>BLFK01001063.1:47500-50000 GCA_014634185.1 Astreopora myriophthalma | reverse complement strand
TCGAGGGTGTAGCTCCTGCATTCATTAATTTCTCCAATTCGTTGCTTACGCCTTTCGCATTTTTCTCCAGAAAATTTAATCTTCTTTTGGCAACAATAAATTTCAAACCATAGACCAGGGGAACTTGTTCCGTTCTTGTATCATCGGAAGGCTTGTCAAAAGACCGCATCATTTTCTCCGTGGAATCTTTAATGGCTTCTGTTAACGACTCCCGAAAATTCGTTAAAGATTCCTCGACATATGCTCCCATTCTGTTTACGGCAAACTCGATTTCATCAATTCTTTGATCGGACTTACGCAGCTGGTCAATGGTGGATAAAATTGGCTGGTCCGACTTTTGATCCATACCATCAATTGTTTCGGAAGCAAGCGATTCTTCCATGTTCGAAGGCGGGCTTTTGACTGCGAATTTTTTCCGAGGCGTCGGTTTAGGTGTTCCGTTCACTGCTGTAAATTGCCCTCTGTAGTACTCGAGAAGTCGTTCTTTTAGGCTTGCTTTCGATCCATCTTGTGCTAGTCCAAACGTAAAGCAAAACGCCCATAAGTCCTCAATGCTCAACTTGTTTACTAATTCCTTTGCCTCAATGAAATTCTTAGGAATCAGAAATTCTTCTTGAGCTTTCTCTGCCATGTTCGTATACGTGTTCCGGCCGGCTTATTAAACTCCACAAAATAGATAACCTCGCTCTGCTACCAAAATGTACGGGCCCAGTAATCCAACGAACACAACGGTTTTTAATCTGACTCTTTGCGAAACGAAATAACAAGCAACACACTCACACCCACACCCACACCCACACGCATCTAATTTAAAAGTTCTAAAGTCTCTTGGGACGTCTGCTTGCATGCCCTGAAAGAGTTCTGTATTGATCGGTTTGTACACTGTGGATGTCGGTGGGGTCTGGTGGGATTAGCAGGGCACAGCAGTGGGGGCAGCACCAGTCGTGCTTGTTTAGGTTGCCAAACTGCACCAGACAGAACCTCATCAGTCAGAGCACGTGCATGTATTGCCGGCAGCAGGGGGTCTTGGCCGGTTTCCAGAGGTGGACGCCCCGGGAGCCTTGGCGAGCCGCGTACAGGTTGACGGCAGTAAGTCAGGCCATCAGCTGGAGGGTGGGCACGTACGGCACCGAGTGATGAAGGCAGACCAGGCATGGCTCCTCTTGAGCAGTGGCCATGTTGGTTTCGAGTACAGTGAGGCCCCTTGGCGGGGTTCCCCTCTTATAGAACCTTGGAGAGGCACGTGATCCGACCCGGGTGAACCAATCAGAGCCTCTATTTTAAAAAAACCCACCCAGAGGGGGGATAGGGGGTATCCCCCCAACAGACCCCTCCACCCACGTGAGACTCAGGCGACGCTCCCATTGGTCGAGGCGCACTCAATAAAAGGCAAGACGCCCTGGGAGATGCCCCAATTCCAACATGGAGAGTTATTGGGACATGCTCCCTTCGGAACTTCAAGCAATGATTTTAAACAAGAAAGCCCGCTCCAAGCACCACGACAAGATGGCTGCCCTGGTCCAAGAGCTGAGTAGCCTGGCACTGTGCCCCTTCAAGAGACTGGCCCTGGTCCAGTTCACCTTCCTCCAAGACTTCCACTTTGGCCTTCTCGTCCTCCTGGGGGGCTGGTGGCACCGGGGATGGAAACCCGCAACAGTAAGCCTCCCCGGGCGGCGAGTAAGGCGACAGTACCTTCTCTGGGACCACAGGTGGGGTGGGCAACGGTGGCGGCAACTGATCCGGCTCGGGCTCAAGTGGAGGGATGCTGGCCATCAGTTCCTCCAAGGTCTGCGGTTCGGGCGTGTCCAATTTGGCCACCTTAGGCTCGGAGGTGGTGGTGGTGGGCACAGGGGCCGGTTGAGTTCTCTTGCACGGCGGCGGTCCTCCAGCATCCCGGGCGTGGTGTCGTTCCCCAACCGGGTACTCAGGTCCCAATGCTGGCCCCCTTGGATGCGGCGTTCGCCGGCGGCTTTTTGGCAGGCTTTCTGGCGGACTTTCTGGCGGACTTTCTGGCGGACTTTCTGGCAGGCAGGTTTATGACGGCGCGTCAACAAATCCGTGCAAGCCCCCGACAGGAAGTCCATTCTCTTGGGTGGGGTCTTTTTCTTCTTCTCGGGGCAAGGATACTTGGCCGGAGACAGATCGCCGTACTCCTAAGAGATCATGTTGGCTCAACTGAGTCGAGACACTCGAATGATGCCGAGTGGGTTGGGGCCACTCTCTTATACCTGCGGGTCTGCACTCGCCGTGGTCGACGTGATGACCTCATCGTCGTCCGATGGCAGGGTGCCGGGAAAGGTCGGAGCACGTGTGCTACCATACGTGGGAATCCGTAAAACAATGGAGCATGTGCCCTGTCATGCATGCGTGTGGAAGTCCCGGGAGGCCGAGCGGGTCAGGCACGCCCCTGTGAGAGGGAGAGGACGCCGCTTGGCCCTTCAAACAAAGCTTGTGGCCATGTCGAAGAGGTCAGAGCCCGTTGTTACACGTCCGACCGTGG
>BLFK01001063.1:37500-40000 GCA_014634185.1 Astreopora myriophthalma | reverse complement strand
TGTATCCAAAGTGAGAAAATCAAAATTGGGCACAACTTTGCAAATACCATGAATTCGGCTTCTAAAAAGAGTACCAACATGCCACAGACATGCAGAGGTCATAATGTTAACAACAAACTGTTAAGGTAGTTATGTCAGCATTTATTGTAACAAAATAACAAGGCCCAATTCCTTAATTAAACACCACAACTGGTTACGTCCCTTGAGTACTTGCAACAAAAAAGGTATAACATTGACTTCAAAGTATTGCACAGTTATGTTATTTGTTATATGCATATATGAATTATAGGCTAGGTGGGAAGTTGTCAAGACCTGTGGCGATGGAGTGAAGGCAAACCAGCAGGTTTGATGAACTGGAAGCTGCAGCGTGATCTCTACACACAGGCGGTCGGGGTATGATGGTCGTGCTCCTGCTGAAGAACGACAGCATTGCAAGGCAGCAGCTCCGATCACCAGGCAGCTCTTTTCAGAGATGCACTGCCTGCCTCAATTCGGGGAGGGTCCTAGAAAAGGTGGACTAAAAATTGCTCGTTCACAAACTCCTGGCTGGCAAGCCACGGCCAGCAGGAATCCACAACAGCAGTGGAAAAACAAAGAAGTCAACTACTAATCTTATCCTGGCATCATGGAATGTCAGAACCCTGTTAGACGATGAAGAGCGACCTGAAAGAAGAACAGCTCTTATCTCTCGAGAACTAGAATGTTACAAGATTGACATTGCAGCACTGCAAGAAACTCGCTTTCCTGACCAGGGACAACTCAAGGAAAAAAACTCACACCTACTACTGGTCTGGCAAACCATCTGGCAAAATTCACGCCTTGGGCCACCATCATCAACTGCTGGCTCATCTACAAAAACAATCTTGAGAGTATTGGTTGGTTTTACCCAGGGTCTTTTCCGTGCCTCCACGAAATCTTCCCAAAGAAATTTCCTGCGAACATGAATACGAAATGATTTCTTCTCCACACGGTTTGATACCTCTTTCAGTATGTCCTTCAGATCTCCAGCTGCTGACTCTGTGGTGTCAACATTTCCTTGCTCTTCCTTAAGCACATCTTCATGTTCATCATAATTTTGTGCCTCTCCTCCTAATGATGCAATGAGGTTTCCATAGACTTGTTCCTCCTGAGTTATCAATTTACATACAGTATGTAGACTTGGTGACAGTATGTAGACTTTGGTTCTCTAAAGTTCCTGATAATAAACAAAAGTCATGGGACCAGCTTTCTTTTGGTTGAATAAAAACAATGGCCCCGGTTTTCTTAGACTTCTTTGCCTTTGGCTCACATAATCTCTTTCCTCCACCAGACAGGCTTGGGAATGCCAGCCTAAACAAAATAATAATGAAAAGATGTAGCTTAAGCCTATAAAGCTAAAGTTTTACCGAGTCGAAGGCAATACTCTACTAGCTAGCTGTAGAAGTCTATTATTATTCTTCTTTAACAGCTCATTGTCGAACATCCGAATGATACAATAAGGCTGACTCAAGACTGCGATTGCACTGTACGACTAAATATTATGAATAAAGCATAAGTTCTAAAATAATTTTAAAAGGTTATAAATATTGTACCTTACCGAAAATCTCTCCGTGCGGCTTCAGAAAAGCTGGAACTGTCTGATGTGGAAGCCAATATTGATGTCCTTCCTACAACTTCCCTCGAGTTATCTGAAGTTGATGTTGAACATGAATCATTACTGCCTTCCAGTTTGGAAATAGCTTCCTTTAAAACAGAAAGAGCTCGTTTTGTCGGATCCGAAGAACCTGCCATGTTGGTTTATCAATCGACCTCACCTCACCAAAAAGAGCGCGAAATATCGCAACCGCTGGTTACAAGTAGTGACTGCCACGACACCAATCGATTTACAACACCACAGCATGAAGTTTGCCTCGAATAGGATTTCTGACACGACAGACTGCGCGCCAACACAAGGAGGCAATTTTTAATGCCACGAAGTAATAGACGAGCCAAAGCATCTTTCCACAACAGGACCACTGAGGTTTCGACGACACGAAAAGAGTGTCAACATCTCACGATTGCACGTTGCACGTGCAGTACCATCCCGTGTGCAACGATGTCATGGAAGTGCTGGAAACACAAGTGGCCAAGACGGACGGCACGTTGGTCCGGTTCGGGCAAGGCCGCACCCTGTTGACCTTGCACTTCCGACGGGACATAAAGCGCACCGGGGATGAACAGGCACAATGAGGACCATGGACGCGTTTTACGTGACCTTGCCCAGCGACGGCGATGACGACGGGTTCCCCGACAACACCAACGTGGCCTTCTGAACCCGTGTGAGCCCACCCCTGTGGTTACAAGGCGGGCGGTGGTTAGTGGGTTTGGTTTGAGTGTGCCAGACGACGACGACAACGAGAGTTGGAAAGAGACGTTGTTGCACGTGTATCCGTGCAGCATGTTGATCGCCTACTTCTTTTCGTTCCAAGATCGGCAACGTCTGAATCGTCTGGGCATCCGGGCCGAGACGCACATCGAGGAC
>BLFK01001063.1:17500-32500 GCA_014634185.1 Astreopora myriophthalma | reverse complement strand
GTGAAGACGCAACCGCCTTCATTACAAATATCACACTTTTTGGGTGGGGTAAATGGGCAGCATTTCCTGCCGACTTCACTTCGCACCTCTAACTTCACACTTCCTTCAAACATATTCAAGATTTGGGGGTAAAATGCGCCTCATCTCTAATTTCACACTGTCTTGCCTTTTTTTTTCCCACACACGCTTTCAATCATGCTATTGGGATAAATGCACCGCATTTCCGTCCAGTTCACTTCGCACCTCCAAATTCATGATTCTACAACAAAACGCAACTGCGTTCTATAATTAGGAAAAGTGACACAATTGGTCGAGGTCAGCATCACTGCGCTTTCCTGCCAATAAATAAATACGCTCCATCCGGCTCACTACCGTCATTATTGGTCTCTTGTGCAAGTATTCAACTCATTCTGTTTCTTATCGGTGCCTTAGCTATCAATCATAACGATGTATGCTGCCTCCAAAATCAACAAACAGCACGAGCAAACGTGGATTAACCTTCAAAAGCGCTTAAATTGGGTTCAATTTTCATACGAAACGTTACTCCCTAACCAAGATGTTTACACTTTCGTTAAGAATAAGGCTGTTTCTGTTGGAAGCTCCGAAGGATATTTTATTCCTTCCTTGTTGACCACTACAGCATTTGTACTCGCCTGTAACAAAGCGCAAGTGGCCACCACATCCCACAAACAACCACTGAATGTTTTCAGCATCTTTGTGGGTTATCCAGGCACTGGTAAGTACCTTTTATTTTCACGTGTTACTTTGCTGGTATCTCTAACACTTCATTTGCGGGTTTGGTCTACAGTTATGTTTACCATTGGCTGGCTTACACTACATTATGAAAATGAGCACTTACCCTTTCTTCACAACAGTCCTTTTCCACTGCACTTTCTTACGAGATTGTCTGAAGAAAACAGCACTCGTTGGCAATAAAGCGTAAGCGTTCCTTTCACTGATTAGGCCTAAGTTAAGCACTCTTGTAACATTTTACCTTTCAGTTTATCCTTCCTTTACCTACACTTTTTATCACACCGTGTGAAAAATATAGCACTCCTTTACTGATTAAGCCTAAGAGCTCGCTTCATTGATTTCACCGAACGTACGGTTGGGGTTTTAGGGTTAGGATTACGGTTAGGGTTTAGGGTTAGTGTTTACCACTCTTTAGCAATTGTACCTGTCATTTACGTGCACTTTTTACCACATGGTGTGAACAATATAGCTGTCATTTCAGGATGAACGGTAAGATCTCAACAATATAGCAGTCATTTCATGATGAACCTTAACCTTTCATTTCTCTGGTTAGGCCTAAGCTCCCTTTTAAAATGTTTCGTTTGACTTTTCGCTTCGTTTAACTACAGTTTAGGTCTTTTATGATTCCACCTTAAACAAAACTATCATTTCACAGTAAATCACTTCACCACTACGGATGTCTCCATCGCTTATTTACTGAACCCCTTTGTAAACGACAGCAGCATGGTTAATGCAATTTCCTTATGATATTTACTTCAAGTTATAAAGAAATCAATGCATTCCCACTTAGCCATGAAATTGTACTTGCGAAGCAGCGTAGACATGTAGCCGCGTACCTTCCATGTCCAAATATCTCATTGGCGAGTGGGTTTTGCACTACTGCATTGCCTCTTTGCCATACTTCTTCCGGATCACAATTGGACTGGCCGTTATTAAGCAATTACTCCTAAATAATTAACACCACGACTCAAATCCAAAATATACAGAACACAGATTATAATCAACACCTACCGAACTTACATGGGTAAACGCATAGCTCACCTGAACACCGTGAATATTCATAAACATGACGCTTTCCAGGCACGAGAACATTTTGCATACTGTAAGAGCGTTAAAACCGTTACTCGGTGTGAATTCACCCCAGATGGCCCTTTTTCTGAACATTATTTTAAAGTCAATATTCATAGTACTATGTTTGTTGCTCCTAGTACCAATGGGAATACGACATGTTCCTCATTTTTTTTTCCAAAGGCAAGTCCTCTGCAATCCAGTGCGCTGCACAGGATCCTCTGGAAGACCTTGAACTGGCCCACTCCATCATAAGCAAGAGTACCTCTTCAGGCTTTATTAAAATGCTTGCCAGCAACAAGAATGGTATTGTACTTTCTCCTGAGGTGTTCGACATTCTCAACAAACTCTTGAAATCAGACGAAGAGAACGCCACAGGGGATGTTCAGCTGCTGTGTAAACTGTTCTCTGGTGAGAAATCTACAGATCACTATTCCGCCGAAGAGAACAGAGTCATCCCGGCAAATACACCATTCTGCATTCTTGGATCCACACAGCTTGTCAATGCTGCCAAACTGATTGCAAGAATGGATCAAGGACATGGCTTAGTTGACAGACTACTTATTGCCACACCACTTGTCTTTCGCCCAACCCTGAAGGAAATGGATGCCGCTAGAGAACAGTTATCCACTGAGGTGGTCGATGATTTTCTTCAACTATTTCGAAATGTTAACTCAATCGACGATAATGCAATATTGGACTTTGATAACGATGGCCAAGAGCTACTAAGAGAAACCTTGGATCAGTTCGTGTCAGAGGTCAACGATGCTATCAGGGAAGGACGAGTTCCCCCAAAGTAAAAAAAGCCAGAGCTAACCCCCAGAATTGCATGCGCTCTGCATGTTTTTAACCACTCCATGGAGCAGTTGTTGATGGGCGTTCCCTCCTCGCAACCTTCAAACACCATATCTAGAACAACCCTCCAAAACGCAGCATTATACGTCAGTCACCTGGAGACGCAGAAGGACATACTCTGTCAGGTTAACACTTACCTTAAATCATTCAGCTACCCTTTTCTTGTTCATCACCATTTACCGTATGCTATCAAAAGAACCCATAATTTTCAACCTACATGTCACTTTCATTAATTGGGGAAGCCCTAACATCTATAGCAATGACAATATATTTGTTCCCAAAAGTGAACAATAATGTCTTTTTCGCTGCAATATCGACGGATACCGCCCACTTGTTATCTTTCATCCATGTCCACTAAAACTGTTAGGTTACCTCTTAGTGCTCATCTTTATTTCTTACTGGCGTTTCTCATATTATTTCTTATTTTACAGTTCCTTTAAGACATTACTCACACTGTTTGTGACAAGACCATCGAGCAGCCCACCACACAAACTGTCCGTGATGACATTCTTGTCAGCCAAGGACCCGTTGTCACGTATCGCTCATTCAAGCATGGTAAAAGGCGATCACGTGCAATTGCCGAAACAGAATATTACACAGCAACAGAATCATTGCAGCTGGAGGGCTTTGGTACACTAGTCGAATTCCGAGTTCCCAGAGGGAGAGGTTCCTGCAAAGTATTCGTGAAAAGCAAACCTAACCCTTGGCCAAACAGTACCAATGTCAGCATTCAGGAATTTGACAATACCGTCGCTAAACCCCTAAACAACGACATCACTGCTCCTATGAGGGAATACCTTCGAAGTAATAATCTTATCTCAGAACAGGAACATTCTCCGCGGCCCTTGCAATGTAATCACATTTTTACAATAGATTTTTCAACTCCTGATGTGTCTTTATTTACCTCAACAATGAGCAATTCATCACGATTAACCATTTATACGATCCCTTTCGAAATATCCAGATTACCTTTAACAAATTCAAAACGCGGATGCACACTCCAATTCCTTTTCCAATTAACCCGTTTGTTGCACTTTGCATTCTTAAATGAAATAAAACTGAATGACCTGAATTTATCTCATTAACTACCAGTTGTCTTAGATTTTGTTTACCATGATCTGCACATTTACTGGCCGATAGTTGTCCTTATGTAAACAATCCTCCTTTTTAGTCGTGAATACGCGAAGCATAGAAACGACTATTGTTGAAGGTCAGAATATGCAAATTTCTGACTAACTCAGATGTCAACACATCGATGTGTTAACGGCTCACCGATACATACTTCTTTTCAGAAATAATGCCGGGACACCCCCCCCAACCAACTCTCCGAAGAAATGGCGCCGTGTTGATATATAATTCCACTTTTCCTCGAGGCGCCAGCATAATAGAGACATGCCTCGGGTTTAAGCAGAAAAAGCCGCTATTTTTGGCCCGTTGTTTTCTACAAGCAATCAAACTCCCTTCAATTACATCTACTTAGTTAAAACCTGAATAAACTGTTTCTTCCATTACTTCATCCCAGTCACAACATCCCCAATATCATCACAAAACATCCGCAAACACAAAGCATTGCATGAACAAAATTACTCGAATTTCTACGAATGAAAAGTCCAACACAACGCATGATTTCTCCTACGGGACTGCGGACGGTGGTAGCACTCCAGTTTCATACTTAGATCTAATACTCCTCCATCCACTACGGGACTGCGGACTGCGGTAGCACTCCAGTTTAATACTTAGATCAATTACTCATTCATCCACTATGGGACTGCGGACCGCGGTAGCACTTTCTACAAACACTTACTGGTGCACTACGGGACTGCGGACCACGGTAGCAGTTTCTACAAACACTTACTGGCGCACTATGGGACTGCGGACCACGGTAGCGGTTTCCACACACACTCCTCACACACTACGGTACTGCGGACAGCGATAGCGCTTCCACGAACACTTAGTAACCCACTACGGGACTGCGGACCACGGTAGCAGTTTCAACACACACTTACTCACACACTACGGGACTGCGGACCACGGACCGCGGTGTCTGAGCACTAAGGCCGCTCTTAAGTGAAATTGCTCCAAGAAGAGTGCAGCAATTCAGCCCTTCGAAGTTCAAAAGACTCCATCGCTGCACTCGATCATGGGAAACTGAATTTTCCCGCTTTTGCCTACACATAAATATCATATGAAATCCAATCTCGAAGATCTGACAAGGCCGATCTTGCCCTTCATAATAAACAGGCTTCACCTCACACACAGAACAGCAGGAAAAAAGACACTTGTACAAAATGGTATCAAAGAGGTGTCAAAGTAATGATGTACACTTAGCGGGATGATGACATCATCCCATAGCAACCAGACTTTAGAATATTTCAACTTCCGTTCAGTTGCGGCTCGTCATGTATCCTGCTGCTGTGGCAAGATCTGTTCTCATGTTCAACCAGGTTAGTATCATATGTTTCATTGGAGACTTATTTACTTAGTGTGTACACAAAGGATTACTCTCTTGCTCATTTCAGAGAGGACATAGAGACCTGAATAACTGTTCAAGTAATCAGTTTGAATTTAGCTCTAGTGGTGGGCGGGGATGCGTGGGAGACGGGTGGGTGATGAGTTGGGATTGAAGTGGGCCTTATATTCCTTCTACCTCACTTACATATCTGGATAGGCTCGTTTTAATATAGGCTTGTTCAGAGATAGACTTGTTGAAGTATAGACTTGTTCAGAGATAGGCTTGTTCAGAGATAGACTTGTTGAAATATAGACTTGTTAAAATCTAGAGAAAAATTCCACACGAATACATGGTAACATATTAACTGCGCATGGCCATATGCAAATTATATGCTAATTTGAGCGTGTCTATTCCGCCGGCCTTGATAGCATCAACATAAAGATTAAACGTCCTTAATCGTGATAAAGTTCCTGGAAAATGTCCCTTTGAGTTAATTATAATAAAGTTACTTGAAATGCTTCTTGAGTTCATTTGATTCTTAACGTTCGTAATACTTGTTCATTGGGCTTATCTGGTTCTTAATGTTCTCAGTACTCGTTTCTCACAATTTGCTTAAGTCGTTAAATTGCGCATAGTTCCTTTACTGGGTATCCTCTGATGGGATTAGCAGGCATAACTTCACAATTGGTCGGACGAATGTTCCGGTCTTGGTTTTGACAGTGACCACTCTGACCAACTGGTCTGGTCCAGGATGGATTCTGATGATCCGCCCTAGGGGCCACTGACATGGTGGAGTGCGATTATCCTTTATGAGCACAATGTCATTAACACAGACTTCTTTTGGGTCGCCTCCACTTATTGAACCGTTGAAGGGCATTGAGATATTCGGTAGACCACCGTTTCCAAAAATGCTGTGTCAAGGCTTGACAAAGTTGCCATCGCTTCAACGTTGAAATGGGCGCAGTTAAAACTTGGTCAGGCAGTGCTTCAAGTGGTCTGCCGGTTAGAAAGTGACCAGGGGTGAGTGGAGCAATTCCATCATCATCATTTGAGTCAAGTGCTGTGTAGAGAGGTCTGGAGTTGAGGCAAGCCTCGATTTGGCACAGAGCAGTTGCCATCTCTTCGAAGGTCAGTTTACTTTCACCAACTATGCGCTTCAGATGACGTTTGCAAGCTTTGACCCCATTTTCCCAGATGGAACCATGGTGAGGACCTGTTGGTGGGCTGAATTTCCACTGGATGCCCTGTGTAGAGCAGAAATTCATGATAGATTCTTGCATGTTTTGCTGCTGGAGACATTGTTCAAGTTCCTTTAATTCTTTGTTTGCATGATGGAAGCAAGATGCATTGTCGCTCCAGATTTGAACCAGTTTCCCTCTTCTTGAAATGAAATGGCAAAGGGCAGCAAGAAATGCTTCAGCTGTCAGATTCGACACTAATTCAATATGACAGGATTCGGTTGCTAGACATACAAAGATGGCTACATAGGCCTTGCAATAGGTTGGTCTTCGTGTTGTTCCGATCTTCAGAGTCAGAGGTCCTGCATAGTCAACTGAAACCCTTTCATTAGCAAAGCTTGGAAGAAGAGGCGCAGTTGGTACTTGACCCATGAGTTGTGTGATGACCTTTGGAGAGGTACGTTGACATGTCACGCATTGGCGTGTGCACTTGCATACAGCTCTGCGTGCACCAACAATATGGTAGAGATCTTGAAGAGATCCTAGTGTGAGCTTTGGACCAGCATGACATAGACGTTTGTGTTCACTCTCTACGATCAGTGATGTGAGATGGTGTTTTCCATGAAGGATCAGTGGATGGCGAGAATGATAGTCCTTTAGTGATTGGGAGAGACGCCCACCAACTCTTAATAGACCATCCGCATCAAGAAATGGATTTAACGGTTGTAGAGAATTGGACAAAGGGAATGGTTTCCCCTTCTGAAGTGCTTCCACTGCTTCTGGAAACATCTTAGCTTGTGCTTGTTTGAACAACCAAGTTTTGGCTTTAGACAATTCAGTAACTGACAAAGGTGTAGAGCTGAATAGATGAGAGCGGGTAACAACACGAAATTCCCAAGCAGTAACTCTCAGGAGATGCATGTAGTTAGAGTATCTTTCAATGTCAATCACAGGTTTGGCTTCATTAGGTGCAGTGGTTGCTTGAAGTGTGACTTCCTTTCGCTCTTTGAGCTGCAAGCTTGCTTCATCAATGCCTGAGGAGTAAAGAGTCTCCAATGAAGGGGGGGCAGAAATCTTGGAATGCCAATTTGAAGGATCTTCTTTCAACCAACTGGGACCATTCCACCAGAGATTGTGGTGAGCGACTTCTCCTGCCGGAATGCCACGAGACCCAATATCAGCTGGGTTTTCTTCACTGATGACATGAGCCCATTTTTCCGGGGGAACATTTTCTTGAATTTCTCCCATTCTGTTTGCTTCGAAGGTCTTGAAACGCTGACTTCTACCATAGATCCAATAGAGAACAATGGTACTGTCAGTGAAGGCATAAAGATTGCAGGTTGGGATAGCCAAGATTTCTTGGAGATGCTTCATGAGTTGTGAGAGCAAATGAGCTCCACAAAGTTCAAGTCTAGGTAAAGTAACCTTCTTGATTGGTGCGACACGCGTTTTTGCCATAACAAGGGAAGTGAAGACTCCGCTGGCCATGTCAAGGCTTCTTAAGTACACAACACCACAGTAGGCCTTCTCGCTGGCATCCGAAAAACCGATTAATTGACGGACGACAATTGTACTGCTGACTGGGGTGTAACAGCGTGGAATGTGGATGTTTGAGATTTCAGGGAGCCGTGTTCTCCAATTTAGCCACTCTTTCTGAATGTCTGGTGGAAGGGGTTCATCCCATGTCGTGCCTCTTTCCCAGAGATGCTGGTAGATTATCTTTGCTACAATGGTGACACACGAGATGAGACCAAGGTGGTCAAAGATTTTTGCTTAATCAGACAACAATTTACGCTTGGTAATAAGTGATTCTTCAATGGATAATTCAGTGGAAGAGAATCGGAAGTAATCTTGATTGGAATTGTACTCCATTCCGAGAGTTTTGACAAAGCTGTCAGAATTTCCAAGGACAGAAATGTTCTTTGTGCTTCTAATCTCTGGGGAGATTGAGTTCAAAACTTCGGGCGAGTTTGAATCCCATTTATGAAGTTTGAATCTTCATCTGTTAAAGAGGTCCTGAAGCTGATGATGAAGTGAGATTGCATCTTGCTTTGTTTCCACTGAGGGAAGGCCATCGTCAACATAGAAGGACTCTTTAACTCACCTTTGCAACAAGGGGGAGCTCTGATTCATTTTCCTTTGCAAGGCACAGTAGAGAGTTTGTTGCTAAGAATGCAGCACTTGCAATTCCAAAGGTGACTCTTGTCATTTGATAGTCCACGATTTGGTCGGTATCTGTCTCTCTCCACAAGAACCGGTGAAAGTCCCTGTCTTCTGGTGCCAAGGCGACGGCACGGTACATCTTTGAAACATCAGTGGTGAGCACATAGGGATGTTTTCGGAATCGAATGAGGACATCATTAAGTGGAGGATGGACAGTCGGTCCTACAAGGAGCTGATCATTAAGGGAGACACCAGATGTGGTTTTCATTGATCCATCAAATACGACGCGTAGGGGGGTCGAGGCTGACTCCTTGTAGACAGCATGATGGGCTAAGTAAAATGAATCTTGTGCAGTTTTGTTGAGATCAGCATCTGGGACTCTTTCTGCATGGCCCAATGTGAAGTACTCATCCATGACCTTTGAATAATCTTGAAATTGATCAAAGCGCTGAAGACGACGCTCTAGGGATAGGAAGCGTCGTAATGCCATGGGTCGTGATTCTCCCAGGGGGGGACCCTGTGGCTTAAATGGGAGCTTGACTACAAAGCGGCCAGTTTCATCACGCTTGTGGCTTCGGTCAAAGTTTTGTACAACTAACTTGTCAGTTGGCGATAGAGGTAACTTGGGTTTGGGTGGTTCCTCTAAAGTCCAAAATTTATGAAGAGTTTCTTCGCAGCTTGGAGAAGAAATCGATGCATGTAAGGTTGTAACTTCAGTAGGAGACTGACCAGTGTTAGTATTTCCAAATAAAACCCAGCCAAACATGGTTTCTTGGGCTGCTGGAGTTCCTTTGGGTCCGAGGATAAGACCTGGTTTCAGAATGTCATGGTAAACATCAACGCCAAGGAGAATGTCAATGGACTTAGAAACATTGAACTCTGGGTCTGCTAGCTTGAGAGAAGTAAGGTGTGGCCAGTATCCCCTTGGAAGAGTTGTGATAGGTAGGCATTTGGTCAATGAAGGTAGAACGATGGCTTGAACCTTAGTCAATGTTGAGGAGTTCTGAGTTGATGTTAAGTCAATGTTAACAACAGCATTACTCTGGGTGGAGCATTGGGTTTCTCCAATTCCATTGATAGTAATTTCTTGCCTTTGTTTACACAACTTCAAGTGTTGAACTAATCTTTCAGTGACAAAGGAGGCAGTAGACGCTGGGTCGAGTAGAGCTCGTGCAACCATTTGATGACCATTGGGTCCACTAAGAATCACTTCTGCTGTCATCATGAGAACAGAATTTGAAGTAATGGCTTCTGGTGCAGTTACATAACTTACAGAGATAATGCCACTACCACCTGCAGTGTTTTCTGATTCCTTAGTGTTAGTAGGATTAGGTATTGAAACCATGAGAGCATCCTGTTTTGTTTTCTCCAGTGTGTCCTGAGTGACAGGATCATTGGAATCATCCTGATGAAGGAACGTGTGATGCCGTTTGCCGCATTTGAGACAACAGTTAGGTGAAGGGCATTTCTTACTTGTATGCTTTGCCTTCAGGCAGTTAAAGCAAAGTCCTTGTTCCATTACAAAGTTCCGCTTGTCAGGAAGTGATTTCGCTTTGAAGGCGTGGCAATACGCTAGGTTGTGTTTTTGTCCACTACAGGCCACACATTTCACTTGGGTGTTTGTAGTATACACTGACACGTTTTGAATGCCATTCTCCGGAGGGGTGAACTTTGGTGACTTTCTGAAGGGAGTGTGAGGTTTCCTTTGGCTTGTTTCCTGAGGTGTGAGTTCAGTAGCGGTCGCTCGGAGATCAAGGAACTCAAGGAACTTCTCATAGCCAGGGACATCCTTTTCGGACTGAGTAGATTTCTGCCATTCTACCATAGTTAGGTTATCAAGTTTGCACTCTCCTAAGGCAGTCATAAATCTCTCAAAATCCAGTTGTTCCATTGCTTTCAAGGATCGTAAATGATGTTGAAGTGTGTCGTGTAGCTTTCTCAATTCTCCACTTGACCCATCTTTCATTGGCTTAATATTAAGTATTGCTCTGACATGTGCACGGTGGATGACTCGGGGTCTATCAAAGCGATTCTTTAGGGCTGCAACAGCTTCTGGGTATGCTTCAGCTACTGCATCAATTCCTTCAATAGCATCTTTGGCCCTTTTGGTGGTGAGCGATTTCAGTAAATATTGCATCCGTAATTGGTCATCTAGCTTTTTCGAGTTGTGGATTGTAGCTTCAAATTGTTGCCAATACGACTTCCATTTTGTGGGATCGCCATCAAATGTAGGAATGCTAAGTGAAGGGAGTTTCACTGTTTTTGGCTCGTTTTCTTCCAAGGTGTTTTGAATTTGTGCAGTAGCTTATTTATTTCTTCACGATGCTGGCTGTTTTGTACTTCGATTTCTTTGCTTCGTTTATGTTCATGTTCGATTTCACGCTCCTTGATTTCACAAGCTAAATTGCGACGGCGTTCAGTTATCAGTTGAGCCAAAGTGTCTTGAGTTGTTTTGATCTTGTCGAAGTAACACGATATGCCGTCGTTCCATTCATCGCCGTCTGCATCTTCAAAATCCGGAGAAAGAGAGTCAATGTCTGTTGTGAACTGATCGAGATATTTTTCCAATTCAGAAAGCTGACTTCTCGTGTCTGTGAGGTCTTCAATTTCCATTTCGTCCAGTTTGGTTTGGGCTTCGACTATCTTTGTAGTCGCATTGTTTATGTTCTGGGTGATTCGATTCCATTTTGCTTCGAGCGATTTTTTTGGCTTTGCTTTCGTTGGATTTGGTTTCTTGTGGCTTAGTCGAAGTGACTCTTAGTAAATACAGAAGTCTGCTTACGTTTTCCCGCACTCGATCATCGTGGGCATCGAGCTCCTCAAAATCCCTTTGAATCAGTTCTTCGTTCGACGGTTCGACCAAGGCGCTCGCTTCCAAATGTTGTTGTTGAAACTGGGCATCCAAAGTGCGAATTTCATTTAAATACTGTTCGGCGCAGACGACATCGAAGTCTGACTTATCCGGCTTTTCAGTTACTTGGTCAATCTTCTTAATGAGATTTGTTACCTTGCGGTTAGTTAATCCCCTTTGATGTATCAGCGTCTCACGGGACATCGTGTGTTGATTTACTTTGGGCGATTCTTTGAGGACTGTATACTTCAATCATCCGGCTCGAAGGACAAGAAATAATGGATAGGCTCGTTTTAATATAGGCTTGTTCAGAGATAGACTTGTTGAAGTATAGACTTGTTCAGAGATAGGCTTGTTCAGAGATAGACTTGTTGAAATATAGACTTGTTAAAATCTAGAGAAAAATTCCGCACGAATACATGGTAACATATTAACTGTGCATGGCCATATGCAAATTATATGCTAATTTGAGCGTGTCTAATATCCACCCTCACATGGACAAATCGAAAACAAAATTAACAAATCCAAAAAAAATTAAAAAATGACACAAATTTACATTGATTGCTATTGATTTCATTATGTGGTTTAACTATGAATATTGTTATTTTGGCCAAAAATCTACTTTGGAGGTGCAGGGGTGCTTGTTTCTCCTTTTATACTACTTCCCAATCCACCCTTTGGTAGACACACCACACCCAATAAATTGAATTTTTTTATTAGTTAATAATTAACCATGTGATTATCAATGAAAAATTGTAATTTTTTTCTTTTCTTTTTTCATGAGATTTGGAGAATTTGCAGCCAATACATGGAGGAACATTTTCTCCTCTAACTTTTCTTCAAAGCCAGATATCTTGGTCATATGTGATGCATTTTGTGAAAATATTTGCATAAATTATGCAAATATATGTAAATTGTAATCTTTTGGTAAAATCTTGTGAAGTCATTTGGAGAAAAACCTTTTTTTCCTGTAAAGCCGTGTCATCGCTGATTAAAATGATGTATTGCTTTTTAATTGTTTTCGTTTATCCGTTGCTAAACTGAAGGAAGGGGAACTTCAGGGAGCACTCAAGAAGCTAGAGTTACGCTTCTTTCGTGCTTTCCAAACTTCTCGCGCGCGCAAATCTATTACTCGATATACGCACACTAAGCATGAAACAATTCTTTATTGTTTTTTTTTCCTGAAACTTTTACTTGTAAAACAAAAATTCTTGAAACATGTGTTTGAGTTACTACGTATTTCTGATTAATAGTAGTTGTATTATCTAGCCCTTTACCGCGATAAACTGTAAAAAGCCACCGGGTGAAAAGTTTCCGACAAGGTGTCCTGACGACTTCGCCAATCTTACTGACAGAGAAAGTACCTTTTTTTAGCTTAAGGCTTAATTTAAACTGAGAAAACTGAAATAACACTCACCTTTGATAACTTCACATACGGTTGGTGGCAAACCATTGAGGTTTAACCACTCAAACAAGCTTTTGGAATCGTAGTTTGTCCAAAACATCCTTTGGCAGCACTTGACAGCACAACTACCAGCCACGTATGCCTTGTAAGGAATGGCTTATACTTTGGCCATCGTTTCCTTTCATTGACAGGCGCTACGTGTAAAGTAGTAATGTGATTGGCTTATTCCTTAATGACGTTGTCAACACGGGTTTTCTGGTGCTGAGCTAGTGATTTTCTCGTGATACCATACAAAATTTAAAACGTCGGGGTAGAGTTGAGTGAAAAAAGATTCTCCTAATGTTAACGTGACATTTCAGAAAAGAAGCATTATCCGATATCCTCGATGCTTCTGACGATGTATCCCACAATGATTTAACTCTTGCTCGGGGAACTAGCATTTTCAACTTTTTTTAAACTGATCCCACCCTCTCCCCTTTGCGAAAAAAATTCACCTTTGCGTCCTCTGTGGAACAGCTTTGACAGTCTGAATGAAAATCAGTAGAAGAGCATTTCAAAACACAAAATGGCGTGGAAGTGTGCTCTCTGTGCTTTTGCAGCTCTGGTTCTTTCTATGCTGTTTACGCATTATAATTCACGTCATGCCGGCTACGAATGCCGTACTGTAACTTGCAATTTAAATGGATGCACAAAAGAATACACGAAGTTGAGATCGTTTGTCTGTCATGCATACGGAAGGCACGCATTGTTTTTGCAATGCAACGGACCAAATGAAACTGGTGGCGAACCAAAATTTACCAGTACCTCAGATGAACAACTAGGTGGGTATGCACATAATATATTAATGCGGTATACAAGCAACAAAAATGACAAAACAATGCTAAATTAGAGGAAAACTAGGCTAAAACTAGTTTGTTTTTTATCTTTACTCCGTTAAACTTTTCAAATCGCGCGCACACTTCAGTCTTGAGAGTGTAACTTGTCACACATAATTAATAGGTAACTCGTGAAATCGGGGAATAATTTCACCTGCCTTTTGTCCAAATGCGTATAAATGATTACTGAGAATTTGGGCAAAACGCGCGTGAAATTATTTCATAATTACAGTCTTCACGATTTGCTTACACACAAAATTAAACACAAAAGAACATGTGTCAAATTGCATATAATACAGTTATACTGAAATTCGTGTCAATAAACGCGCTTCATAAAAAACGGCTTTGTTGAAACGTTATGGGACATTTTACTGTTATGTGTGCAATTATGTCGTTTTACCGCTCTTTTGGACGGTCATATTGCTGCTCTTGCGAAATAAATTTTTACGTTGCTAAATCAAAATTTAATTTTTTATATATCAAGGAAGAGTGCAACAGCCAATCGTACACCAAGAGCCATATATGGTTTAAAAATAGAGTAGTGGTAGTCAGGAGCTAACATTGTATGATAATGGTTTGACACTGACTACTTTGTTTGATGTTTCATTCAAGACGTTTCGGCTGGTGCTTTAAGCCTTCATCAGTTTAAATATAACATTAGTACGCGTGAGTCAAAAACAACACGTCGAGCGTGCATTGAGAAAAATCCGTGTGAAGTTTCTTGAAAACGCTAACGCACGACTTATGCGCGTGCCTGAGACTTGCAAACTTCGGGGATGGCGATGTGGTCATTTCCAGATTGTGGATCCTTTATTGAAAACCAGGCCTCCAAAAAGAGTCGCTCGTGATAATTAGCCTCATGTCCAACAACTCAGTCTAACACTTTCAAAATCCATGATGTGGTTGTTTTTGTGGACATGGTAGGAGATCTTGGAGTCATAGTCGAACATAGAAACAGCTCTTTTGTGTTCTGTAATCCGAGTTTTCAGTGATCGTTCGGTTTGACCGTAGTATACAAAACTACAGTTGGTGCAACTGATTTTGTACACTTTGCCAGATTGTGGACGGTCAACGTTTTCCTGGGCTTTCAGTCGAGGGAACAAACTGTTCACAGTTCTTAATGGTTTGAAGGCGACTTTGATTTGTTGCTGCTTTAAGATTCGACTAATCCTTTCCAAAATGTTCTGCAGATAGGGTAGTACCACAAAACCATTAGACGGTAGATCGGTGGGGAGTTTCGACAGCGATCTTTCGCAGCAGCTATTGATGAAGGATGAGGGATAATTGTTGTCTTGCAGTACAGCCTTGACTTGTTTCGTTTCTTCGCGTTTCCCTTTCTGTGTTGATGGTATGTTTTGTGCCCTGCCCTCAATTCAATTAACCCCAACATACAGTTCACT
>BLFK01001060.1:869346-879881 GCA_014634185.1 Astreopora myriophthalma | reverse complement strand
GGGGCCCCCCCCCCCCCCCCCCCGCTTCCGCGCTCGCTCGCTTTCTCCCTCTAGGCAGGCTATCCAACCCAAGGTACGCTCATTGCATGGTAGACCAATAGGCCATTTCCGACTTCAGCCTCTTTTCAAAGCGAGTCTAAGTGCGAAGTCTTTCTTATGAAAATGAGTTGGTAATGATTCATATGCAAAGTGAGCATGTTGCCCGACAAATTGCAAGCATACACTCAACTGACGAAGTCAACAAAATGCTTTACATATTTGTTGGTACTTTAATTCAATCTGTTGATGTTTTTAGCATACTCCCATCCTTACGTGGTATCGTTCAGCGAAAGGGCGATTGACGTGTTTGATGCAAGCACTGCTGAATGGCTCCAAACAATTCCACTCAAGAAGGTGAGGGAAAATCTTCCAAACTCTGGTTTAGAGTGAAGTCGATGTCTTTTAAATTATTTATGGTCACGTGGAAGAGTTCATGTTTCTGACTCAGATAAGAACTTGATGTGGACATAACGATTTCAAGAAATTGTGTCAATAGATCGTGCTCATTTTGTCATTTCCTTTCAGTGTCACGCCCTAATCAATGATGGATCGCTTGCGCTCTGCACTGCTTCGGAACAATTCAACTTGCTTTATCTTAAAAATAAATTGTATGAAGGTGATTATGTGACAGAGGACTTTCAGTTTGATATTATTTTGTTCATCGGCTGATGGCCGCTTGCTGTGGGTGTATATAAACAGCCCGCTTTTTTTTCAGTGTAACTGTAAAAGGCCTTGAGATTGAAGCAAAGGAAAGTATCAAGCAATATATTGCATTCGATTTTCATATCTCAAGTAACTACATAGGGAGACAAACGACAATATTCTATACGGACGGTATAAAATGTGGACTGCGGACAACGGACCCGGACCGTGGACAGGGTATAAAACGAGGACTAGGTATAAAAGGAGTACTGCGGACCAGGTCATTGTTTTTCCTTTTGGAAAGCAACCTTAACCCTCAATTCGGGCTAACCCTAGGCCTATAGGGCTATAGGCCTAAAATCCAACCTTAGGCCTAGGGTTAGTCAAACTGAGGGCTAGGGTTACTTTCCTAAAGGTAAAACAATGACCCGGTCCGCAGACCGCCTTTTGTACCTAGTCTTCGTTTTATACCCGGTCCGCAGTCCGGGTCCGCAGTCCACAGACCTCGTTTTATACTGACCGTATTCTATATTTATATTCCATCGTGCCACTAACAAAGAAAGTGCTGATTTGCATAACTATGGAATTTGTTGATATTATGGTATTTTTTCTAGAAAGGGCTGTTAAAAACCCTATTCTCTTATCGCACTTTTATCCATTTTCTGTTTTTTGTTGTTTGGTTACAGAAGAGGAGTTGATCATTCCTGACCCGAACAAGGGAAAGAAAGCTCTTGCTGCCATTTTAAGACTAAAAAGCAAAAGACGGTTTGTTCCTTTCTTTTAAGCCTGATTCCCAATGGCAAGGCAAGCTCAAGCGCAAGCACAAGAGCGGTTATTTCACCGTGAAAACGGGTTTGACGCAAAGCATAAGCGCAAGGCTCAGACTTTTTGCTTTTCCTTGTGCCTGCACTTATGCTTGCGTTCGCTTGCGTTGCGTTGTGTGACAACACAACACGTTACAGTTCGTTTTCGCTTGACACGGATCTCTTGTGCTTGCGCTTATCCTTGCGTGGCTTTACTGTCGGCGAACATGTAATTTGTGATAATTGTAAATTGGCAGAAATTGCTGCTTTGCGTGCACGTATCAGAGGCCTGGTGAGTGGTGTTAGGCGCGCATCGGGTTCTGGGATTTAAGTTTGTAATTTGCGGCCGTTACAAGACCAAGGGATTCTACGGCCAGCCTTCTCCACGCAACGCTGTTACCTTTGGTTTTTATATTGTTTCGACTAGAACTTCCTTCACGATCCTTCTTTTGTAGTTGAGGGTTATTATTGCAGAAAGATTACTGTATTATTACTGCTGTGACTCTGCAGAAATCTTTACCTTGAAAGCAAACTGGTAGACTTAAATCTTATCACTTTCCCCGCCTCCCACAGGAATACCTATCGATTTGGTTTCAAGACTAAGGAGGGTGGACTGGCGTACATTGATGCTGATGCTCGCTCCAAGCTTATCTCAGCCCAACCAACTTCTACCACATCTCGCATATATGGACCCGTGCGGAATACCTGGACATTATTAAATATTCATGATCACCCTTGCGGCAAATTTGAATGCGAACACGCTTTGAATAGCCCACACTAAGAGAGGGAAGGGCCAAAATAGCCCATTGCAAAAACGTGAGAGGACTGGGGTGAGTTCTCGTATTGATTAGTTTGAAAATCTAAACTTTTCAACTGAAAGGTCATGGAATGAAGAGCTACCCAGCCAAGTATGAGAGTTTTCGGCAGAAAATTGGCCAAATGGTAGACTTGCAAAAGTTGCAAAATTCCATACAAGCCCTTATAATTTTGTGGCCTGTCTACCCAATCCATACAAACTCTCTATTTTAGGTGATATTGGAAGAGCTCCTACTTTGCCATTTTCCCATTCTAAATACTTCTATTCTTGGTAAAGACTCTCAAGTTTCGGTGCTCTTTCATTTGAATATCATAGTTTTTAAAACAAATGAAAAAGAACCGTACTCTTTTCCAGTTCTCTCACGCTTTTGCAATGGGCTATTGGCCAAGTAAGGCTAGTAAAACTCGCTTTTCACATTACCAGAAGTCGTAAACTAAAGTACAACGCACGGCTTTTTGAAGAGCAATATCGTATCTACACTTTGACCCTTAAACGAAGGAAGTGAAGAAAGTATAAACACTATGGGCCAGTTATTTAAACGAAGATACACTCTTTCGCCCGGGGGGGGGGTTACTCGATATATCCCTGGGTGGGGAGGTGCGGCACGGCCCCTCATACCCTAGCCCTGTTTAAGACAAATATCGCTATTTAAGACAGAATTCCGATTTTTGATACCCTGTTTAAGACATTATCAATGCCAAAGTCAACGGAAGTCAATATTAATTAACAAGAGCTTGTTGCTGTTTATCGTCCGAGAAAAGATATCCAGTTTAAGACAAAAATTGATAAATCGCCACCCTGATTAAGACAAAAAATGATAAATTCGGTACCCTGTTTAAGACAAAAATCCCGAAAAACATACCCTGGCTGGCGGCACGTCCCCATTAAGCCCTTATAAGAGAGTCCCCCCCCCGGCTCTTTCGTCTCTCTTTTCGATTACCCGACAGCATAAATTACAATACACGGACGAATCAGACATAGCCTTTTTCAACCTTTTCAAATGCAAAGCAGAGAATTGCCCGGCTTTGTACGAAAAAACAACATACACGCGACGATATTTATTTTTAGATATTTCGCAAGAATATGACCAATCACAAGGCGCGTATTAAAGAAACTAGCCTATCAGAAATAGATACACAGATCTGTGTATCCATGCGGGGGGTATCAGAACAAGCTTTTGGGAGCCGTTGCGCAGACGGACTATACCGGGATTTCGTGACACATCCGGCTGCAACGCAGGCTACATCGATTTACAAACTAGAAATCCTTTACAAGTTTAGAGAATCTATTCCAGAGTGAGGTTTTTTTGTCAAAGTGTGTGTAGCCCAGCCTATCACCACTTTCTGTAAAGTGAGGTCAACAAGGTGTTCATATTAAGCACCTTTTTTTGATAAATGCTGTCCTTTTTGAGTGGGTCTATTTTTATCCAATAGTTGTCAGTTAGAAAAATACCACAAGTGGCAAATTGCATTCAACTTCTGTCTATTTTACAGATGGTAGAAGTATTGGAGGGGTCAGGAGTATTTTGGTAGCCTCACCAGCGGGCATACTGTTCAGCGTTCAAGAGCTGGCCAGGATATATCAATGCAGCCATGGATATATTCTTCACCAAAGAAACACTTGCTGTTTCAAATGCAAAAGGAAATGACAGGAAAAGCAAGAATGGTGATGTCCACAAGCCATTGACTGCAATGGTCATTGATGCCCTCATAGGTAAGTTGGGTTATCTTTTAACTTTTATAGCATTTCCCAAAAGCAGTCTTGGGTTAAGTTTTAGGTTGGGTTATTAATATTTAAAGCCGAAGGTATCTTTTATGAAAAGAATTAAAATTGACAACATACAAGTTAATCACCAGGGTTGAGCTGTTTGAAGGCTGATTATGGCACTATTCATGGGTTAAGTGTGCCAAAATCAGTAAGTTTTTTTATACCCAAATTAGTGCATTAATATGCATTAATATGAAATGTGTGGAGGCAAGGTGGTCCCAAAGAATTAGAGCTCCAAGACGAGAGTTTTTTGATTGGCTGATAATTCCACTTCCACTTCCACTTCCGATTCCCTTCACCTTGTTTTCACTGGATCCGAAGCGACGGAAGCGGAAGCGACGGAAGCGGAAGCGGATGCGGATTCGCTCATTTCATCCCTCCAAAGAGCAATAGCGCGGTAAAAACAGTTTCCGTCTCCTCTGACAACGACTTCGCTCCTTTGAGGAGGCACATTTCCACAAGCCATAATTTGTTTATAAAAGAAGTAACTAATAAGACAACAGGCTGTATACACGTAAACTGAAACTGAAAAGGCTTTATTGGGTTATTTCGTCTCGATTTATACCTAATCTTGT
Organism: Astreopora myriophthalma; assembly: GCA_014634185.1. NCBI lineage: Eukaryota > Metazoa > Cnidaria > Anthozoa > Scleractinia > Acroporidae > Astreopora > Astreopora myriophthalma. The sequence goes on along the minus strand of BLFK01001060.1, from coordinate 875,238 downwards.
GGTATCTTAGACCATTACTGGATGTAAATTTCGCAATAAACATTACGCAAGCAAAGAACTTTATCGGTAGATTTTGTCACATATTTCACGGTTGTTCTAACAAAAACTTACATTTTCCGCATCTCAACATTCCCCAAGTCCATTTGCGATAAAAATACGGCGAAAAAGTGTTGATCTCTCTCCAAAATCCCTTTTTTTGGACGTGGAAACAGCTTTTCGCCGTACATTTCCTTCTGGCGACTAGCAATGTTTGCCCCTTGGCGATCCCAGAGTTCTTTGCGCCTAACGTGGGTATCCGATTACTGGAAAATCATTCATTGAAGAATTCTGGACAATTTAAGAAATTGTCTCTTACATGCACTTGAAAAATTCAACGGGATTCGAATCCACGACCACGACCTCTGCGATGCCGGTAATTTGTTGGGCTCATGTGTGTTTTCCCGTGAAAGGAATGATGAATGAAAGAAATGATTATGAAGTGCGGGTTAGAAGTGAATTGAAGAACTGATCCTCACACTTGAGCCCAACAAATTGACCTGCTCTCAACTGTGTGGCTTCATAGAAAAATACCACAAGTGGCAAATAGCTTTCAACGTCAGTCTATTTTACAGATGGTAGAAGTAATGGAGGGGTTAGCAGTATTTTGGTACCCTCACCAGCGGGCATACTGCTCAGCGTTCAAGACCTGGCCAGGATATATCAATGCAGCCATTGATATATTCTTCACCAAAGAAACACTTGCTGTTTCAAATGCAAAAGGAAATGACAGGAAAAGCAAGAATGGTGATGTCCACAAGCCATTGACTGCAATGATCATTGATGCCCTCATACAGTAGGTAAGTTGGGCTATATTTAATTAACTTTTATAGCATTTCCCGAAAGCAGTCTTGGGTTAAGTATTAATATTTAAAGCTGAAGGTATCTTTTATGAAAAGAATTAAAATTGACAACATACAAGTTAATCATCAGGGTTCAGCTGTTTGAAGGCTGATTATAGCACTATTCATGGATTAAGTGTGGCCAAAATCAGTAAGTTTTTTTATACCCAAATTAGTGCAAATCTTGCTTTGAACATCTGGCCCCACAACTAAAGGAATCATTGCCTTGAACATTTTACCAATACGTAATGTTTGTAAAAGTTGGCTCACAACATTTCATTAACATGACAAACTAATAAATTTTCAAATCTTTCGCAGGAAAAGTTTGTGCAAAGTTTGCCAAGGACTCTCCTGCTCCTAGTCAAATTGTTCAAAAAATTAATATGAAATGTGTGGAGGCAAGGCGGCCCCAAAGAATTAGAGCTCCAAGACGAGAGTAAACAATTTTGATGTGCCCTTTTGAATATTTTTAATTTTTATGAACAAAGTTTGCACAGGTTGAGGATTTTTCTAAGGATCATATTTCATTATACAGTGTAATTATCAAGTTTCAGTTTTTAAGTGACAAGGGATTTTAAATATTAATATTGTTGAGACAAAAACAATAATTTACACTGTGTTAAAGGAATTATGTGGATATCATGTACAGCAATTAAACATGTGAAGAATGTGAAACTAACAGTGTGGTTCACTCATTGATAACAATGTACACCTTACAGCTTATATAACTTACAGCTTTCTACACTTGATTGATATAAGTACACTGGCAAATTGACTGATTGCATGGCTATAGCCTCTATTTGAATCTTCTAAAGTATGGTATGGGATATAGCTTGTGGTGGTTGAATTAATGGGTACATTAGTCAGTCATATTTCACTGAAGTTTTATCCCACAGATTTCCCATATGTTCAAGTTCTGGATCATGAATGGTATTGGTTATTGAGACTCTCGTCACACGTATAAACCAGCAAGAAAAGTATGTTTATTATACGCGTGTGAGAATATATAATCATTGGGCTTAGGCCCACTTCATGTAGGAGTCACCAAATATAACATTAGTCACAACATTGGTATGGGACTTAAATCCAAATTACCCATAGCAATCCCATAGATAAGAGTCAATGATCATATGGGAATGTCACATACCTTTCCCCAGATTTATGCTATGGGAAGTATGTGGAACTATTACAAAATATGTAGCAATCCCATAGAGACTAGTGAGTCAACATGTGTGACTGGTATGGGACTGTCCCATGTCATTCCCGTACCAGATCCTATGGGGAATATAAGGAACTTTACTAAGTATGTAGCAATCCCACTGCATAAGACAACAAAATTGTGCTAAATGAATACAGTCACTGTTTATGGGTTTGATACAGGGGAAAATAACCCATATCAAAGAAATACTAACAATACCCACGTATGGGCCATAGGTTCTCCCATGCCATTTCCATATTTGGACCATATATGTCCCATATCACCAGCAGTGGTAAGGGAAATTTCAGGCTAAATGGCAATTAAATTTATTTAACAAAAATGAAGGCAATTCAATGAAAACAGGCCAAAACTTTTCCTCCTCTATCTTCCTGTTTCCTTCAAATATTTTTTCATGCAAGTAGCTGCAACAATTATTTGCAGATGTTGTGCACACTTTATTGATTGAAATACAGCTGTCATTTGATGGAATATAACCAATTGCAAATACAGTGTACAAACAGAAAGGACGTCGTGATGATTTTTTTATGCATACAGCCCTCAATAATTGTACATACCACTTCCAACAATGCCATGTAGCTGATAGCTTTTATCCTGGGTAAAGATAACATCAAATAACAAATCAGTCCAAACATTCCCACTAATATGTGATACAAATTATTCAGCCACATGGCATAATTATAGCTCAATTAATTTGAATCTGTAATATCGACTATGCTTAATTTACTTGTAGTTGACCATGCACACAAGCTACTGGAGCTAGCTACACAAATATTTGAAGCCACACATGTAATGCTCACATCAAAACAATGAAATGCCAAAAACCGCGAAAGGGCAGGCAATTTTTTTTTTGGGAGGGCCAGCCTCTCCTTAATACTTGTAGTTCTTGATCCTTAATACTTGATCCTTAATACTCCTTAATACTTGTAGTTCTTGCAATGCAAGGGATTGGTTGACATCAACTGGAGGTCATTAGACCAATTTCAGTATTTTAAGATTTAACTTCAAACTACAATAAACACGACTTTGATGCTCTGGGCAATAAAGTAAGGATTTGTATGCCTTGAGTTTTTTTTTTTCCCTGGAGCCTAGGGATAATGCCTATTGCCCACGAGTGAGTATTACAGTAACTATTAATATTGAGTGTCATGGCTGGGAGTGCATGTGCACTGGTGTGTAATGATCTTGCCACACTTAAGTTGCAATATTACAAGTGAATGCTAGTTACGCTAAAGCAACATTCTTTCCACTTTTTGACTCTTTCAACTTTAGGTTTCGAGCTTGTCCTTGTCATTGTAGTCCAAGTTACGCATACTGAAATCGCAAGAGATTCTGAGATGGTTCCAAATGTGGATTAAAAAAGGGTTATTTTTATTTGGGCAAAGTGGTTCCCATGCTATGAAAGTGATACTGAAGTACACTTGTCAATCACATGTTGCTTAATGCCAACTGCAGCCTGGTTCCCACTTGTGTGATAAGGACAAGCATAAGCCTAAGCATAATTATCTCTACAACTTTCCCACACGTGAAACAAGCACAAGAAAATGAGGGATACACAAGCACAGTAATGGTGAACACTACGAGCTACTGTTAATTTTAATGCTTGTGCTTATGATTATTTCCCATCCATTCGCACTTGTGAAATAAGCACAAGCATGAGATGAGCGTGAGATCAGCACTGAAGCAAAAGAAAGGGAAAAGTTCCTCATTTCTTGTGCTAATATGCTTGTACTACTTATGCTTATCCCTATCACACAAGTGGGAAGCAGGCTTAAGGTTACAGCAAGGCCACTAATTGATAGAAGTCAACTCCTCACACCAATTTTATACCCGGTCCAGTAAAGCCACCTTTAAACTGTTATGCACCTATCAATGTTAAGCCCGAGGGGGTTGGGATTTTGACATTTTCTTTAAAAAAGATTCGAATTCCCAACCGACCCCAAGGACAAAATAATTGGTCAAAATCCCCACCCAGGGACAAAGTGAAAGTGAAAGTGGTCAAATGTCCTTCAAACCTTGTTGCACGTGGACAAGAGTGTAATAATTAACCTACAACAGAATAAAAAACAACAACAACAATTATAATGAGGCTAAATATAATTTAGGCAAAGTTAAAACCAAGCCAATGCAGCAGTGTTGCCTTGGATACTTGGGGGATTCCAGGGAGGTTTACAGGGGCATTGCCATGTGCTTTGGCTTGAGTTGCTGTTTCGCTTGCTTGCTTCTTTACCCTCCCTCCCTCCCATATTTTGGGGTAAGTATATATACTCCACACACTGGTTTTCTCTCAGTGATGTGTTGACAGGTGCCTGGGAGGTGAACTGTGGCTCGGTTGCCATGGTGACCTCCTTGCTGTTGAGGAGGGTGTCCCCTCCCTTGCTACCTTTATGGCAACTACCCTCCAAAATATTGGCATTGTGTTTTAACACAACTGTCTTACGCCAAGAAGTGATTTAATATTTCTTTTCTTTTTCAGCATCTTTCCTGGAAGCAAAACTAGATTTTTAACCAACCCTTAGGTTTTCAGCTTATACTGCACAATTTTGTGGACTTTTAAGTGTGGTCCTATATGGCCATTTCTGGCTTAGCTGTTTAAGGATACTCTATCAGAGAAAAACTTTAAAATACTTGGGGATTGCCATGGTCTACTGGAATGCACAGTATTAGGGCTGGTTTACACTAGCGACGGAGGCAACGGAAGCAGAGTCGTAAGCGGAGTCAGAATTGGAAGAAAGTTCTGATCTAGTGTGAATCGGCAAGACGGAAGCAGAATCGTAAGCCTTCCTTTCATTCGAAACATTCAAGATGGCGGACCCGGGAGATGATGAGAGATTGCTGCTTTTGCTATTGCTTTTTATTCTCATACGACAAAGAAGAAGTCTGCAACGGAACCAAGGAAGGAGAAGGTTGTGGGTACATGGAGTATTTTTAATAAGGAAAAGTCAAGGCGAATTTCAAAACCCTGTGAGAGAACTTCGTGCGTCAGACAGAGAGCTCTACTTTCGGTATGTTGTCAGTTTTGTATTTTGGTCTTCAAAGTGATTGCGAGTGTTTTATTGCGATTGCGAGTGTTTAGCGACGTCCTCCCATGTTAGCCTTTTTTTGCTGTTGTCTTTGAAGTCCCTGCAGGACTTGTCATAAAGAACAGGGAACTGTCTCACAGACTCTGCCAGTTTTTCCTCTAGAGCCGCCATTTTTTTTCTTGCTCTAAGTTTGAAAGGGACTGGTAATGAGTTTTTTGATTGGCTGATAATTCCGCTTCCACTTCCGATTCCCTTCACCTTGTTTTCACTGGATCGGAAGCGATGGAAGCGGAAGCGACGGAAGCGGAAGCGGATGCAGAATCAAAGGAAAAATAAACTCTTCTGATCCTTCTGACTCCAATTCCGTCGAGCTTCCGACTCCGCTTCCGATTCCACTTTTTTATTTACACTGGATCGTAATGCTCCTTGTGCTTCCGATTCCGACTCCGCTTCCGATTCCGTCGCTAGTGTGAACCAGCCCTTAAAGCTAAGGTTTTAAAAGCTGGCCAATAATCTTATCAAATAAATGTAAATATGAACTGTTCATTGCACTGTTATTATGTAATTATACGTGATCAGTGCCTTACTTGAAATTAAAAAAAAACGTCCTCTTAAACTCTAGGGAGTAATATGACAAGGCTGTTTGTCATTCAATGTGAAAGTTTCTCAGGCGAAGTATCGACTTCCTGAAAAACCCCCACCGTGGGGATCATGTAGAATCAAAATCGCTACCCTGGGGACAGAGCTCACGATAAAATTCCCGTGGTCTGCTCGA
>BLFK01001060.1:845407-858287 GCA_014634185.1 Astreopora myriophthalma | reverse complement strand
TGGTCTTGGGCTCGGAAATGCACTTCGACGCGGTGTTCGTCCAGACAGCTCACGTAGCGAACGTCGTGTTGGTCGCTGTCCATGAAAAGGCAGAAGGACTGCGGGTCGGTGAATTCCTTGACTTGCATCAAGTTGTCCCGCTGCCCGAATTTGCCCCACATGGAGTTCAACATGAGTTTGGATAAAGACCGCTGACCCGGATTCTTGGCGATCTTGGACGCGTCCAGCTGGATGCCTTCGTGCCGGGCAAAGTCTTCGACGTACGCTCGACGTTGGGCGTCCGTGTCGCACCCGGCGGGCCACCCCGACGCTTTGGTCTTGATTTGCAGCCAGGTGTTCACGTAATCGGCAAACAACCCGACGCGCGTCTCGGCAAAATGGCAGACCTCGTGCACGTGTTGGATGACGTACCCCATCTCCACCGCTTTCAGGAGCTCCGGGATGCACCACGTACCGGTCAGGGCTCGTTCGTAGTGGGCGTGGTCGCAGTCGAGGGGCGTCTCGTGGAGCGGTTTGTCCAGGTCCCGTTCCACGCATGCTCGGCACAGCGGAAACGTGAGTTTGCCACCGCACCGGTAAGGCAGGACGGGATGGAACAAGGTGTCCGGCAGCAGGATCGTACACGACGCCAGCCCGAAGTACGACGACAGGTCCGTGGTCCCCGGTTTGTAGAGGAACGTAGGATGCCCGACGGGGTACCGGCCGTACTTGTTGACCCACGGGTACAGACTGGTATAATCCACGTACCGGATCTCCTCCCCACGTTCGGCGTCGACGAGCTAATACAGCCACGCCGCATTGGTGCGTCCCCCGAAGAAGGCGTCCCGAGGCTGGAGGGGTGGCAGCAAGGCAGCATCGTCCATGAAGGCGCGGAGCTCGGGCTCGGTGGCTTTCCGGGCCCGCCACGCGCACTCCCACACGGTCTCGACGTGGTACCCTCGACGACGCAAGTCCTGCAATCGCTCCATGGTGAAGCGGTACATGTCATCCATGGGCCGGTCGTCCAAGCGTCGGAAGGTCTCGGACCGCTGCGGGTAGCACTTGGGACAGCCGTGCCAGAAGCACCCCAGGAACTCGTAGACGGTGTTCGTGTCGCCGTCGTACCCGTCCACCCTCCAGGTCGTGTCCGGGATCCGGTACTCGCCCTGGTTGCGGGCGTGTTGGATCCGCGTGCGCATGAGAGGGTGCTCGGCCTCCGACCCGTCGTCCAGGAACCGTTCCTCGCACTCATGCCGTTGTTCCTCCGTCAAGGCAGCCCAGGCGGTCCGGCGTAGCTGGTGTTCTTGCCAGGTCAACCACTCCATGGACACTTGGGAGTGTTTGGGCGCCAGGCGCCACCCCTGCAAGGGTTCGGACGCCAGGGTGTCGGGTTCCATGCGGTTGAGGCGCAAGTCGTGCAGGCAGGCCCCCGCGATGGTCATCTTGTCGAAGGGGCAGAACCGCGTGCGAGCCTTGAAGTCGCATCGGAACACCAAACACCCCTCCTTGAGGAGACGGACGTCGGAGATGCAGTACGCCAGCAGGTCACGTTGCAGGTCGAACTCCGTCCCAGCCGCCACTTGCTCGTCGTACCAGACGTCGAAGGCCGCTCGGTCGGCGGTCGACAGGGTCTCGGGCGCATAAGCGTCCCTCGGGGGCAGAGGACCCACGTAGTCGGCATGGTCCGGGGTATTGAACAAATGCGGGAAATACCCCTTCTTGAACTGCGTGGGATCCAGGCCGAAGGTCTTGGGGAAGGCCGACAACTTCATGGCGAAGAAGGACAGCGAGTCGATGAATCGGACATACCCCGCCTTGTACGTCAGTTGCAACAACTTGCCGCCCGTACACGTTTGTTCGAACATCTGTTTGCGTTCGGTCAGACGTTTCACCACGAAGTACGAGTCGTACCCGCGAAAATTGTGCGCCAAGGCCGTGACGTACCAGGTCTCGTCCTCTGTCAGGTCTTCCAACCATTGGAGGAACTGTTCGACGCACGTGTCGCCGCGAAAGACCTGCGGGGTGTCGTCCTCCGCCGTCATGCCCACGATCAGGTTGGGAACGTGCTGCCCCGTATCTTGCATGGCCTCTGTGTCCCAAAAGACCAGCAACAGGGGACGATACGGTTCGTCGTCGTCGTCGTCGTCGTCCAGGGCGTCGTTGGCACGCAACGTCTGGCGTCCCAAACGAGCCTCCCCGCCCAGACGTCGTGCCCGCTGCCACCGTTGGCGACGTTGGGCTAGGCGGGCTTGCTCTTCCACTTCCTCGGGGTCGGGTGGCACCTGCACGAAGCAGCGATGCGTGGCCATCTCCACGTCTTGGTGGCACGAAGGGCACTTGTTCCACCCGCAACGGTGGTCCTGCTGTTCCTTGATCGTGCGCAGCAGTTTACGGCACGTGCCGCATTTCCGCCAGACTTGGCACACGCACGGTTGGCCGGGTCCCGACGGGGTGCCGCGACGGGTGTGGGTCGCGTGTAACTCGAGGCACCGGTCTCCGTAGAACAGGCGGCGGCAGGCCGAACACGACAGGTGGGCGGAGTGATGGACCTTGTAGGCGTCGTGGAAGTCCTGGCACATGTCCTGCTGGCACCCGGGGCAGTGCACGCCCTTCCCCTCCGAGCATCGATGACGATCGTCGTTGTCGTAAGGTTGGAGGCAGCAGCCGCAGAAATAACTGCTCCCGAAAAACCCCGGCAACGTGGTCAGCGTGTCGTAATGCTCGTCTTCGAGCAGCAGGGCCAAGAGGGTGTCCCTGCCGCCGAAGGCGAAGCACGTGTACTGGCGGTTGGCGTCCACGACCATGAGGCGATACTCGTAGAGACTGGGGGCCAAGGCCAACTGGGTGAGTTCCTGGAGTCCACAGGGTCCGGGGCCTAACCCCACTTCCTCCAAGAGATGGATGGCCGCGTCGTCCCGTCGCCCTCGACAGCGGTTTTTTTGGGTCCACTTGGCCCTCTCGACGTTATCGTTGCCCGCCAGGTGGAAACCTCGCGCGGTCACGAGGGCCCACGCGCAGCACAATCCGTCGTCGTCCCGCGGCATCGGAACGATGAATTTCTTGCCGAGTCGGAACTTGACGGCGGCCTCGTGCCCCGGCCGTTTACGACGGGATTTGCCTCGGCCTCGCGGTCCACCCCGGACGTGGACGAGTTCCAATTCGAAGGGTTCGTCGGCTTCGAAGCGTTCCCCCGAATTGAGTTTTTGAGCCATGTCGTCCAAGAAGGCGTCGACGGCCCCGGCATCTTGGCGCCAACGGGCGACCCGTAAACCCCGCGTGAAGCTGTTATCGTAGCGGGGCGTGCGTAAACGCACGTAGACGTAATCGCGGTCGTCCATGTCGGGTTCCTGGTCCAGCAGACCTTCCACGGTCGTCCGCAGGGCTTGCGTCAAAGCGTGCGTCAGGTTCTGGCGGGCACGCAAGGCGTGGGCTTGCTGCAACCGAGCCCGAAACACACGCTCGCGGACGCCCATGCTGACGGACCGACGTTCGAGGACGGGGTCCAAGGCGAACCGGAATGCCCCTCCTCCTCCGACTTGGGCCGCAGGCTAGAAAAAAAACCCACGCATGTGAGCGAGAGAGAGAGAGAGAGAGATCGAACCCACGCGTGTGAGAGAGAGAGAGAGAGAGAGATCGAACCCACGCGAGTACGTACCTCGTGAGCCCCGGCATCGTACGCCCTCCCCAATTGGGCCATGAGCTCATCATGTCCATCGTTCCACGCAGAATCCCATGCAGTCTCCATCGTCTCGGATTCTGAGAGAGGATCGCTCACCAGGGTGACGAGCGAGCAGAGAATGACTCGGACTCGCGAGGAGCTCCAGCTTTATAGAGGTTTGGACAGACACGTGACCCGACCCGCATGACCCAATCAGACCCTCTTTTTTAAAAAACCCACCCAGAGGGGAGGTAGGGGGGTATCCCCCCAACAGACCCCTCTAGGTCACGTGGACCCAAAGACGGCTTTCGATTGGTGGAAGAGGGGTGTGTTAAAGGCGGACCGCGCGGGCGGACGCCATTGCAAGTCGTCATGCCGTACCGGGATCCCGCCCAAACGCGCGCGCGCGTGAAAGCCTGGAAAGCCACTCACCCGGAGGCCGTGCGCGCGCAGAAGGCCCGGTACCGACAACGCCACAAAGCCCAGCATGGGGCTTCCATCCGCCACTGGCGTCAAAGCCATCCCGATGCCGTACGGGCCCAGAAAACCCGGACCCGTCTGCGTCAACGTCACACCGCCCCGTGCCGGGTGGTCTTGGAAGCTTGTCCCCTGGCCGAACAGAAGAAGACCCAACTGTTGGCCCGTCGTCGTGCAGCAGCACCACCACATCGCCGTCGAGCCCATCCCTCGGTCGACCCCGTCGAGCGCCGGGCCCTGCTCCTAGCCCGGAACTGCGAACGCAAGCAGGCCTATTACCGTCGTCTCCGTGCCGACCCCGAGCGTTGGGCTGCGCGCTTGACCCGGAAATGCGAGACAGAGCGAGCCCGCCGTCAACGACGTTGCCAGACACGTTCCCAACCCTCGGTCGGCCCCGTCGAGCGCCGAGCCCTGTTCCTGGCCCGGAGACGCCAAGAGGGACAGGCCTACTACCGTCGCCTTCGTGCCGACCCCCAGCGGTATGCAGTCCATTTGGCCCGGACACGCCAAAACAAACGGGAGCACCGCCGACGTCTCCAGCAGATGGACCCCGAACGTTATGCGGCATACCTGGCCAAGGAACGCGAGCGCCACCGAGCCCGTCGTCACGGAAGCCGAGAGGACTGCGAGGCTTGCGGTCTGCGTCTGCATTGCGGGGGGTTCGCCAGTCCGTGGACCCCGGCTTGCACGGTCCGATTGCAAGCGTGGGAATGCCATCTGCCCACCCTACGCACTCGGGCTTTGGTGGGAGACCCACCTGTCGTCGTCGAGGAGGAGGACTCGGAGGACTTGGACCTGGAAGCCATGGCCGCTGCGCTGGACGCGGCTTGCCGGATGCCGGAGCGTCGTACGTCCCCCCGCAAGACCCCGAGGCTCCCGAGGAACCCTCCCTGCTGCCTCGCCAGACCGCGTTCGCCCACCCGCGTTCTCGGTCGCGATCGCACGGGTCGCATCATTTCAACCGAACAGATCCGCCACCCGTAGTCCTTTCACGGCTTTCTTCGCTCGACTCGCCAGTCCTTGCGCTTTGCGTTTCACGGCTTTCTTGGTTTGACCCACCACGCTCTGCACTTTCCGTTTCACGGCCTGTTGGGCTTGTCTTTTAAGCGTTCGGGTGGCCAATCGGACCACGCCGCGGGGGCCGCCCAAGGCGTCCAACCCCGATTTCAACAACGTCTTGACCCCCGACAACAAGATGCCTCCCAGACCGCGTCCGGTGTGATCGGGCGTGTACCGCGTCAGACTGCCTCCTCGCATGGTGTTTCGTGCTCGGCTCGGCTGTCTCTCTCTTTTTTATAGGTCGCTCCGTTTGAAGTGCAAGGTGACGACCGTCACGCCCCGTCCCACGGCCGCCGGCCGTCCGTCGCCGTCGGTCAGGCGCACGTCCACCGTGTCGAAGAAGAATTGACGCACCGGCACGTACTGCACGTGGCGGGGTTCGAAGAGCGTCCGGCTTCGCCCCGTGCTCTGCCCGTCCACGTCGCACAAGACGTCGGTCGACCGCGTCCCCACGCGACGACTCTGACCCACGTTGCTGTGCACGTACCACGTTCGTCGGGACGTCCGACGGGGCCGTCGGCGCCGTTCGAAGAGCGTTTCGAACCACCCGTCGTTCAAGCCGCTCAGTTCCCACGAGTATTGTTGATACAAGATCACGTGGTTGCCGACGATCTCGCAGGCCGACAGGGTTTGCCCGGCCCAATCTTTCTCCAGGCTCACGGGATTGACGGTCGGCTGCATGGTCAAGCGAGGTCCGGGCACGGCCCCCTGGGCGTCCATGCCGCCCATCCATCGCATGAGATCTTGATGCATGCCCAACCCAATGTCCCCGTCACGCACCACCCGGCTGTTGTCGATCACCAACGTGTCCGGGTCGGGCCAACGAAACTCAGGCACTAACGTGGCGTCGCCTTCCTTCCAATTCCACCCCACTTGCACCTTATTCCAGTACTTGCGCCGCAGATCGTCCACCACCGCTTTCACGAACGACACCCCGTCGTGGCACCGGCCGGCCACGTCCTCGATGCGCGTCTCGACCCGGATGCCCGGGCGATCGATGCGTTGGTCGTCTTCTTCGAACGAAAAGAAGAAGGCCAGCAATGCGCCGCGCGGGTACACGTGCAACAAGGTGTCTTGCCAACTCTCGTCCTCGTCGTCGTCGGCGTCGTCGTCCGGCACGCTCAGACGGACCACCCCCACCACCCAACGCCCGCCGCGTAACCACAGGGGCGGTCTCATGCGGGTGCGGAACGCCACATTGGTGTTGTCGGGGAACCCGGCGTCGTCGTCGTCGCTGGGCAAGGTCACGTAAAAGGCGTCCATGGTCTTCGCTTCCGTGCGTCCTCGAGGGCGCTTCATACGTCCCGTCGGAAGTGCAAGGTCAACAGGGTGCGCCCTTGCCGGAACCGGACCAACGTGCCATCCGTCTCGGCCACTTGCGTTTCCACCACTTCCATGACGTCGTTGCGCACGGGATGGTACTGCACGTGCAACGGTTCGAAGTACACCGTACCTCGTCCTCGACGTCGGTACTGGACTTCACGCAACAGGTCCGTCACTTGCCGTCCCATGATGGTGCTACCCCCGGCATTGCAATAGACGTGCAAGGTCCGCGTCGGGTCGCCCACCACCGCACGAAACGCCTTGTTCAGGTTCTGGAACCGCCATTGGCAGTTCATGCTCAAGACCAGGTAGACGAACCCGGACGGGTTGGTCCGTACGTCCCACTAGGCCGCTTTACCCCCACTGAGGACGTCAATTCTCGCCCCCGTCAAGGCCGGCACCTGGTCGTTCGGGAACTCCATGCACAGGTTGGGACCCAAGCTGTACTTCCCGGCGCTGGGCTCGAGCAACCACCCCATCTTGAGAGCCATTTTGACACTGAAGGTGAAGACGGGGGTCTCGTTTCTGCCGATGCGTACGTTCGTATTGTCCACGATCAGATCGCGGTCGGTCCCCTGTTGTTCCCACCGAAACGGCACGTACAAGCATTGGCCGTCGGCGTCTTTCAGGTCGTACTCCACGCTGTATGTGAGCATCGAGGCCATTCGCTGACATTCGATCACGTCGATCATGGCTTTCACGAAACTTTCCCCATCCACCACCGATTCCAAGGCGGCAATGTCGGCCATCTGGACTTGTTTTTCTGCGTGTATTTCGACCGTCGATCCCAGACGCTTGACCTTCAGGTACCATTTGCTGTAGATCAGGTACTCATCCGGGCCCACCAAGTCGTACAGATCGACGCGGGCGTCCGGCAAGGACAGGCTGCTCAATCCCACTTGCCACCCGCGACCTTTCAGACGCAACGGGTACGGCAACCGGACCTTGTACAAGGCCGCCGTGTTGTCGGTGAATTCGGACCGGCTGGCGTCGCTGGGCAACGTTACGAAAAACCCCTCGTCGCTCATCCCAAGGTCTGCACGTCCTTCTTGGCCACCCAACTGTCGTACTTGCTCGGCCACCCTTTCCAACGCACCAAGACCTTCTCCCCACTGCGTTTAAGTACTTTCTCGATGCGGAACAGCGCGTCGTCGCTCCCCGTCACTTTCTGCAACTCCTGCTCGTAAAACGTGCCTTCCAACGGCGTGCCGTCCATCTCTTCCACCTTGTACGTGAGCACGGGTCCCGGGCGCACGGTGCGCACCATGAACACTTCTTCGGTCCACCCGGGCAAGTACCCTTTCTTGAACGGGCGATGGTGTTTGCCCAACCGCATGCGATCGCCCACCTTCCAGCGGGGTCGCTTGGCTTTCTTCTTCTTCTGCAGTCTCCGACCGTACAATGCGTGCCACACCTCCCTCTTGTTGTGCGGGGGTCACGTCGCGAGGCGCTCGGCCGATGCTCCGATGCCGGCTGGCGTTGTAGCCTTTCACCAACTCTTGCAGCACGTCGTCGAACCGCAACGTGTTGGCGGCCGTGAAATAGCGGTACATGCGGCCTTTCAACGTGCGATTGAACCGTTCCACCACCGCCACTTTGGCATCCCCGTGTGTGGAAAAATGATGAATGCCCTTCTGTTTCAACAACGTCTGAAACGGGCGATTGTAAAATTCTTTGCCCTTGTCCGTCTGCAACTTTTGGGGCCGTTGGCCGTCTTCTTTCAAGATGGACCCGAAGGCGCGGACCAACGCGGCCCCCGTCTTGGTCTTGAGCGGTCGGACCCACGCGTACTTGGACAAGACGTCCACCACCGTCAACAAGTAACGGATGCCGTGGTTGTGCCGGGCCAACCGTTGCACTTCCACCAGATCCGCCACCCACTGTTCGTCCACGTTGAACACCAGCACCGGCACGGTGGGAAATCGACGGCGTTGGGGTTTGTGCAACGTGTAGGCCAGATCACCTTCCAAGGCCGCTCGGGCATCCCGGAGCGACACCCCTTGGGCGTCGGCGAACCGTCGGACCCCACCCAAGGCGCCCGGCGTCGACGGATCCGCATACCGCGCCCTCACGTAATGGGCAGAGGGTCTTTTTCGTGAGGCGGGGGCACGTCGCTTCTGAGACGTCTTCTTCGGGATGGACAGAGCCACCATCGTACACGCATCCAGAGCAAGCGACCCACACTCGGCACGCGGTCGGGGTACGTTTTATGGACGAGGTGGAACCAGGGTTCGGGGTCAGCGTTCCGACGCACCAACCACGTCACGAAGGCGGCATAGTGCCCCCAATGAAACAGGGGGTGCTCGAGCAAGACCTCGAAGACGGTCATGGGGGATTCGAGATCCGACTCGTCGTCCTCCAGGTCGAGCCATGGACACGGCACCCCTGCCGAGTCGATCAGACGGGTGCACAGCCAACGCGTCAAGTGCCAGTGCACCCAGCGTCATCCCGTCTCACCCCACATCTCCCTCACGAATGAACCCACACGCTTGACAACACTTTCTTTTATTGATTCAGATTTTACACAAACTTTCAAATCGTGCGGGCGGGGTCCGAACCACCTCGGGATAGGGCGAGGCCCGCCACAATAGGGTCTTCAACTGTTGCACGGCTCGAGGGAATTGTTCCAGGTGACGTGTCCCCACCACGGCAATGCAACCCGTCAGCGTCGGGATCCCGTCCTCGTCGCCGTTCACGCTCCGGATCGGCACGAAATGAGAACGCCCGTAAGGTAAGTACGCGAACACGTACCATGCGTCGAGCACCACCTCGTACAGGAAGATGGGTTTTTCTTGCTGCCGCGCCAAGGCCACGCTCCAACCAGTCCCACCATGCACCTTCACCCCGTCCTGCTCCAGGACCCCGAATGCCACCACCGTGCCGGCGTCCTTGACGATGTGGTGATTCCGGCTCAAGAGTTCCCACACGGGTCGCTGCAGCCGCTCGTTGGCGCGCGGGGGCCGTACTTGGCACAAGGCTCGCCACCCTTCTTCCAGGGCCTCGTCCGTCAAGGGCATCACGTCTTTCCGGGCGCGGGTGTGCGACGGACCCACCACCACGCGGCAAGGGATGCGCAGCTGGGTCGCCAGCTGTTCGGCCAGGGTATCGGTCCCTCGAGCACCTCCCGTCACGAGTTCTGTCATGATGTCTCAACAAGGAAAAATGAATGCACACCGAGTTGGACACAACGTCTTTTATTATTGACAAAAAAGTTCACGCGTGGGTTCACGCGTGGTCGGGTTCCACGGGTTCCACGTACCACTCGTCGATGACCTCGGGACGATAAAAACACCCTTTGTAGGTTTTACATTCCGGGCAGTCCGCGGGCGTCCACGCGCGGGCCTGAGCGTACGTGGAATGCAAGGCATCGAAATACTCTCCGTCCTTCTCTTCTTTACAGTCGTCGCACAAGACGCGATCCAACAAACGATCGCACCGCGTCATCCACATGTGCCGTTCCTTGGCCTCCTTGTCGGCGCGTCGATGCAGCTGGGTCTGCAGTTGCTCGGTGACGTCTCGCCATTCTTCCATGGTCTGACGAAGACTCTGGAGCTGATCGCGCAACTGGACCCGGACCCGTTCGTGGTCTAGCACGCCTCTTGCGTCTCACTCAGTTGGCGTTGCAACTGGTGGATCCGGTCGTGAAGGTACTGGGCTGGGAGGTTTCGGTTTGCTTCGTTTGCGTCGGCGACGTCGATGCAGCCGGAGGGGCTCGGGGGGTGAATGCATGACGCGTGTCTTCTTGGTACTGGGGACCCGTGTCCGAGCATCCGAGGGTGTTGGCAAAATCTTGCAGAAAATGAAGGTAGGTCTCTTGGAACGTGTAACCCGCCGCCAGACCTCGGCGTATCCGCTCCAACCAGTAGTCGTCTTCTGTCGGGTAGCTAGACTTCACGAGGTCTTTGTAGTACGTCTGATACCTCACGTCTGCCAGCGAGGGCACCGAGGCTCGACTCTTATACCCACCTCCACCCCGTTCGCCCAGCCTGTCGGGATCGTGTGCGAGGGGGTCGCGCGCGTCGTCTCCCACTCCATGGGTTGGGTCGGGTTCCACGGTCGGTCCGGTGGGCTCGTCTCCCACGCCATCGGGATCCACGGGCACACATGCACCAACGGGCTCTGACCTCTTCGACATGGCCACATGCTTTGTCGAAGGGGTTGCGTCCTCACCCTCTTATAGGGGCGCGTGCCACGCCCGCTCGGCCTGCCGGGAACCCTCGCGCGCGCGCACGTGTGTTTCGGACACGTGCTCCAACCTTTGACGGACGCTACACGTGGCAGGGCACGTGCTCCGTAGTTTTCCAGACGTCCCACGCGTGGGCACGTGCGCTGGGATTTCCCGGGGCCCTGCCATTGGACGACGATGAGGTCATCCCGTCGTGCTGGTCGGGCGTGGATCGCAGGTATAAGAGTACAGACCCCGCTCACTCGGTATCATTCGAAAGTCTCGAGCTCTAGTGACAACATGATCTCGTGGGAGTATGGTACTCCGTCTCCGGCCAAATACTCGTGCCCTGAGAAGACCCAGAAGAAGAAGACCCCGCCCAAAAAGATGGACCATCTGTCGGGGGCGCGGACGGATTCGTTGACGCTCCGTCAGAAACCACCCAGTGCGCGTCAGAAAGCCCGCCAAAAAGCCGCCGCCGAACGCCGCGCCCAAGGTGGCCAACATCTCGAGTTGAGTGCGCGCTTGGAAAAAGACACCACACCCCGGGATGCAGTCGGCAGTCCACCCCCACGCAAGAGGACTCGCCCGGCACCCGTGCCGACCACCACCACCTCTACCCTGAACACGCCCGAGCCAAAGACCTTGGAGGAACTGTTCGCCAGCCTGCCTCCGCCCGAGCTCGACCAGGACCCGTTGCCGCCGCCCTTGCCGACGCCTCCCCCCGTGGTCCCGGAGACGGTTCCGTCGCCACCCGACACGCCGACGGAATGGGTCCTGTGCCGACCGCCTCCCGGGTGTCCGGAAACGCCCAACCAGGAACAAATGCCGTGGGTCCCGGTCACCATGCCAACCCAAGACAAGGTGGAAGTGCTGGAAGAAGGGTCGGCAGGCACGACGCCCGACGAAGCCTACTGCGGCGGCTTTCCCGTCTCTCAGGAGAAGACAGACGCTGCACCACCCCCACCAGTGCTGAGGTGCCCTTTCCACACCTTGCCCTTGCACCACGACGTCTCCCGCAAAGGCTGGCGGTACGTGCAATGCGTGCACCAACAGTGTCCCGTGTGGGCGGGCCTGGACAAGGCACCCGCGTTGCTCCAGGCTTTGGAAGGGGCTGTGCATCCCGACATCAAGCAAGGCTCCTTCTTCTGCTACTGCGGCTACCCCACCCGCGTGGCCGTGGTGCAACGGGACACGCCCAACCAAGGACGCTGTTTTCTGACGTGCCGTCGCTCGGGTGACGGAGGGTGCGACTTTTTCCAGTGGGTGGATCGTCCGTGGACCCTTCAAGTCATGTGGCGGCGCGTGGCGATGTTCGACCCACTGACTCATGATCCATCGGAGTGGCGGTGGCGTCGCCCCCTGCAGCCTCCACCCGAGCTCCCGATCTTCCACACCATCTTTCCGGTGCCCGAGGATCAGTGAGTGCGTGCGTGGGGCGCGCGCGTGTGTGGACGATGTACATAAGAAAGCGGTCGGACCCGCCACAGTCAGTCATGGATCGAACCTTGTTGGAGAACGTGTGCTTGGTCGTCGACCTCGACGGGTACAGCTTGCATGTACAGAAACAAGACCGTTGGGCCACGTTCGTCCCGCGAGAACTCGGGTGGTGCGACTGGACCGGCGAGCATCACGGGTCCCACCATTACGCTCACGCATACCTCTGGCGTTGCCTGGACGTGGCGGATCACAAGACCGCGCGGTATGTACGAGAACGCGTGCACGGTCTGCCCTTCTACGCCCACGAGAGCGAACACGTGGCCCCCTTGAGCGAGTTGCCCCAAGACCTCCAGAGCTTGTACGCCCGTTTCAAGACGCCCGACCGGCCTCGCGTGGCTTTCAAGGGGGGTCATTACGAGAAGGATTTGCTCAAGAGTTTGAACATTCCTTACTTTGACCTGGAGGTGTATGCGTGCCCCAAGTTCGACGACCTGACGCGTTTGGCCACCGTGGCGACCTGTGGCCACCACGACGATCCCGACCGCCATCATTGTCCCAGGGTGGAGTGTTATCATTTTGTCCAGTGGATGCGCGGGGCCCTGGGACGGAAAAGAGACATGCGTTTTGTGAACGTCGCGCGGGCGCAGCGTTTGGCCCAGCCTTGATTTTTGATTGTACATAGGAAAACTTATTAAATTTTGTTATTATTGTTCATAACTGTGTGGTCATGCCTTTCCTAGCATGTAAGGGGTGGGGGTCTTAAGAGACCCCCGAGGCTT
>BLFK01001060.1:834742-839422 GCA_014634185.1 Astreopora myriophthalma | reverse complement strand
AGCCCCTCAAAGCTTTTAACTGATTCATTTTCCTGCGAGTTACTTTATTTTTTACTTGAATTGGCGGGGTATGAAGGGTTGAACGTTTTTATTTCAACCAACATTATAGTACTGAGCAGACAATTTGAATAAGTGATGAAGTCAACAACAACAACAAAAACTGAAAACAACAACCACATTCAATTCTAGCGTGCGATTTTTGAAAGCCTAAAAACCGTTCGGGCTTATTTCAGGTGCCATAGTTTTCCTTTGTTATACCTTGAAAACAAAAACGTTTTTGAGCATAAAACTTTGCAGAAAAAAAAAAGTTGTTTCATTCATTTATGGCCCACAGACATAGGTGGAAGGGAAATGTTCATTTAACCCAAGACAAACTTTACCGTGTTTGCAGCGGAAACGGCGGTTTCGCAAATTACAGATCTGTAATTTGCGAAACGAGGTATTTCTGACCTCTTGGCTCACCGCTTTTTGTTCATAATTTATCATTGCAACGACGTATATTTACGAAAAGCATTTACGAATGTAATAAAACAGGTAAAAGTTCGCTGTGATCTGACAAGAGCTCGTTTTGCAAGATACAGATCTTTAATTTCAAAACTCTGCACTTCCGGTGTTTATTCTTCAATTTTGTTTACATCACAACGCGCGCCGAACCATGATCTCATTTGATATCATTATTTTACCCTTCATTTGTTTTCATTTCGTTTAGTTTCGTTTCGCAAAATACAGTAAACCGTGGAAACCGAGTAGTCATCTTTTAAGTGACAACCACCAGCATGTGACAAGTCCAGCGTACAAGCTTTAAAAGTACAAGAAATGTTAGCGATGAAATTGCGGTAAGCTTTGTCTAACCTATGACATGTGTCTACCATTAACGTCGATTGTCGTTAATAATAACTATCCCATTGCCGACATGTACAAGTCCGACCAAACATTCAAACAACAGAAGCGTTTTGGCTGACGCCGTGAATGAAAATTTTTAATTAAGAACGGATATTCGAAACCGATCAGCCAGTGAGTTTACCGAATTGCAGTCCGAAATTACAATTGTTTAGCACTAAAAGGTTTTCCGACAAACTTCCGTTGATTATGCTTCACTTTGCACGTATCAATTTTAATCGAACTAGTTTAATTAAAGACAATACATACAGGTGTTGCAGTAACAGTGTACACTCGTGATATTTTTAGACTCTCTTTACTTTTATAGCATGTTTTGGAAAATCCCGTTATCGTTTTGCAAATAGATGACTTCGCACAAAAGCAATCTACGGGTGTTTCACAAGTTCGTGCCCTTTTCCTACAAGACTGTATCTCGCTTATTTTGGCATTATGGAAGCCATATTTTTTCGGAGAAATTACTTGACTTTAAGATAACATTCAGGCTACTGTGTTGAAAGTGCAAACGTTGATTATTAACTTGCAAGGTTTCACAGACCCGCTAGTCTAGAGAGCAATATTTTTTCTCTGTTCAAAAAGGGGCACGAACTTTTGAAACACTCTGTATATTTGTTTTTTCTCCCGTAAATCTGGATTTGCAATATGTCTCAGAGGTACTTTTCACGCCTATTTTGAGATATTTAACAAATGTTGACCGGCCTACCTTTGCAATTCAGTAATTTTACTACGAGAAGGGATTTATAAAATTCAGAAATTCCGGATATAATTGACTAAAAATATAATAATAATAATAATAATAATAACAAAACGGACATGAAATAAATTGAACTGAAATCCTGGATAAAATAGGGAAATTAGATGAAAAATAAACGCTGTGGCTATATGGCCGGTAACCGGTCAAGGTTTTGAAAATACTAAATGGCCGGCAGTCCGGTATTTTCAATAAATTTCACCAATCGAGTAATCCCAGCTAAACCAAACTATCTTATGTCGATGAAGAATAGTCAAGCGATCCTGAAATACTTTATAGATCTGAAGTCTAGCACTTGGTTTACGCTGGGCTCAGAAGAGGAAACCATGTTTTGTGACACTTAGAAATTTTTTTCAGCTCGACTGCCGGTCAAGGTTTTGAAAATATTAAATGGCCGGCAGTCCGGCAATCATATTTGTAAGATCAATACTTAGTTCATTTTGACTGACTGACCGGTCTTTTTACCAGGATAAATAAAATTATTAGTATTATTATTAATTTCCGTACATGTACTCGTAAAAAAGACAAATAAAATGGCTTGCCTGGGTGTGTATGAAGTTACAGTCTAGACTTCAGATCTATAAAGTATTTCAGGATCGCTTGACTATTCTCAATCGACATAAGATAGTTTGGTTTAGCTGGGATTAATCGATTGGTGAAATTTATTGAAAATACCGGACTGCCGGCCATATTTAGTATTTTCAAAACCTTGACCGGCAGTCGAGCTGAAAAAATTTTCTAAGTGTCACAAAACATGGTTTCCTCTTCTGAGCCCAGCGTAAACCAAGTGCTAGACTTCAGATCTATAAAGTATTTCAGGATCGCTTGACTATTCTTCATCGACATAAGATAGTTTGGTTTAGCTGGGATTAATCGATTGGTGAAATTTATTGAAAATACCGGACTGCCGGCCATTTAGTATTTTCAAAACCTTGACCGGTTACCGGCCATATAGCCACAGCGAAAAATAAAAGCTTAGGCGTGCGCAGAAAAGTCACAACACACACAAAAATAAAAACCAAAACTTAGACAAGGGGCTACAGCTAGTCTGCTGACCTACGGAACATGGTTTAATAAGTCATAACGTTTTCCAGTCACGTACACAGTGAAACTCAAAAATTCCAAAGGCTCTTTCTTACAAAAGATGTGGAAAACCTAGCGTGACAATGTAACGCCGGTCACGCCGTGGACCAGGACTTGTGAATTTGATGGGGCTTTGTTTGTTTGATTTGATTTGCGTTGATTAGTTTTATCTTGATTTTCTTGAGATTGCTGTATTTTCATAGCTCTGAATAGTGTTTAGAGATTTCGACTTCGTTTTCGTAGGACGTAACGTTACTCGCATGCGGAGACCTTTCTAGCACAATCTAGAAAGCCAAAATAAAATCAACTTTCAAGTAATGCGATCTGTACGTTTCCGGGCCACGTGTTAGTTTTTTTCTTCTTGAAAGAGAACGCTTTTGTAATCGACCTGTGCTTGTGATCGAGAGATAATCTGTTAAATACATTGTAAATTCGTGTTTTAAACTGTGAGTCTTCAGTGTCACTGGGATAAGCAACGGGCCAGCTAGAAATTCCCCACAAAGAAGACCGTTATCAAGCTTCAATTTTATAAACCAATATATATATATATGTAGTTTCTGATTTGCCAACTTGACCAGGTGGCATCAAAGTAATTTGTATTTTTTTTTTCACCCATGTTAACGGTGTTGATGCTGCTAATGTTCGTGGGTTTAAGTCCACCAACACAAGGTGATAAGAAGGTCACAAAAAAAGACCCGAGGCGTGGGGAACACAACCATACCCCTGAAAAAAGCCTAAATGAAAGAGTTCGATTGAGTTGTCGAAGGAAATTGCCTGGAGAACACGAGAGCATTCATTTTTCTGTGTCACAAAACAACACAGGAATAGCGCGGACTCTGTCGAAATTGGTCTTTGACTTGATTTTTGTTTGTACCGTCCTCACTACAACTGATGCACATGTTTGATCATATCTCAGAACTAGGGAGCCCAGGTCTTATCACAGGCCTCACAATCGAAGTATGTGAAATCCAATCTACTTTTACCGCTGTTCCTCTCGTACGAATGAAGTTTTTTTATAACTTGGTCATGGATGTCGCATTTCACGATTGGGATACCCGTGGTTTTGTAAGCCATTTGGTTTCCTCTGGAATCCCTTACCAGCTTACAATTTGAGTACTTAATTGACTGTGTCGTTTCTTTGGCTAAGTAGAGAACTGAACAGGAGGCGGCGTGGCCAAGTGGTTAGGGCGCTGGATTTGCACGTGGATGTTCCGGGTTCAAATCTCGCTCTGACCACCAAATGGATTTGTCTTTAGTGTCGTCCCAAATTCAACTCCATCACGCCTTGTAAATAGTCAACTAGTTGCCTCCCTCTGGTTGGGTTTGTTAACGTTGTTCTATTGATTTCAATTGTTGCTTTCTATACACGGCCCCACAAGCTTGAAGCTTTAAATATAACCGTCTGTAAATAAAGGTTCCTGAACATATGGAAATAAATTACAGCATTTTATAATGAGTATATACATATCCTTACTTTGTCAGGAAAGGGACAATTTTAATTTCATTCCTACATATTATAAACTGGGGACTCTAAAGCACACATTTCAGCGACAACAATTTATTTACGTTTCTTTTCAGCTTCTTACTGTTACGGCGCAGCTCAAATCAGAGCTAAATATTAACATCCATCAAGTATGGGAAATTGGCTTCATATAGTCACCATAATATCGATTTGCTGTTTGCCAGGTAAGTCAATGATCCTCCCCCTCCCCCTCTCCCCTTGTTTTTAGAAATCTAATTAATGTATTTGAACTGACTGTATTACTTTGAGCTGGTTATCTTGAGCACGGAACACGGCTTTTAATTTCAAACGGTTGCCGCGTCCTTCACGAGTGAATTATCAAGACGATAATGTGTCTTGAGATGATGAGTTTATAAGTAGTGACGAGGGTATACTCGGAAAAAAAGACACCCGAGTCCTCCTTACATGCATGAGTCCAAGCTACGAC
>BLFK01001060.1:817242-829742 GCA_014634185.1 Astreopora myriophthalma | reverse complement strand
GTGTTATCTTCTTATGTGAGGCCTTTTTAAGAACGACAATGACGTGGAATCCCTCAGTAAACATCCAGTAAATCTATCTCAGAAAATATCATCGTTGTTACAAATTACAACGTTGTTTTGATTGGCTAGTAAGAAGACCAATAGGATTTTCTCTTAAAGCTGCAACATTTCACCAGGCAGTTTACTTCAACCGATGGTAACGGATCATGTGCACATGCATCATCTGCATGTCATGCTACCAAGTACAAAGCCAGTGTGAAAACATACTAAGTGCTGGGTCTGACAAGACTAGCAAAGTGCTGAAACTAGCCGAAATGGGGGAAAGAAAAGTGAGATTCCTTCTAAATATTACACGGAGATTGATTTGGTGCAGCTATTTGCTTTGTTGATCTTTTATTGAATCGTGCATTGAGTGTGCTTTCAGATTGTCTTTGCACCTGTGTTTTCAACTGATAGAACGAAGACAATTAACCATCAAAGGGTAATTTGTAGTGCTAAAAATCCAAGGGAATCGATCCGAGCGTTAGTTCTTACTAGTATAAAGATTGCCCCACCGCAAGGAAAGAGAGAAATCATCACCATGCTTGCACTGTGGTAAAACTTGTTATATGATACGAATGCACAACAAACCAGCTCTACTCAGCCGGTATAACGACTGGATCACGATCTCTCACTGGATGATTTCCGCAACTTTCTTTCATTGGCGGCATTTTAAAATAAGCGGCGTCTTTCAGGTCCGACTACTATCCTTTTACTATCCTACCAAATGATTGATCCACAATCTGTCACAATCTGTTAGCTTCTTTGTAGAACGTCTGACGAAGGTTTACCGCTCTCTATCGTTTCTTGGAAAAAGAAACGGGGAGGGGGGTCCTCTCTAACCAACCCCATATCACTCCTTAAGGCCCAGTCAAACGATAAATGGTGGACGATCCAACTTGTTGAGTGAACCAAGATTTCATCGTTTAGCTACCGTGTTTGATGGCCATTCAACAGGTTGGATGATGTTGGAACATGTTTGATACAGCATCAAACATTCGATCCAATAACGTCCGACATTTCTTTTGTTCTCACGTTAGATGTATGAAATTCTGTTCGCTTGACCAGTCTCAACCAACATGTTGGACATGCGCACGTGCACTTTGACTGCAAATCGAGTCGTTACCATGGACACAGTTTGATCCCAGTCACGTTTCTTCAAAATGGCAGCGAGCGAGGAAGCAGCTGCGCAGAATGTCGATCTAACTTCTGGAAGAACACACACGAAAGCAAAAAGCAAGACGGTGGCGTGACTAGGAAACCGATCGCTTGATCGATCTATTGGAAAAGAACACTTGTTTGTGGGATTTTTTTTTGTATGCCAAGTACCACCAGAGCTGATACAAGAGAGAACGAGCATGTTCCTCGATGGCGACTACTTCCTGTACAATATTCGGCTAATTTAACCACTCTCTTGTTGCCTTCGAATCCATTCTCTTGTTTTCCCTCGTTTACTCGCTCTATTTTCAATTCCAAGCCCGTCTAGCACAAATAACACTGATCAACAACGCCGCTGGTTCAATTTCTCTTTCTTAGCGGCACTTTGAAAACATTCGCACATGGCTTGGTACAACGTTGCATTTGCTGGGAAATACCCACAACCATGTGCTCCTCGTGTTTGATCAAACAAAAACTGAATGAGTGTTTGATATCGTTTGCCCCCCTCCCCTCCCCCCGTTGTTGGATCATCCATCATTTATAGTTTGGACAGGCCCTTAGCTATTTACTTGAAATGCTGTTGGTGATCTTTCATCGCTTTCTGTTAAACAACATGTTTAACCATGTTGCAGGTATTTATCATACAAAGGTTTGCAAGATGTTTCACCGGAAATGCTGTCGAATCTGGCCGGTTTGTGTTACCTGTAGGTATCATAATTACTATGTTTACTATGTCATCAGGCAGAATATTGTATGCTAGAGTGCTTTCAGTTTGACGACTCTAGATGAACTCACCAGAACTTTTGGAAGGGTCCCTTTTTACTATTTTTCGTGGGGGATATCATGAAGATGGTATCCAAAATTTTAGAAAAAAAGATCTCCAAACTTTCTTTGTCCGAAGAAAAGAATCAGGAAACGCGTCTCTTCAAGGAATATACATATCATCAGATCAGTTTTTAAGCGCTACTACCACCGAAAATCACTTTTCGTTTTTCTTCACATTTCGAAAGTACTTGCTCTGAGTACTCGGCATTGAAGATCTTACGCAATTATCTCAAGAGGAAGACTATTTATTTTGACGGGAGTTTTTTTATTTTACGGTCCGCCATTACTTGGTGCGGTTCCGACCGATAAGCCCTCAGAGAGCTGGATCGAGGAGAAAGTGACGTTATTTACTCACCAGCTTAAAAATGGAGTGTGTGAATGAGGCTTAATTAGTATGCAGAACACGGATTTGACAATCGGAAAGCAAAAAACTCCCGGGCTGCATACTAAATAAGCCGCAATGACACACTCCATTTTTAAGCTAGTGAATAAATGACGCCACTTTCTCCTCGATCCAGCTCTCTCGGGGCTTATCGGTCGGAACTGCACCAAGTAATGGCGGACCGTTAAATAAAGGCAAAATGCAGTTAAAATAAACATCCTCCCCTCGAAATTGCTGCAAAAAAATTCACCTGCTGAGCATTCAAAACAAGTATTTTCGAAATGGGAAGAAAAGAGAGAACTGATTTTTTTTTCCCCATCATAGTAGCACTTTTAGGTGACTTGTCTCCGTGTCATGACTCCAAAATTCAAGAGAATCTCCCTGAGAAGTCAAGAGAGCCTCTCTTGTGACCGAGTTTGCGTGACGCATTTCACGCTCTTTTGGGTAGTTTCTAGCTTGCGGTATTTCACATCCTTTTGTAAAATGGTTTTGGCATTTTCTCCTCTATTTCGACGCTGGTTCGTTTCGGTTTCAGGGTTTGGTTTACCGACCCCCTCCCCTTCAGGCACGTGTACCAGCCCTATTCCCATTTTGTGCCTAATGCGAAGTACCGAATCACTGGATAATGCAAAAGGCCATTTCCGAGTTGACCTCGGCCGCCTTTTCAAAGCGAGTCTAGGTGAAAATGAGTTTTCATTCATAAAGAAACTAAAACTCATTACCATCACAAAACTTTTGCAGTTAGACTCGCCCTGAAAAAGGGGCTGAAGCGTACTCGGAGGTGACCTTTTCTAGTGTTTTGATTGGCTTCGCCATCATAGGTATATAGGTCATTCTTATATAGCTGGAAACTTTCCCCAACACCGCAAGCCCATATTGGTTACTTCGAGGTCATACGACATTTAACGATAGAGCTGTTTCCCGCAAAAGTCGCTGAGCGGGCAGCATTGCAAAACTCTCTTACATCTGAGCGTAACAATGCAATGGTTGTTTACCATTTACCGTAGAAACCTGGAAATTTCGACTGAAATGTGTACGATAAAGCCATTTCGATGTGCCCGAGCGGAAGATTTCCAAAATTTTCGGTAGGTTTGAAAGGGCAGTTCAAAATTTAAAAGAGCAATTTTCCCATGAAGCATGGGTGTTCCATTTGCTTTTCTATTTTTTAAATTTCCGTTCCATTCCAGTTTCCGTTCCGTCAGTAGATTTTAGCGAATACGCCTATCCTAGCTAACAGACTTTCCCATTCAGGAGTCTTTGCTCAATATTTGAACAAACCGAACACCAACCGGTTTCCACTTGTAAATAGTAAACAACCAATCTTGCCCACAATTGTTGCCCGCAAATGTTGACAAAGGAACAGAGGCTTTGCTCTCCTGTCTTCGTTGTGCCATATAACAAATCACTTAATTAATGGCTGGTCCCTCGTGAAACTGGTTTGTCATTTTCTCAAATCTCAATGTTTCCCCCGGCTTGGCATCGGGAACGGAAACATAGGATTCTCTGGAAAATGAGTAAACTGTTTTAATTCGGGCCAAGTCAATATGGTAACTGTACGCTTTGTTAAGCGGCAATGGGCGTTTGGCATAATAAACGAAAGACATCTCGCCTCCACGCCCACAATATATACATTTGCTATTCACGTGAGAAAGGCGAAACTTTCACGGCCAATTAGCAAAGGAAGCGAAACATGCCGCTTCCAACTTAGGGTGGTTTGATGCTCGAATTGTCTCGGACGAACCCAGAGAGTGTTTTGGTCGAGAATTCAGTTCGACAAGTTTGCGTTCCGTGCGCAAATACCGCGTGACATGAAGTTTGATAATTATTTATGTCGCTTTTCAAATCTTTGAAAAGTAAGTGATGTACGATCGACTCTCTTACAACGGGCACCTTTAAGAGACAAACACGTCTAAAGGGGACGCCCAGAGCTTGCTCCCTTCATTCTTAAGTATGTTTTTCCACGTTTTAAAGCAGACACCTCTCTAAGAGTGACATTAAGTGCCAGACCAAATGAGAGATGACTGTATCATTGTTCATTAAGAGGTCTGCGTTTTACAGACAAGTATACAAGCAATATCAGTAATTTACCCATGGAAAGAAGGTCCTCTACTTATAAATTTTCTTTCTGTTTGCAAGTATAGAGCTGGCATTTCCCCGTTTCTTGTAAACTGAAACGCACAGAGGGTTAAGGTCGATATGACCGATTAAATTGCTAATCTTAAGGGTATGTTTTAAAAGTTAACGTTGGGGAAAAAGAAAACAAAGGAGCAATGTCCATGCTTGTTTGTTTAGTTCTAATTCTATTGGTCCTTGGCCGGTCTTTGTAGAAGCTATATTGGTATAAGTTAAGCAGACGCGTTCAATTTCCTCCCTTGTAGATTTCTGTGATGACCTACTCCAGTTAATTAAAGTTAGCTAAAGTTGCTTTTTCTTCTTTGATACTTAGCATCGTATCCTTTCTTGGAAAATAGAAGAAGTTTCCGTCTCATGTGCATAATATGAATTTTCTGGCTATTTCTTTAAAGTACTGTTTGTGATCTTTGAATGTTACAATATTTTGTTAAGCCATTGACAATGATGTTTAATTTCCTTACAGGGATTTATCACACAATGAAATCCAAAATCTTTCAGCGGGAATATTCTCGAATATGACGCAGCTGTGCAGCTTGTACGTACACATATTTATTTTTTTGTCACCAGGCAGAATGTCAAGTATAGACGTGTTTAATAATGGCCTCTAAGCAAAATACCCTTTGCTTCATGATGATAATAAGCCATACTAGCCTCTCTATGATGTGCAAAATTAATAAGAATTTCTGATCTAAAATGAGGCCAGTAGGTCGAATTAGTCGTAAGACACGAACTCGGCCGCTATTTATTGCATGAAAGCACTTCCCACTGGACATCACGTGATTAAAACGAAGAAGTGAAGTAAAAGGAAAAAAAACAAACAAACCAATAAACAAACAAAACAGGGCACCCATCCGTCACCCCGGGATTTCTGGTATATTGTTGGTAATTAATATTTCAGCGGATGATTAATCCTGCGTGATTATGTGTTGTTTAATTTGTAGTCGCCTGGATAACAACCGATTAAAGGAACTGCCCAGAGGTGTCTTCAATAAAAATACCAAGCTACAGGACTTGTAAGTGCAAATCTTCTCCTGAATAAACAAATCGCTTCTGACGGGACTAGAGGGTTCTGGTGTCACTTTGTCGATTGTTTTAGGGCCAGCCCGTCACCACTTTAGTTACGGACAGTGTCATCTAAAATGAGGCCAGTGGGTCGAATTAGTCGTAAGGCACCAACTCGGCCGCATTTCTTGCATGAAAGCACTTCCCATTGGACATAAATAGCTGGCTCGACCAGACCACCCGGAAGCCACCCATGTCCAATACACCCGAACTGAGTCGATTCGTCTTACGGAGTTGACGATTCGACTGAGTGGATCAGTCTCACTAGAAGTGAGGCCGAGAAACGCAGTCCAGGGCCACTGTAAAATATAACAACATAACACGAAGATGCCTCGTTCTTAGAGCGTGTGTCCGGGAGAGAATGTTCGTTTTCTATAAAGCGACATATTCGCTTGGGAAAGGAAAGGTGGCAAAACAAGAGAATACGAACATGCCTCGTTCTCGATTGTTTGATGAACTTTATTCAAGTGTCAAAGTCCTTAGCTAGGGAAGCTAATTAGGGACAGTAAATAAGATCATAAAATATACAAACTGTTTAAAACATACATACACATACGATAAAAAAAAAGAACCCATAACAATTAAGTTAAAAAAAAAATACCATATACAGGCGCAGCAACTGCACGCACCATCCAGCAGGCTTGGCACACCAAGATTGCATACATTTCCCACAAATGCTTTAAGACTAGTCTTACTGTGTATGTCTTGGTTAATTTTGCCCCAAAGATAGGGGCCTAGAAATCTGATACTATGTTTGCCATAGGTAACTGTGCCAT
This sequence comes from Astreopora myriophthalma, assembly GCA_014634185.1. Lineage (NCBI taxonomy): Eukaryota > Metazoa > Cnidaria > Anthozoa > Scleractinia > Acroporidae > Astreopora > Astreopora myriophthalma. Next base: position 823,367 of record BLFK01001060.1, on the reverse strand, counting down.
ATCGTGGGATAGGAAAATAGCTTCGTAAGTTATAACGTTTATCCTGTTCATAAATGTTGTAACCTTCTGTTTGCAAGACTAGGAAGGTTGGCCTTATACAAAAGTACTTCATATGTGACAGTTCTGTCAGCAAATACTGTTCGCAATGCTCTTTCCTGCATTCATTCGAGTTTTCTTGCATCAAACAGACAACGGTATACGATAAAACGAATAACAAGACGAATAAAAACCCTGCCTCGATCGCCTATAATTTTCGTTTGCTATCAAAGTTAGATACGAATGCAAACCAGGTAAATTATTGCAGGGTATCACCGCAACACATGGTAAGTCAAGAGATGAAGTAGAGATTATCACATTCTCGTTCCCAGGGCCGCGATCCTTTTGGCCAGCGCCACGGATCGAGAGCTCTGGCCACAGCAAAGCAGGAAGTCCGCAAATCACGGACTTTCGGCTCATCTACGCAGACTAAGAACCTTGAAACAGTAGACGCGGGTTAGAAAAATGGACCTTCGCTGCGACTGCGCATCGATTGGCTGTGCAACGACGCCGACGACAGAACAATGGGTTTAGTGAGTAAAAACAATGCCTGTGCAAGCTGTGCACGTGCGTTTTACATTTTGGTACATTTCTTTGCCGTCATCTAAACAACGACGTGAAATGACTAAAATTAAGGTTCTGTGGAGGACGTAAGCACATGACGATGAATATTCAGTTCTCTCTCTACACTTCTAACCCGCTCATACCAGTTCAATTCCTCGACAGTTACTACAAATTTTAAATGCGGAATGACATCAAATAGTTGCGTATTTATACTAATAATGGGAACTTACATTTTTAAATGACGCCATCGTAGCCGTCGTCGTCGTCCTCGTCCTCGTCTCGTAAGCTTCTTATTAAGGAGCTTAATGGTGATGTTATACGCGCCGATTTTTAACGCAACATTGTTGCGTTAAGAGTTGTCTCGTGTAACATGGCGCACAGGGCGATTTTTAACGTAACATTTTGTTGCGGCAACATGTTTCAGGCTTTTGAAAGCGATTTAAAAACGGGCAACACTGTCGCCCGAATTTTGTTGGTGTTGGTGCGTGTAACACCCTCGCTGCTGACTTTTAACACAACATCGTCACAGAATGCACCACGGAGAACCGAAACTCATTGTCCGCCATATTTGTTGCCCGGGATTTGTCAAGCAGGAGCCTGGGTTCAAATATTGCGAGCAATAGCGTTGCGTTAACATCGTGTAACATACCGTTGCCGTAATATGGATTAGAAATCGGCGTTAAAAATCGGCTCGTGTAACATCACCTTATTGACTTATTTCTTACCAATCAGCCAGACAAATTTGTTACATCAGGCGTGTCTCATATTGGTTGCAGTGATCACAGCTTAATGTCTCGAGAAAACTAATATGACCTGGGTCTTTCCTCGAATCATTGAGTCAAGACAATACAAACATTTTGTGCCCGATAACTTCATGAATGACAACACGCTGGTTCCTTGGGACGAAATAGAGCAAATAGACAATCCTATAAGGGCAAGGGGCGGAGAGGAAATAATCATTCTTAGGTGTAGCCGATCTTCATGCACTAGTTCAGAAAAGGAGAGTTAGAAACTCAAAGGTTAACTGGCTCACCCCTGAATTGAAACAATTGATGTAGGAGAGAGATAGGATAAATCGAGTCGCAATCGTGACTAATGATCAGTTCAAATGGGCGGAGTACAGACGACTTAAGAATGGAGTCAACCATTCTATTAAGGCCCGCAAAAAGTATTACTATCATTCTTACTTCGAGGATAACATTGGTAAAGCAAAAGCAACTTGGAATGAAATTAACACACTATTATCACGAAAGAAAAACTTTGCTCAGGCGTCAAAATTGACTATTGGTGACAGAGATAACTGACCCTTATGAGCTAACCAACACATTTAACAGGCATTTTACCCATATAGGCCCCAACTTAGCGTCTAACATAAACCCTCCTCGAGTCAGATTTCGCTGAATCTTGTGATAGCACCATCGAGGTTGAATTGCTTGATATTGACAGGCTGCGCAAATTTGTGAATGATATTCTTGTGGCAAGGACGGTATTCCAACCTACCTCCTAAAGTTATCGTTTCCATTTACTAGTGCATCTTCCCTGACACATATTTTCAAGTTAGTTATTTCCCCTGGTATCATTCCCAAAGATTGGAAGAGTGCTAGAGTAACTGCAATGTTCGAAGCTGACTTGAAGGCTGATCCAGCAAATTACAGGCCTATCTGAGTACTTTCTGTAAAAGCCAAACTTTTTGAAAAAGACATTTTTAATCAGGTATATACGTATTTAAATGCGAATAAGCTGTTTTCGAATTATCAGTCTGGCTTTAGACCCATGCACTCTACCTTTACGGCTCTTATTGACATGACAGATAATTGGTATCTTAACATCGAAGATGGTCAAAGAAATGCCATTCTGTTTATCGATTTTAAAAAAAGCATTTGATACTATTGACCATGATATCCTTCCGTCAAAATTGGAGCTGTATGGGTTTAATCTTAACCTTAATCTTTTTCGAGACTATCTCTCTGATACAACTCCGGTTACAGTTATAAACGACGTTAAGTTCTGAAACTAGTTACATACGTTGTGGGGTGCCTCAGGCTCAATCCTTGGCCCACTGCTATTCCTATTATACATTAATGACCTCCCAAACTGCAACCGTCTATCAGATGTGAGGATGTATGCCAATGACACTAATCTCACTTATGCATCCAAAAACCCGGAGGAGCTGTTTTCATCCCGTACTCACGATCTACGCAATCTGAAACAATGGCTCGACTCCAACCGTCCAAGTCCTAATGTCCTCAATACTAAATGTCTGTTTACAAGGAAAAGACATAAATCTCTCTGAAAAAAGAACGAGGCCAATATCCAGCCATCTTGACCGAACATGCTTGGTCAATAAAGGATTATGAGCTGTCAAAAACCTAAAAACCGCAATCACCAAAACTGAAACTGAACAACCAAGCAAAGAAACTGCTCAGTTCTCTGGTAACGCAATATATTGGACTGTTTGATCCGCTGTGCATGCATAAAACCAGCCCCAAAATGCAAAAGGCCTGGACCCTAATACATTACACTCATCCTCAACAAATCTGTCGGTTAGTACTAACGATACGATCGAGACGCAACAAGTCTCTTGCAAGCAATGTTCAGTGATCACCATCGAATGTAAATGTTCAAATTTCACAGATGAGCCTGCGTTGTGGCTTTCTCTCTCCCTAACAGGGTACCTTGGTACTGGGTGTGGTGGCGATCATAGCTCTGTGGTACTCGTCCCCCCATCCATCCCAGAGTGTCTCTCAACTCTAATTCTGATTCTGAACGAGCAGCCCACTTTTAATGCTCCCTCTCCCTTGCTTGCGAAAACAATGGTAAAATCACTCAAACGGGAGGAAAAAAGGTTTCTTTAACGCCTTGCTGACAAGCGAGAAATAATGCTATGACCACAAATTGCCGAATAGGGCCGATTGTAATTTAGAGATACCGAAGAGAAAAAGGGGCCCCTAAAAAGCTCCCTTATAAATGAACCCTCTAGTTACCGGTAATTGGTCTGAGATAGAGGCATAAAATCTCATGACTCGGAAGCACGATGGGAGTAACCTTTAAGCTTATTACCTGGTGTCATCAGTGTGTCAAAAGCGGAAACAAAGTACACAGTAAGGAAAACAAACAAACAAGCAAAAAAACAAGAGAAAACACCTTCTCAAGCGATAATTTAAATATACGCCGATAAATTATGATACTTTTATTTGAGGGCGGCCAGATACATTGGAAGCCTATGATTTTAAAACCACGTATGTTGTCATAGTTTGATCAATAAAACTTATATTTCTGGTTGTCGTTTCTCTCCGTAGAGGGAAGCGACAACCGGAAATACGCCTGTCACGCAGGCTATCGAAGAGACAACTCCTTGAAATATTTAAACGTTTTCTTGGTCTTGGGTGGATGTAATTAATATTTCAGCGGATGATTAATGCTGTGTGATTATGTTTTGTTTAATTTGTAGACGCCTGAATAACAACCAATTAAAGGAATTGCCCAGAGGTGTCTTTAATAACAATACCAAGCTACGGGTCCTGTAAGTGCGAATCTTCTCCTGAATAAACAAATCACTGCTGACGGGATTAGCGGGTTCTGGTGTCACTTGGTCGATTGTTTTAGAGCCAGCCCGTCGTCACTTTTGTTACGGACAGTGTCGCTGTCGTATCTCGTCACTACCGGCTGTAACAAAATATCGCCCCTTTTCTATCAGTTCCTGTCGGCTGCTGGTGTTTTGGAAAAAGATTGTCGCCACATTTTGAGGTCATGTCGCCTGTCGGCAAAACTCCTTGAAAGGCCTCGATGATAAGAAGCTAAATCATTTTGAATTCAGCTTCACTTGGGATACATTCATATAGTTTCGGAAAGAAAGCTTCTGTCAGAGAAGACTTAGCTTATTCTTCTTGCACAAATTGTTAAAAAAGTTACAAATTAGAATACAAAATGCATACTAACGGTAACTTCCGCTTGTCAAATAGACTGAGATAACATAAAATTCAAACATTCATGAACGGATATTGTAATAATTTTACATTCGTTGAAAGGTTAACTGATGGTGTAAGAAGAAATTATCAATAGTGAGAAAAAAATGTCCACGACGGGCTGGGCTTCTTTGCCATAACAAAGTTATATAATAACAAGTCTAGTGCACAGCTTGAAACGATTCCCCAAGCGCAAAACATATGGTCGGCAACTGGACAGAGAGAGGCGGAGAAACCGGCGATGAAGACCACAATCTAATATTTGAGCTCTTTATTTTGGGATGCCCCAGCAAGACTTGACGCAACTTGATGATCCGGTCCATGGCGGGAATATGGTTGTGGCTTTCGATAGGCACAAGGTCAGACAAGGTCAAATGTTCTTGATCTTCAAAAACCAAGTCCTCCACTGGTAGCTGATAGCGAATCACTTTGTATAGCCGAAAATGTCTAACAGGTCTAGAGATATGATCCTCAATAAGCAGTGATCTGACGTGACGTGGTTCGGAACTAAAAGGCACAGAGCGAAATGCTATGTAATAAGCTAACTGCCTCAGACGGGGATAGAAAATCGTGATAGGTGAAATGGACAAGTATTTCGAACAACAATCGCGCGTAACATAAAGAAACAATTTACTTTGGTCCAGCCCCTTGAAACAATACGTAGATAGTTTGGCGTAGAAATGTATCGACAGCGGTTTTCTGGCGATTAAAGCACTTAAAGCTGACAACTACTGAGTGCCCTGACCAAAAGTTGAAATTTGAGCGCGCCTTAAAAGCTTAAGCCGATTACACAATCATCGCGGCCGCTAAGCCTTATTACCAAAAAGTAACCATTAATCAACAATGTAACGGTAAGCAACAAAATACGGGCAAGCACGAAAAAAGGCGTTTCGAACCAACAGGGGAAAGTACAATGTTGAGCTGGTGCAACGGATTCCTCTAAAGGGAATGGCCCGGAGCAGTTGCGGGGCTTATCATCGAAAGGTTTCGTCCGCCACATGATTTAGTTATAAAGGCAGACACGAAAGCCACAGTCGCTCAATTTACGAAAAATAAGGTGAAGAAATAAGACAAACGAAGAGAGGTAAGTTGGCCACTGGCGGAGTTGGAAGCTTAAACATTTTAAATATTTCTAAGCCTGTCATATTACAATCAAGATCTTTTCTACCGCAAACTAAATTCCTAACGCAAGAAATTCAACGCTTGAAAATAACGCCACAGAGCGGAATCTTATAAAATGCGGCCCCGAACCATTTTCACTTTTAAGCCAAGGGGCTGTCATAAAATGCGTCGCTGAAGCCCTGTATCTGCAGGCAAAAATAGGCTTTTCCTTCTTGGTTAGACAGCGTAAAAACAAAATTGGCCGTTTTTTTACCGGAGAGGCATAATCCGTCGGGGACGAATTTGGGGAAACATTTGTTCTGCGTCTGTTAAGTTTGTCTAGTAAAAAGACGAGCACTAGATGCATTATCCGTCTAGACGAACTCTCTCTCCTTGTGCGTTGTTCAAGACGCACAACGGAATATAGTTCGTCTAGACCGAGAATGCGTCTTGTGCCCG
>BLFK01001060.1:782116-792934 GCA_014634185.1 Astreopora myriophthalma | reverse complement strand
GCTGGAAATCGAGCCTAACCTATAACTTGAGGGACTCGGCTCATAATCTCTTTATTCCCAGACCACTCTCTGAGGCCGGAAAACGTAGCCTGCACTATCAAGGTGCTACATTATGAAACAAACTTTCAACTACTAGCAAAACCCAGACCACTATTACTGGCTTCAAAGAATCTCTGCTGACATATAAATTGCTTTTTGCTACAATCTTAATGATCTTTTTACTTAGGAGTTAATAGCCTTTATTATACAATAAGTGGTAGTATTAGTTTTTTAGTTTTTAGTATTGCTAATTGTATTAGTTGCCAACAAGTCACCTTCACGAGGACACAAGGGTGATGAAGCGGCAAGATTATAAAGCCGTGTGCGAGAGTAGATTTTGGTACAGGGAGATGAAGTCTCGAATGAAAAAGTTAGCGTAAGGTAATGTAAGAGTGACATCATCGGTGATTGTTTTCGAGTTGGCCAATGGCATCGCGTTATTTTTTTATCTAAACCAATCACATCAGGAGGATCATGATCGGTGACAAGATGACTACATTGACCTCATTGACCACATGGTCATTTTCTGGTGTATTCTAGCGTACTCCTGTTGGGTTGTGTAGGCTTGAGGTTTTCAATTACCAGGCAGGATAAGGTGAGTAGAAATTGATATTATTCACTCGTGAGCATTGTTTTCTTGAGTGTACTCTAATTTAGTGTTTTGGGAACCAGAGTGTCACAAATCTAGCACCTAGCAGGCTGAAAAATCGCCCAGCGAGGCAGTTATCGAGCTCGAAAACGGCTAGCTTGCCAAAACAGTCCATTGCCTTGACAAGATCAGCCAGCGTACCATTTAAGAAACAATTAAAACAAAACCACTTGAACATAATCACTATAAACTCAATCAGAGAGCGTATAAAGCCTCTTTTTTATCTAGCTAGTGTGCTCAAAATTACAAAGTTGACAGTCACAGCGAGCGTGCCAAAACAACAATCTTGCCAAAACAACAATCTTGCCAAAACAACAGTCAATTGTTGACAAAATTGGCCAGTGTGCCATAACTAAAGGAAAAAAACACTTGAATATATTCAAATATATTCACTATAAACATAATCAGAGGGAATATAAAGCCTCTTTCCAATCAAGCTGGTGTGCTCGAAATCACAAATAATTTGATCGACCAATGAGTCACACGACGTGTCGCTGTTAGTTTGTGCCATCGTTTGTGCTTATCCATTAGCGTTCACCAAAGTGAAAAACAGTCTAAGCTCTGTTTGCCAGGAAGCCACTATCTGTCTAGCTTGAGGGAACTTAGCAAATCAATTTGGATAGTCTTCTTATTCCAAAATTTCAGGGAGCTTGTAAATGTAGCTTCGTTTGAATTTTATCCGATCAGAAGTGCTCAGGTCCAAAGTCCACTTGCTGAAGTGCGTGCACCGAAGTAACAGCTCACGAGAATTTATTATGCTTCTTCTATTGTGTATGTTGTTAGTCGTAAATCATTGCAGGGGGCCATAGTGGTGTGACTAATTTTGATTTTTCACGTGAATATCAAAATGTTACCGTTTTCAGATTCCGGGGAAGATATTTGTCTAGAAGTATACCTTATCCTTCTAATGGTAAATTTGAATCCCTTTGCAATTTCTATTAAAGAAGCGTATGCATTAAATGGAAGCATAAATAACTTAGAAGCTGCAAAACTGTTTGAGGAAAATAGCTATTCATTCGGCAGAGATCAACAGTAATTACACACTGCTTAAACAATGCTGGAAAATTTTCCTGTGCAGTTGATTGTTTCCTGGAGCTGTGTTTTGGTGTTTTTTGTAATCATCTTCACAGTAGTGTTTTTTTACATTATCTACGAGTCATGATATCAAAGAGAAAACCTTGGTGCTATTGACATTGTACGAGAACCTGTGTGGTTATGGCTCAGAGACCATTGTACATTATTTTCTGCAATGACTGCCAATCCTGTTTTCAGTGACATATTCACATTGAGTACTGTCGGAGTGTTAAGTGAGGACCTTAAGTCATTGCTTGTTGTTCAGCAATGCAATCAGTCATGTTGCAGATCATGTGGCAAATAAATTATATATAATACAAGTATATTTGTACTCTACATAACCTGCCCAAATATCATTTCTACTCAATTTGCAAATCGTGTTTCAGAAGCTGTTCTTCCTCACAGAAGGGCTCTTTATTGTGATTCTCGCCAAAAACATGGTGGTGTCATCTCTGCATTGCAACATTGTTACACTGGCCACATTTTTAAGTATTGAATTCTCATCCAATTATATTGATCAAATTACATTTCTTTTAACTATGGACATCTTAGAAGATCATTATTTACTGAAAGCTGTTGTGCGTTGTGCAAGTTCAACTTCACTTTATTTTGCGCTTACAGCTTTGAAATTACAATATTGACATTAAAAAAAAGAAAAAGGTACATATACAAGAATTAAAGATGACACTGGTCTATAGTTTGTGCATGGAGGCTAATAGAACCGCGAGGTTATGAAGTTAGCCCTCCATCTCAAAAGAAACATTGGAGTAGAGGGACGGATTACTGAAGGAAAGAGCTAGAAAAATTGTGGAGACTTACGTTTGATATTGCTAAGAAAGAACAGCTTTTGGAATTCTGAAAACTGCTGAGATAGAACATAGTTTTAAACACTTTTGGAGAAAGCAAATTGATTTAGATCTTTAAACTTATACGGTATTTCTTGTCAAAGATCAATGGCCATATATGTGATCATTTGTTTGCCAGCAGGGCTCGAAATAGCGGGCTGCCAATGGCCAAAATGCGGGCCAACATTCTGGTTTGGCAGGCAAAAATAAATTTGAACTGCCAAACAGAAATTGTGTAGGACAAAACAGGCATAGATGACGTAAGGGAGTTCCTCCAGTTTGATGTCCATGGCACGTCTCAATGCTCCGAAGGGTGCTTTAACTCATCTTTTAGAAGAGGTCACGTTCGGCGATGAAAACGTCGCCGGTTTACAAAAATTCGTATAAAATTTGTGTTACGTCCGATTTGTTCCATATTTGGCAGAACGGATGTTTGTAGAATTAGCCAATTACCAGCCAAGTTTCATTGCCATCGGTTGAATATACGTCACACCACGACTTTTTTAATATCATCATCGATCGAGACAGCAATGGCGTCGAGAGCGAAGCGAGCACAGAGAGACGATAGGACTATGGAAGCGATCTTAGATTACGTTTTAGCCGACGAAAACTCTTCTGAAGATTCTGAAAGCATTTCTGAAGGGATTTCCAGTGGAGAGGAGAGCGAGTTAGATCAAGAACTCCGCCAAGAAAGTGAAGAATTGAGGTAAGCCGATCGATGGGATCAGAAAACTTTGGTACGCAAGCAATCACGTACTTTAATTGCACTCAAATAGTATTCTTTTGCCTTCATGAGCTTGAAACAGTACTTATTTTATGAAAAAGTCTTCATAGTTCCAATAAGGTGAGCAGAGCTTGACAATTTTGCTTAGAAATGTCGTTTTTGGGTTCAGAATAAGGGGACGCGAGAAACGCTTAGTGTTACAAGTTGCTACGAGAATGCGTGCCGTTGCTAGGATTCACTTAGCGATACGCATCCTTTGAATCTTTGCCCGTTTTGTTTTATTTTTGGTCCTGATTTCGCTCTATCTTCATATTTGATGTCTAGAAATACTTCTTAAAGCATCTTGCAATTAAGAACTTTGTTTTTTGGCCTTTTTTAGTGACGATGAAGACACTATAATTACAGGTGGTGGGTCAGGTATTACAGGAGGAGCTGGTTCTCCAGGTAAGAATACCGATGTTATTATAAATTGATACGAGGCTAAGCACTCAGTATGCCATATCATACATGTGATTCAAATTTGAAATCACAATTCTTTTTTTGGTGTGTTGTTTTAGCTCCAACTTCTGCTGCTGATCCAGTGCCTGGCCCAAGCCATGCTGATGTTGCTACTCCCCCACGTGTGTATAATTTTTGCTGTGCATTTTTGTACGAGTATATTACTTTTTCATTTTGTATTGTGCATCGTTATAATGATGCACACTGGAACAGTTGTAGAAACAAGGAGAGATTTCCCAGCAAATATCAAGGACAGTAAACAGTGGGCTAAGGGAAAGGATAGGGGAAATCTGAGATGGGAAAGGGACCCTCCCCTGCTAGCTTTACAGTGGTTAGACAATAAGGTAGTTTCTGTACTAACCACCATTGACAATGCAAATGTCAAGAAAGAGGTCAAGCGGAAAATAAGGACTGCTGGCGTGTGGGGCTCTAAGAAGGTACCACAGCCTGGAGCTATTGCCAACTACAATAAGTTCATGAATGCAGTCGACCACTCGGACCAAATACTAGGCTCAAATTCAGTGCTTAGAAAAACCATGAAGTGGTGGAAAACATTATTTTTCCATCCCATTCACATGGCAGTTGTCAATGGTTATATATTATTCCGGGAACACCAGGCAAATGTTCCTGACAGGGAGGAATTGCACCGGACAGCTGGTTATAATGTCACTTCTTTCCGAGAAGAAATTGTGAGGCAGCTGTGTGGTTTTCTGGAATATGACCACCCACCTGCCCAGGGCACATCCAGGCCATCTCCACCTCCTCCAGAGTCGTTCAGAACTCTTCATTTACCAAAGAGTTCTGAGGAAAGGAGAAATTGTGTGGTGTGCTCTAAGTTGCACAAACAAAAGTTGAGAGTAAATACGTACTGTAGTGCACCACAATGCATGAAGTATATGCACATTGCAGGAGATAAAGATTGTTTTACAACATTTCATTCTGAGGGTTATGAACATTGAATCCTTTTGTTAGGGTTACTTAGGCTTGTGGTATTTTTTTGTGTATTGTACTTTCATCTCTTCTTATACAACTAACAGTCATTTCCCCAAAATAAAAAATAAAAAAACAAAAACAAAAAAAACAAACAAAATTTGCATTGATTTTTATTGAGTTTTATAAATGCAATGGCTGAACTTGGATTTATTGCTATTTGGTTAAAAAAAACCACTTTGGAGAAGCTGTGGGGGCTTAATTATCCTTTTCAACAGTCCTATGCCACCCCCTTTGAGTTACACCCACCCAATAAAAAATTTTAAAAAAAGTTATTTTTCAATTATTTTTCTTACTTTACATAATATCCAATAAAAATTTGCCATTTATTTTTTATTTGCTCTTTGCTCACCAGATTTGGAGAATTTGCAGCCAGTATATCAAGAAATACTACCACTTATCACTTTTCCTCATAGCTTTTCTTGTATTTGCATATATTACATTTTTGTGCAAATTTTATGAATAAATTATGCAAATTTATGTAAATTAGATTTTTTTATGTAACATCGTGTGCTACTTACAACCCCAATTTTTTTTCCCTGTAAACTACATTTCATAATGATGTGATGGTGAAAAGCTGAGCATTGTACTTCAAATAGATTCTGAGTTATTAAATGTTACAGTCAGGTTGTCTGAAAATGTCTCTTTTGTAGTGTATAAAATGAGTTAAGGCAACCAAAAAAGCATTCAATGACCATGCGTGACTGGCACAGTGTCACACCAAAATACTGCTCCTGTACTGTGGACCTGCCATTAGAATACTCCTTCATCAGATATGGCATGAGTGGATAGGCCGGATCCCCTATTAAAAAAGCAGGAACAGGATCTTCACCAGGTGCCAGTATACACTCACAGGGATTGATCACTCCATTCTTCAGCTTCAGATTCAAACTAGAATTTGAAAAAACCCAAGCATCATGGACACTACCAGGCCATTTAACCACAACATCCATAAAACAATACTTGTAATCACAAGCGGCTTGCACATTCAAGGTATATCAACCCTTGCAGTGAATATAGTCTGTGGGGGTTGATGATGGCTGCTTTATTTCAATGTGGGTTCGATCTATGGCACCCAAACACTGAGGGAAGCCACGTGCTTTGTGGAAGTTGTTTGCGTGTTGTTCTACGTCGTTGACAGTTCCTGGGAGCTTGATATATGTGGGACCCAGGTACAGAGTGATTGCTCTGCACACTGTCCGGACTACTTGGCGAGATAATCCAAGAGCATTGCCGATTTTTCTCATCCTTTTTTCGTCACTAAGGTAATATAATGTGAGCCACTTTTTTTTTCACATCGACTGCTGTTCTCATTATGGTGTCCTCTCCTTCGATATATGGCCTCAGCTGCTCTGCTAATTGGCAGAGGGACTCTACTGCTACCCTCCACTGCTTGGGGATGACAATTTCATTTACAAATTTCTCCCACCATGCGCTGGTTCGACCTGGTCTTGTCCAGAATCTCCGAGGCCGACTGCAAGCTCATCGATTTAGTCGTTTTAATGGCGCTGTTTTGTTCACAGGCCAGGAAATAAGACGCATAATAACAAGACTTCTCCTTGCATAGTCAGCCTGTAGGTTTATGTAGGCGACCTGTAGCTGTAGAAGGTTAATAAAACTCGAAATAAGGCCAAGCAAGAGTGGAACTAACATTTGGTTGATTGCCACCATGTTTATGCTAATTTGTGGCCGAGTGCACTGGACCCTAACTTTGACGTCATCGTATTCGAAAACCTTCGTTTTCGACCATCCACACAAATATGATAAATCTCTGTTTTTAAAAATCTAGTCTGGAGGGCATTTTCAAAAACCTCTGTATTTGTGGCTAAAAACGCCGTTTATGTGTGGACAGGAGGTGCAAACAGAGGAAAAAAATCTCCATTTTCGAAAATAGCCGGATATGTGTGGACGGGGCCCTAAGCAGTCATGCCACAATAAGTTCTTAATGATTTTTGTCTGTAAGCTGGTTGCAGTTTGTCTTAAACAGAACACAGTTTTTTGGGCAAAACATCCCTGGTGAAGCAGATTGATGTTGGAAGAGAAAGCCCATGAGTATTACCAGAACGAGGGGTTTTGGCAATTGTTATCTTCCTCATGTGACAGTACGTCCTACGTTTCTCCTTGCTCTGGCAAAGATGTTGATTTGTCTGAACATCATCATTGAACATCCATTTCTAGCACTGAGCCCTTCTCGCCATATATTCTCCAGGTATTTCTGCACATTACACCTCATGATCTTTACTTTTAGCAATGCACTCTTGCCACAACTGAGCTGTGCTTCTGGTCTTTGGAAATCATGCCCTGCGCATTACTGGAAATTAGCTTGGAGCTAGATGTCTCCAGTATTTGTCGGCAACAAATCAGATGAACAAACTTTCTGATCACATCAAACGCTTTTCTGCTGTCTTGAACATTTTTGGATCAATATATCTCCCACTGGTCTTTGATGTGCACACCATTTCAACTGTCAAATGCTGACGGGTCATCAGGTGGGAACCTTTGACCCTGATAAACGAATACATCACAACAAAACTTTGGGGCAAAGGACCACTCCAGTGCAGGGGTTTCACTGAAATTTAAGTAGGCAGATGGTTACAGTGGAGTAGGCAGATGTGACAGTTAAGGGGCCATAAGGCCCCTATTATAGGGGTCTGGGGCATGCTCCCCCAAAAAAATTTTGAAACTTAGAAGCTCGGAAATGCCATTTCCAGCGTTCTGGGCACAAAAAATAGTACTGACGAGTCTGGAAAGTGTAACCTTCATCCATAAGTGGCTGTGCAACTGTTCAGCTGTTCAACCGATCTGTTTCAAACAGCTTGTTCAGCCATTTCTTATCCCTGCACTTCCTGTGCATTCAGGCATTTGAACAGCTTCCGTAAGGAACATTTTCACATCAGAGGTCACATTTGCTACAAAAAAGATAATAAAGGTTCCCATTTCTTCTGTGTAATTGTATTGTTCTTGTCTAGTTTATAAACATATTATATCCTAAGTATTGTAAACAACCTAAGTGTTGTGTTGAAAAATATTGCGTCAATTAGAGTTGTCTTTTCAACCGTTGTTTTAATTGTTTTCACTGCAAGGAATGAACTGAAAAGCTGCTCATGAAGTATTTCAATAGATAGCCTGTCGGGACCAGGCTAAGGCGTTGCGAACATTGATATGCACAGCTAGTTTTCCTTAAATACAACCACCTTGTAAATTCCATTTTTGCCCTCAATGTCCATTCGTGAATCAGAGCTAAGGGGTATGTTTTTCTTTGCTGTTGATTTTCAAAGCCTTAGGAAACCACCTCTTAATCTAAATGTATCCGTGTTCAAATCATGGCAGTGATTTGATGAGCACAACGTCCAGATCCCCAATAAAGTTCAAAAGATATTGTAAATATCCTAAGTATTGCATGAGTGTTGGAATTGAGTCATTTCCTTCATTCCAGGTGTTCCTTTCTACTTGATCGTGGAAGTTCTGTGGTTGTTGATCAAAATAAGTAAAGGATGCTTTGTCTTGACAGATTCCAACCACATTTTAAACCTTCTTTGCGACATACATTTGTATTTTGATTGCAGTGATTATTTTGAAGACTTCTTGCAGACTGTTCATTCGAAGGTTCGACGAGTCGATTTCATCGACGCCTGTCCCGCTTGTGTGGACTTCACCGTCATCACATTTTTTAGTTTTATACATTTAAGTTTATGGGAGAATATGTCCACTTGTTTTTTGCAGCTCAGCGCACGGAACATACATTTATTCTCTCGATATCCTGCAAACATGAGAGGGTTTTGACAATATATACAAAACTGAAAGCTTACGTGTTCAGGGTGACCGGTTCTTGCAATGCCCGGCTGAAAGTTATAAAACTACTCAAGTCAGACAGTGTCTCTGCGCTAATCACTGTCCAAAACGTTGCTGTTGCAGATTCACTTTAAACTGACTGAAATGTCAGGTTGCTGGTCACGGAGAATTTTCAAAACACATTCAACATACTCCTTGAAAACCTTGCGTGACCAACTCTTTGTAGTTACGACTTCTTGCTGTTTCCTACTGCAGTATTACTTTCCGAGTTGTTTAGAGTAACAAATCACAAAAAAGAAAAACATTCCAAGGAAAGAACCCAGGATAGCAAACCCCTGAACTGGTCGAAAATTACTTGATCTAAATTGAAAAGATTGTTTTCGTGCTCTGGTTAATCATTGGTGCATATCAGCATGGCTTATGCAAATTTATCACGAGTGGACGCCCACTGCCAGACGAGTTCAACATGCTGCAATTAAAAAATGTTTATGAAAGTCAAGTAGACTATTGCACAACTGATAAAACAACGCGAAAATGTATTGCACTGCGATTGCTATGATTACACATAACAATTTATTGCTGATGAAAGTGATGAAAAAAGAAACCATTCTTAAATTATTCGTCGGTACGTTTGGTCTCAAAATAGTACCGACAAAGGCTCTGATGCCTCGGAAGAATTGAAATTTGACAACTTAAACAATAATATGTGGAAGGAATACCTGCTTTTCACCAAAATGGCGATGATTAAACGAAGACAATTGCACAAGTTTGAATTTCAAGTCTCCAAATAAAATAAGGTCAAGCTTAGACGGAGAGAGATACAATCAAACCTTTTTCAAAACCAAACAAATAATTTCTCATGCACACATACAGTATTACAGCCTGGAGAACAACGAGAGTTTCGTTGGCTGGATAATCCAGCTGTCGCTTACACTGTAGTTAACAGTATCTCTGTATCTTTAAAGAAGTCTTCAGTTTTACATTATAAAATTTGAGTCCTTACGTAAATCGCACACTTTCTCTCATTTTAGTTACAATTTCTTGCATTAAGAATCGATTCTTCACACCATGAGATCTAAAATGTGACAGTCTTCCACTTATTTTACAAGTGCAACAGATCATCGTTCTTTCCCGCGGCACGCCTCGTCTTTTCTCCCGCGGCAAATTTCCCGCGGCAAAGTGCACCTTGGTTTTACCAAGGGAAAAAAATTTTTATACCTCGGTGCCGCGCGACCACTACCCGCGGTATTGCCTCGTCCTGAGGGATCAATATTTTCAGGCGGTACTGTATCTGCGAATAGTCTTGCGGCAATCTCATCCCACAATTTTTATGTGGTTATACAAACCTTAAGAGTACATTTATATATCAATGAGCTATGTAGTGGATTTATTAGATAAGTGTAAAAAATTCAGAACAAAATTTATTTCTGTACTTTTTAGCAAGTTTTGACTCCAGAACTCCAAAATTCTTTATCGGCTAAGAAAAATCATGGCGGCTGGATGTATATTTATTGCGTCTGCCTAATATTGCCAAAGACGACCCCTCTCTGGCACCTACTCCTATGAAAATACACTATCTCACTTCCTAAAGATGCAATCTACCTTCTTCAGTGTAAATGCCGCCCAGGAAAAATAAAAGGTGATCGTGGCTCAATCGAAGATGAACCAAGAAATCCGAAGAAATCCAACATGGCAGCTAAGGGAAACATTGATGTTGAAGAATCAATGGAAGCGAGCAAGGAACAAGAAGAGCCTAGCCTTCTTGAAATCAAGGCTCTACTGGTCGACATCCAAATCCAAATAGTTGCAATTCTTAACATAAATCGAACGCTGAAGGAAATCGAAGTGAATTCAATTGCCAGTGAAATTCCTATTGCATGTAAAGATCCTATGGCATATCTCGGGAATCCAGTATGTAATAGCTTCTATCTATTTCCAACTTGGTCTGGCGAAATTGAAACTGAAATCAATAATTTAAAATCTGGGAAATCTTCTGGTCCATCGAGTATACCTGTTAATATACTTAAATTGACTCAACATGTGGTTTCAAAGCCTCTTGAAACTATATTTAATGCCTCCTTTGCTTCTGGTGTTGTCCCTAATGATTTTAAGCTTGCAAATGTTATTCCAGTTTTTAAAAAAGGTTCACAATATTCCTTATGCAATTACCGTCCTATTTCTCTTTTATCTGTATTTAATAAGTTACT
>BLFK01001060.1:763662-772734 GCA_014634185.1 Astreopora myriophthalma | reverse complement strand
ATAGAACACTATGGTTAAGATCAACAAAGACAAAATGGAGTTGTTGCAGCTGCAATTGATGGTCCAGCATGTAGAAGGGAGTGGAGCATTGCCAAGCATCTTGTACTTCAGCAGAAGTAACCTCATGATAAAATGTCATTGTTGTGGAAAATTATGTTCTAGAATCACAAGGATATCATTCCAAATCTGATTGTTTTGGCTGAATTGGCTTTGATTTTACCAATTCATACCACTGATTGTGAGCGGGGCCTTAGCAAACAAAACCTAACCAAAAGAAAGTCAAGAAACAGAATCAGAGACAGCCCTGAATCACCTAATGCTGGTGTCAATTGAAGGGAAGCCTCTTGAGGAAGAATTTTCCACAAGACAGAACAGTCAATACAATTTACAGTGTATTCATTTCAAGTTCTATTAAATTTATACAGTACTTATGAATTGGAGAGTTACAGCTTGCAAAAAATTCATCTGTCCTCTGCATTTCAGGATTTTAATATCATCTTGGGCAAGGAAAATGTTTAAATTCTACATTTTGATTTAGGAAAGTTGATACACAACAAATACATTTGGAGAACTTTATTGAAATTGTTTATTCATTTTAATGTAATGCATGATTTAGCAATGAAAAAAATTACTTACTATTAAGTTTTTATTGCACACATTCTGATTGTACTACTGTTTGCTTTAATGCCCAAGATTTACTCTATTCTGTATGAAAGGAATGCTCCATGTCAGCTTCAAATGAACTGTCATTTCCATTTTCTTAACTTCATGACAGTTTCTTTTTTGCATATTAGAAAAATACGGTACATTGGCCCTTCCTTGAAAAATCTGGCCCCCAAAAATGGGTTGTACAGGGCCACTTTGGCCCTAAAGCAGAATTTTCTGACTGGAACACTGGTTATTTGCAACTATGTAGATTACCTTTTCTCAACCCAGAATCCTTATAATCCTGATCAGACCGATTGGGTTAAACCAACACTTCATCAATGCAAAAAGCACTTTGAAGATGTCCAACAAGAAGAATGACATGAAGATATAAAGACCTTTTAAATTTAGATCAAAGGCACACACAATGTTCAACTGCTTATTGTATGCATAAGAAACCACAGAGTGACACATACTCTTGTAGATTTGACTTTCCAAAAGATTGCTGTGATACTCATTTAGAATATGAAGAAATTCACACCAAAGAAAACAGGGTCAGAGTAGTAATGAAACAAAATGATAGTCATCTCAATAACTGTTGGGAATATGCACGCTTGCGGGCCTATTTGTCACGCGCTGCCTGGAATCTTGGGTAAAAAAAGAGAACGTAATAAAACGTTGTTGTGTTTTTTTTCGAGGACTAACCTGAAGTCGTCTTTAAGCGCCTAATTCCGCTAAATCCTTTTCCTAATAATAACCATCAGCGACTGTAGTTGCAAGGTTCGAGAGCAAACTGTGATATCCAGATTATTATAGACTACCATTCTTGGTTACACTACATTGCAAAATATGCCTCAAAGGGTGAGAAAAATGTCATTGGTTGCTAAAGATGTTTCTACTTCAGTACTGGATGAAACTTCAAATGACATTGACAGCAGTGGGGTTATCAAAACGTTAATGATAAAAGCTGTTGGACAAAGACATAATCAAGAATTTATGCACCAATTAACCCCTTCCTATAAAATTTGTGACTTTGGCATTCCAAGTAATTTCAGCTTCCGTTGATGGTTCACAAAAAATAACAGTTGAAAACAATTCACCAAAAACACAACCATCCCTTCTTGACCTGTATGCAAGAAGAAAGGTGAATGAATGTGACTTTCCTAGAATATCAGCATTGAATTTTGTAGAGTTTGCATCTAACTTCTGTATAAAGGTAAACTTGGTGTAACACCAAGAAAATTATCTGGTGTAATTAAAACATACCCAAACTATCCATCTAATGCGAAAGGCCCTTCTTATCTTTTGTTCTGTAAATGCCAGTTACTAAAGTACAAACCTTGGCCAAGATGGGTCTGATTCTGTTTATATTGAGGCAAAGACAGCTGAAGGAAAGCTACTTGCTCCAAATTGGTCTAGTCAACTAGATTCAATTTCACAATACATTGAACAGATTAGTTCAAATGAAGATGATACAAGTGAGAAACAAACTAGTGAGAGAAGAAGGGATGTATCTTGCTAACCTTACATTAAACAGTGACTCAAAGACTGACAAAACGACAAATGTTCCAGATGAATACTGGAAAATTGATCGAGGAAAATGCACAGCACAAGAGATTGGAGACATGCCTCATTGGATTAATACACCAAAATACATCTTTTCACAAGAAAATAAAACTACTCCAAAGGTAATTTATGTTAGCTCCTTAATGAGGCACAAGTTGCTTATAATATTGTGAAACAACACTTTTTGCATAGCAAGCAAGCTCAGCTACTAATGATTATCACTGGAATAGCTGGGTCTGGAAAAAGCTATGAAATAGATTCAATCAGAGGTCTCCTTAACCACCATTGCAAAGTCTGTGCCTTCTTTGGAATTGCAGCATTTAATGTAGGTGGAAGTGCTTTGCATTCCATATTACTGCCTATAAAAGGAAAGAGGAATGGCCCATGAAAGTCCTCAGCATTCTCTAATTTGCAAAATAACTTGAATGGTGTTAAATGTGTAATTATTGATGAATTATTGTCGGTTTGGGCAAAAACTGTTTTTGCTTGGATAAACAGAAGATGCAAAGAAGCAACTGGCTTAAATATATGCACCCTTTTAGAGGAATATCAGTAATATTTGTTGGAGATGTTGATCAACTTCCTCAAATAACTGACCCAGTCCTTTACCATATCAAGCCAAAAGATGACAATCATGGCTGTTGAGGGTTACTCCATGTATTGTAAATTTCAAACAGTTGTAAAGTTACATGAAAATGTTAGAGCAAAGGCAGTGACAGTAAACAAAACTTATTTAGGCAGCTGCAGATGCAAGCAAGAGATGGTGACTCATCTTTAGAAGACTGGGAACTACTTTTATCAAGAAACCCTGTCAAAGTTGAAAACCGGCCACATTTTGAAAATAATGCAGTAACTTTCATTTGGAAACGAAAAGTAGCCAGGATAATTTCACTACACTTCAAGATTTACATTTACCGCTACCAGTAATTCAGATAGACACTCAACAAAACAGCAATGCAAAAAAAAAATTGGATTGGGGGGTATTGTTAACCCTTTCACCCCCAAGTGCGCATATACGCGCGCTCCCAAATATGGGGTACATTTTGGCCCTAAAAAAGCACTCCAGGGCCCAACCTAGTTCCCAGACCCTCTCAAATCAGATCATAAACATCGTGTTTCAAAATGGCGGCAAATTGAAGTGATTTTGCAACTTTTCTCTCCGGTTTTTTCAAGTGTTCCACGGCGAGTTGCAAGTTTGTTGATTGGAGATTTATAAATGGCGACCTTTTATGATGATATGGATGAAATTCACCGTATTATCTTCGATATTCCCTACGAAAGTGACGGATCTATTCAGAGTTGGGAAGACATCGACGAAGAAGACAGCGATGACTTACCCGAGGCTGAAAATTCCCAAAATCAGCCTTTGGCCGACGTTTCTAGTGAAAACGAGCAGATGTCTACGGTGGCCCACAACTGTCACGGCAAAACACAATTCATCACGGCAAAACACAATTCATCACGGCAAAATACAATTCATCACGGCAAGATACAATTCATCACGGCAAAATACAATTTGTCACGGCAAAATACAATTCGAAACAACAAATTCAAATTACTCTCGGCAAACTCCAAACACTCACGGCAAAAGCAAAAACAATAATTGCAATTCAAAATTCATCAAGGCAAGAGCAAAACGCTCACGGCAAAAGCAAAACACTCACGGCAAAAGCAAATCAAGAATGGTGGTCAGCGGTTAATGGTCAGCGGTTGTCCAAGTACATGGTGTAGCGCTTCACGATCAACACGACGGAAACAGATTTCCCGCTTAATTTTCCCGGGTTATTGTCTGGAATAGTTGGAGAGCAGGGTCGCCATGTTTTGCTCCAATTGTGGTGTTAGCATTAACCAAGCAGATAAATTTTGTAGTAGTTGTGGAAAAGGTAAGTTTTCTCCTTTCCATAATCATAGTTCGGGGAGATGTGCTGGAAAATACAACGCAATGTTTGTGTCGTCGACATGCTTGTGCAGGCGACGACGAGTTTCTATTAAATTGTCATGTTGTTTGATCAAGCGTCTTGTAAGCGGTACTGAATGTTATTGTCGGCAATGGTACACGACGACAACAGGGCGAAACTTCAGATTTACATCGCATTGAATTATAATAGTGCTGTAATTCCCATAATAATTGTACTTATAATAGACCCTTCTCCAAAATGGCGGCAACAGATTTGAATGAGTTAAAATTGAACTGAATGAAAAACTGATACCAGAAGTAGAAAGAGCACCTTTACTTTAGTAACCCTGCAAAGTTTCAGCATATTAGGTGTTATATCAGCTGAGAAAATGTAAGTTGAAATTTTACAAATTTACAGGCGTTTGTATGACTGGGGGTATACGCCATACCCCCAGTCATACAAACGTCTGTAAATTTTTCATTTTTCAACTTACATTTTCTCAGCTGATATTACACCTGATATGCTGAAAATTTGCAGGGTTATTAAATTAAAGGTGTTCTTTCTAGTGCTGGTATACGTTTTTAATTTTAACTTATTTGAATTTTCGGCTGCCATTTTGGAGAAGGGTCTATTCATAGGAGTGAATCTCATTTGCTGGGTAATTTGCAGTTACTGCACACCTGACAGTGTGATACTCCCAATTAGCCTTTTTTGTCTGATGCAACAGGCACGAAGGTGGTGGTAGTGGTGGGGCTTGGAGCATAACTTTAATTGCCCCTTTTTTATTTTATAATATCTCCTCCTTGTTAATTCCTCCCATTCCTTTTCTCAAAATTAAATTAAAGTTGATCAAGGCACAGGCCAAGGCATAGATAGTCAGAGCTGTGACAACACATAGCAAAGTAGGGATGAGAGGAGCATGCTCCTTAGCAATCATTATTTATTTTAGGAATGTTTACAGAATGTTTCCACTGTTAGAGATGCCATCATTACAACCCTTGGGTAATCTTTTAGGATAAACCTTAATATACTCAGGAAGTTGCCTTGTGAGGTTTTGGGATACTCCCACAGACCTCTCCACATATTACTTCTGTTAAGCTTTATTCATAACCAATGTCAGCTTATGTTGTGTTGATGGATGTTTTTATTGTGCATTTGCGTGTGTCCAGGAATTTGTGGTAGCACAGCGAGTGAAGATGGGTTACATAAACAGCCTTCTGAAGCTGGAACATCTGGGTATAAGCCAGTGAAGTCATTTGCCAGCTATAAGAAAATGAAAGGAAAAGAATGGAAATCAAGAGTTTCAAAGACTGGTCAGGAAGAAAAGAAAAAAGCCCAAGATGTTGTTATCAATGTTGGTCTCATGGAGTGGAATGAAAAAGAACAGGTTCTTAAAGCCAAAAGAGGAAAGAAGTTGCCTTTACGAGTGTCTCCAACTGTGAGCTACAATGCTCTTCGTCATCAAGCAGAAGAGAAATGGAAGAACTTCCATAGTAATTTATATGATGAGGGTCAATCATACAACTTACTATACGAAGATGGATCCAAAGCTCTTTTTCTTCCTGGTCCCAAGAAAGAATTATTTAATTTAAGCAGATATCAAGAAGAAGTAGGTAAAGACTTCAAAAGAATAACACTTTACCTGTGCTCAAACTATGACTTTGAGATATCAGAAGGTTATTCAGATGAAGAACTAAGTGATTTCGGAAAAGATGGTGACAATGTGTTACAGAATGCAACAGAAGTTGAGAAACCTGCTAAGCGTGCAAGGTGCCACAGTGCCACTGATCTCATGACAGATCCTGGTCAGAGTGTAAGTCAGATTGAGATTGATCATCAGCTTACCAGTCAGAGTGCAAATCAGTCGAACAATGATCATCAGCTTGCCAGTCAGAGTGTAAATCAGATTGAAATGGATCGTCAGCTTGCCAGTCAAATACAAGAAATGTACAATAATGAGAGTTCTGGTGAGCTGCAAAACACACAGGAACATGAAGTTAATGGAACTCATAAAGAGGATACCAGTTCAGAAGTGGTAGATTCATCTTCAGTTGTACCAACCTTAGCTCAGATGGTGGATGAGAATGGGCGGCTATTCATCGTTGTTAGGAGAGGTTCGCCATTAAACAGGGTGCTTTCCATATGGAACAGAGAGATGAAGAAAAACGTTGCCTCGGCACACCCAGTAGTGAGAGTGCATTTCAGTGGGGAAGAGGGGATAGACTCAGGTGCAATGGCTAAGGAGTTTTTTACATCGACTCTCCCAAACATTGGCTCTGTTATGTTTCCTGAGGGCAAACCACTTGAGTCAACTTTTCATGTTCAGAATGGAAACTTTAAAGCTTGTGGGCAGGTAGTGGCTTCAACAGGGCTCGAAAAAACCCCCGTCCGGTCGTCCGGGACAAGTAGATTTTCTCCTCGGGCAAGTAACTTTCTCTCCTCACTTGCCCCATGGGCAAGAGCCTAGGCAAGCCGTTCGCCGACTAAATTTGTGATAAGAAAGGGTCATTTTTAGGCTCAAGGGTAATCAAGTGTTTAGATGAAGCTTCACGAAAACTACAATTTATAGCGTTGTTTTGTTGATTGCGTGACGCGCGCTCACAGCTCCGAAGTGGTTGCCTAGCACGTGATCAAAATCTGCCCCGATCAATTGTCTTTCCAGGATTAAAAATAGCTGCGTTGGGCACGAAAACGCTGTGCTTCTTTCGCAATTTTTTGCGAGCATTTTCCAGTTTCTCTGTACAAAACGTAACTAAACAACGATATATCAAAGCTGTTGAAATTGTACGCGAAAAAGCTGCATATTTCGACCGCGAAAACGAAGGCAGCATTTTTATGCTAAAATCCAGCTAAATCTCTGGTTTCGGCGAAACATACAAATTTGCTAGTGATAACATACTTGGGCGCCGCCGCGCGAAATGAAAGTATTATATTATTAAAAAGAAATGGATAAGTGAGTCATCAAAATACTTTCTGAGTTCCCGAAAGATGAGTTAAAATAGTTTTTGTTTCAAACGAAGAGGTTTTCCCTCGACTGAAACTATTTTTGATTCACCCAAATGAAAAAATATGCTCTCGCCGGCTTCTCAAATTCGACACCGTGCCTGTGTCAAAACTGAAGAGAGTAGGCGCCTTGTTGTTAATTCTGCGTGTTATAAATTTCTTGCGCTTCTCTTCACAATGATTTCGTAAAGCTAGACAAGATCAGAGAAGATGCTGGCGAACATTCAAGGAGTCGAAGACGATCTTCGACGAATTGAAAAAATTAATTCAAGGGTCTATAATAACAAAGATACCCAGCGCCTAGTACAGGAACTAGGCAGTAAGTACATGAACGAACAACAACAACAACTTCGCAAACTTTGTTTCTTCAACTGGGAGACACTAGCAAAAGATGCTGTGGGACAAAATTTGATTCCTGATGACATTTTTTTACCACGTTCGAAAATTCCTGGGAAAGTTGAATTCGACGCCATAAAAACATCTGGTGATGGTAACTGCCTCTACCGCTCTGCTTCCCTTATACTTGTTGGGAACGAAGATCTGCATTTGTTGTTGAGGCTTTTAACTGCAATCGAGCTGTTTTTACACGCATCCTACTACGCAAGGCATCCAAAATTTCTCTCTTGTATGAAATCACCTTCCGCTGATGTTCCAGAAGATGTCATGTTTACACTGTGCCTCTCTGACACTGGAATGAAGATGTGGGAAAGCACACAATGCAGAGAAGATGCTATTAAAACAGAAGCAGCAACAGGCTGTAGAGTATCCACGTGGAGTGTTATGGTACACCTGATGGCACTCGCAACTGTGATAGGGAGATCAATTTTTTCAGCATTTCCCAAAGATTGCTCAAAAACAAGGTCATTTTTCCATGACGAAATCATCCCCCGGGAATGTTCTTTCCGTGCCGATCCGGCAGTTATACTTTGGTCAAGGGATGGGAGCCCTAACACTCACCCAGCTGGTTGGTATCAGCCTAATCACTTTATCCCCCTTGTCGAAAGCCGGTCAAGTTCAACCGATTCAGAAACGACTACATCATTATCATCATCGTCGTCAGATAACAAGAAAATTCACAAAGATGAAGCTAAGAAAAAGCCCAAAAGGAACATAAGTGATTTTTTCCGTGGCTCAGTGCCGAAAAAGGCTTGCCAAGAACCACAGGGAAGAAGTTCAACAGTACCCAGGTTTGGAAATTGTGACGAGCAGTCCTTTGTAAAAAGCAAACCCTCAACAGCCACGCCCAGCAAAAGCTGGCCCCTAAATGGTCACCTATCTAAAAGCCAACCTGAAACAACTATTCCCAAAGATGAAAATACAGAAAGAACCACAGAAAAAAATTCCGAAAAAAAGAGGAAAAGAGAGTTCAAAGGGCACTGGAAAGAAATGTATCCCTGGCTTGAACATGATGCTTCTAATGATGTAATGCATTGCATGGTTTGCCGAAATTATCCGAAACTGGCGGACATCACAAGCCCCCTTTACAGAGGTACTGGTGGCATTGGCAAGTACAGACTTGAAACTCTGAAGTCCCACAATGGATCAGCAAACCACCTTAAGTGTGTCAACAGAAGTCAAATGGATCAAGGAAAAGCTGATGAGCCACTCCGCAAACTATTTAAAGCTGCTTTCAGTAAACGTGATCAAGAAACGGAAGCCAGATTGCACAAGCTGTTCAATACTGCCTTCTATATTGCCAGTGAGAACTTAGCCTTCAGCAAGTTCAAAGGACTCTGCGACTTGCAGGAAAAGAATGGTCTTGATTTTGGAAGCCAGTACAAGAATGATAAGGCATGCAGGGACTTTGTGGAAAACATCGCAGCTGTTGAGAAGGAGCGATGCCAGGAGGAAATTGAAAATGCTAGATTCTTGTGTGTTCTGGCAGATGGCTCGACCGACAAGAGCATTATAGAGCAGGAGTCGGTTTATGTTCGCTGTACAGGATCCAACGGGCGCCCAT
>BLFK01001060.1:751162-761162 GCA_014634185.1 Astreopora myriophthalma | reverse complement strand
CAAAAGGCAGCACAAGGAGAGAAATAGAAGAGTCTATGATGGATTCTTTCCAAGATTTTCTCTTTCGTATGGAAGACGAACCCAGCGGAAATGTTACTGGCTATGCAGAGGCAGTAGCAAGTAGTGATACAGATGACCTCACAACCCACACGAACACAGACGTAGCTCAGACAAATGAGCAGTTCCAGTCTGCTGACTGCTCACCTGCTGGTGTTATGGGATGGCTGACGGGGCAAAAGCACAAACCCATCAATGGGGAACAGATCAGAATTACTGTCAAATTCAATCATGACTGTACCACTGGTAATCCTAATCACCGAATCTGCTTTCCTATTGTCGGGGCTTGTGCGAAAGAAATTACGTTTCCTGTTGCTCATATGAAAACAGCTGATGAATTCAGCGAAGTATTTATGTTAGCTCTCTCAAAGGGGCAATCTTTTGGCAAGGCTTGAGGAAACGTATGACATATTATCAGATTATCACAAAAACATGGACTACATGTAGTTTGACTCCAATCAAATAGTCTCAGTTAAGTGATATAGATGCGGTTGAGTTTTTTTAAGAAGGTGTTCTGAACTGTTCAAATTTTGTATTGTTGGTATAAAAAACTTACATGTATGTTTTCAGATGGATGACCTGTTACTATTGCAGGTGCAGTTTTCAATAGGTAACTAACTGGTCACAGAGTACAGAGAGGTCACAGAGTAATTAAGCTTCAAGTTGCAATCTTATTCAATTTTATTACTGTTAATGAACCCAAAATATGGTCTGTAATGGGGTTGAGGGTCACTCGAATAATTAACATCAAGTGTTGCAATAACAGCATGTATAATAGCCATAACGCCCTAGACTTGTGTTTCTGAGGTTCTGAATTTCAATATTATCCCAGAGCAGTATACCCCTTAACACCCCTAGTTTGCCAAACAGCAACTCAAAAATGTTGGATTAAAGTTCATACCCACTCAGAAAAAAAATGCCTCCTGACTTGCAATATTATTACTATTATAGCAACTTTACAATGCATCTACATTGGCACAGAGTATGTGCCAGAATGGCCTAAAATAATAAATTTTCCAAGGGGAGCAGGCTACCAAACCCCCCCTAGTTACTTAGGTATAGACCGTCAACCCAAAGCCACAACTGATCAGTTGTTTAACTTAAACTTTACTCAATCATTATTTTCTTTCTGCTGATTTTGGGGGTCATCAATAAATTTTAGCATTACTGGTACAAGGGTAGGGCAGGGCCAAAATTTATTTATTTCAAGGAGTATCTAAACAATTCCAGCAGCCCATAGACTACCCCACCCCAACCCATAGACTGAATGGTTCCCAGGTTGTTTGCCAAAAACTGGAACTACCTTAAATGCCATTTTCAGAAATAACTACAAGCTTCCGATAAAGTCGGTCTGCTTCTTGCCAGTTATTTGGAAGATTGATTCCAAGGGATCTTCTAGCATATTCAAAATAATCGTAATATTCATTGCAGCTGTCCATCTGAACTATGTGCTCAGACACATAATCTACTTCAGATTTAGGAACTTTCAATAGTAGGTTTCCCACAGCCCCATGATGCTCAGGCAAATAGAAGAGTGAATCTGGTCGACCAGAAACAGTGTTATGTCTAGACTTCCTAATGCTATGGCTGTTCCAATGTTCCTTAACAATGTTAAGGTCATTCTTGAGAACCAGAGCATAACAATACCACAGGCATTCCATGCATAATTCAGAGGCAGAGTTCAAAACACCTTCGGACTCCAGATCTTTGAAGTAATTACGCCACCATGTTGACCTGTTTCGAGAATAAAATGACCACCAACCTTCTATCCTCTGGTTTCTAGGAGATGATACATAACGGTGAGCATCAGGGTTGTCATGGAAATAACATTGCATTGATGCTGCCAATCCGTTTTCAGTTCCTAGGTCTGTAATCAGTCGTACTGGACAACCTTCAAGTTCCTTAACAACATTCAAAAAGTATGTTGCTATGCTGTCTGGTGAGTTGTTGGAGCGGGCTACTTCAAGCCATAAAATTCTTCTGCTAAAGCCATCAATGGCTCCGTGTATTGCAAACCCAAATGGCTTCAGCTTGTCATAGCCATCCATATGCCAGGCGTCATTGGGTCCCCTATTAGCATACGACCTTCTCTTTAAGCGATGAGCTTTCCTTAACTGGGTACCTTCCGGATCCAGCTCTTTTAGCATGTCCTGTACTACTATACGTGGAACACGTAAGCCTTCCATCTCTAAAGTGTGCCAGATTGTCCTGTATCCCCCAGATGATCCAGGACCGTCAACAATCTCACTGACACGTTGCCTCACCATTTGTATAGAACTATTTGAATCGTCCTTCGTAAAAAATCCCCGTCTGCTAAGCCCATATGCATTCAATCGCCTCAGAAGCGTGCTGTAACTAATTTCATGATTGTGTTGTTTCTTAAGTAGAAGGAGGATTTCTTCATAACTAAATCCACGTCGGAAGTAATACTTAATGAGAGACTCTTCATCGACCTCAGTTTCACTGCTTGAATCATCACTGCTTGACTCTTCAACAACTAAATCTTCATTGGTATTCAAGTCTACAACGTCATAAGAAATAAAATAATCTTAAGCCTTAAAAGGAAACTTGAGAAATCCTCGCTACCATAAACTATAAAAACTATTTACCCGAACAAAAAACCCCAGCACATCTCCTCTCCCCGAACTATGATTATAAAGAGGAGAAAACTTACCTTTTCCACAACTACTACAAAATTTATCTGCCAGGTTGATATTAAAACCACAATTATAGCAAAACATGGCGGCTCTGCTAACTACGTCATGTTTCCGTCGTGTTGATCGTGAAGCGCTACACCACGTACTTGGACAACCGCTGACCATTAACCGCTGACCACCATTCTTGATTTGCTTTTGCCGTGAGTGTTTTGCTTTTGCCGTGAGCGTTTTGCTCTTGCCTTGATGAATTTTGAATTGCAATTATTGTTTTTGCTTTTGCCGTGAGTGTTTGGAGTTTGCCGAGAGTAATTTGAATTTGTTGTTTCGAATTGTATTTTGCCGTGACAAATTGTATTTTGCCGTGATGAATTGTATTTTGCCGTGACAAATTGTATTTTGCCGTGATGAATTGTATCTTGCCGTGATGAATTGTATTTTGCCGTGATGAATTGTGTTTTGCCGTGATGAATTGTGTTTTGCCGTGACAGTTGTGGGCCACTGTAGATGTCCAATTCTCAAAATCGTGTAGCTGCTCCGAGTCGCAAACGAGTGGCAAATCAACTGGGGACAAATGGATGAAGTCACTAATGTGGAGTACCCCGAATTTCTAGGTCCCGAACATGGGCCGGTAGAGGATTTTGCTGTCGACTCTGAGCCTGTTATTTTCTTCAACCAACTGTGGGACCTTCTTGTCACTGAGACAAACAGGTATGCTAGACAGGCAGGAGTGAACAATTGGGAAGATACTAACAGGGATGAAATGAGATGTTTTATTGGATTTTTATTTGGAACTTCCATAAATAAAATCAGCCAGCTTGAGGATATTTGGAGCTCAGACTGGGTACTGTCTAGCCCAGCTTTCACCCACTTTTTCACTCGCGACAGATTTTGGGCTCTGTTTGCTAACATCCATCTCGCAGATAATCAGAAAGCTGTTGACAGGGACCACCAAGACTATGATGAACTATACAAAATACGGCCAATGATGTCAACCTTGAAGAAAGCATTTCAAGAAAATTACAATTTGGGACAAAATGTAAGCATCGATGAAGCAATGGTCAAGGGCAAGGGTCGCAACCCAGTGAAACAGTACATGCCCATGAAGCCAATCAAGCGAGGATCCAAGCTATGGTGCATTGGCTGTTCTTGCGGCGCCTACCTATGGGACTTCCAACTTTATGCTGGTAAAGAAAAAAGTACCGCAGAACAAGGCTTGAGTTCCCGTTTGGTTTGTGATCTGTGCCACCCTACCCTTGACAATCGCAGTCATGTGATTTACATGGATAATTTCTTTACTAGCATTGGCCTTTGCAAGAGGCTAAAAGGCTATGGCACCTACACTGTGGGAACACTTCGTTCAAATAGAGTTGGTTATCCCAAATGTCTAACCAACAAAGCAATGCTGAAAAAAATGAAACGGGGAGACTATCACTCTGCATCTTCGGAGGGGATCACGGTCACTGTCTGGAAGGACACCAAGGATGTATCCTTTCTAACGAATGTCCATTCTTCTAGGGGTGATGACCATACATCCAGAAAGAAACAGGATGGTACAGTTCACTCAATTACTGCCCCACCTGTTGTGAAAGATTACAACAACAACATGGGTCCGATTGACAAAAACGATCAACTGAAGAAGACTTATTTGATTGACCGCAAATCCAAAAGATGGTGGATGTGCATTTTTTCCACCTTTTAGATATTTGCCGTCTAAATGCATTCATCATGTACCAGCAGTGCTATGTTCAATGGAACAGTGGCCCAGTAGAGGAGGATGTAACCCCAACGATGGATCAGAAGGCCTTCACTTCCAGTCTTGTGAAATCCCTTTGCGGAAATCACACCTCCAGGAAACAGAGGGGCCGCCCTCCACTGTCTCCCTCCTCCTTGTTACTTCGTACCTCAGGCCATGAATCAGTCAATATAGTGAAAGCTGGAAATCTGAAGAGAGGAAGATGTGCTGAGTGCTGCATTGGCAAAAACAGGAAAAGAGCGAGAGTGGAGACAGTTTATGGCTGCCTACCATGCAATGTGCCATTGTGCCATGACCTTTTCCACAGTAGGCTAACATTGCCAAATTAGCAGAGGTAGACCACAAAAGTGTGATTGAAGCATTTCTTTGGCATAAATGTAAATGCCTCTCACCAAAGGATTACCTCATGTCATTGAAAAAAGTAACATTTATATTTCACTTTGTTACACAATAAGTGTTTACATTTTTCTTCATATTTTACAGGTTTCTTATCATTATTTATCTAAACACCCTAGATTTTTTATAATATCGTTTATTTGCATTGTTATCAACTATACTGAAACAATTCTGATTATTAGGTGCAGAACAATGTGAACAAATACTGAAAAATGGCTCTTTCTTCCTGATTTGGCAGCCATTTTTAATATTTAACAGGAAATTTTAATAATTAACTGAAATAAAAATAGCATATTCAAAATTCTCAATCATTGTACTTTTCAAAAATGTATGGTTATCTATACCTAGCAGTATAGACACAGCCTATATTTGCTTTTTTGTGAACATGTGTCATTTTGTCAAAAATTTTCCCAGAAAATTTGGGGGTCAAAGGGTTAATCAATAACTCCTTCATTGTTCCAATAGCAAGGCAAAGAAAAAGGACCCAGTCAAATACCCCAAGGTTGCAAATGTTACTTTTCACTGTTTTCCATCAAATGACGAAAAAAACAGTATGCTCCTGGAATGAGTGAGCAAGAAAGACGTCGAAGGTGGATCGCGGCATGCCAGCTGGAAAGCCTAAATGTCACAAGGCATACTCGATTATGCTCTGAACACTCTGAAGGAGGTCTAGGGCTAACAAAGGCAAACCCTGTTCCTACGATATTTGATTTTCCTAAACAGAGAAAAGAAGTGAAACAACGCCAGGATTCGGAGGCGAGACGATTGAAGAATACTTCCACAACAAACAGAATTCAGAAGGCAAGCAAACCTGGCCAATCGAAGGTTACAAAACACAACAAAAGTGTTATAGGCAAAGAACTCGGTAGTCAGGATTTGTTGCTTGCGACACCGGAGTTACATTACAATGAAATCGGTGATCAGCATCCGTTGCTCGAAAAACCTCAGCCAGCAGAACTCAACATGCTTCCTAAGAAGACCAAAGATGGTTTAGTATATCATGATGAAGCTGTCCAGACACACTTAACGGCAGAACAAATCACCAGAATGGAACAGGCGACCTTTAAACAGCGAGATGAATTAAAAAGAGATTTGTTTACGGAGGATGTGCAACGAGATCATAGTTCAGTCAAGTTTTACACTGGCTCACCTTCACTCTTGTGTCTGCTCATGTTATTTGATTTTAAGCCTATTGCAAATTGCATGAAATACTGGGACGGAAAGAACAACACACGAGCAGAAACATATCAGGTAAAACTATAGTAATTAATAATCTTTATTGCTCTGTAAAATTTTCATGAAAAAAAATCCAATTATATTGCCTGTCTTTCAAGTACATGTGTACGTAAAGTGAGAGTCCAAGCATAGTATTTTTGAAAAAAAAATTCCTGCTCTACACCACTAAACTGCCAGTTCTCCAGCCTGGGTCATACATTTGTATAGCATATGCTTGTTGATCATTAGCAATAGAATAGCAATAACTGCAAAAAGTAAATGCATGAAGTTTTGATTAGTCTGTTTATTGTTTCCAAAGGAGAACACTGACAAGGGTAAACCTGGCCACGAAAGGCAGCTACCTTTATTTGCTGAGTTTGTGATGGTATTGGTCCGCCTTCGAATGGGTTTGCTTCAGAGACAAATTGAAGATCTATTCTGCATTTCCCAGGCATCAGTTTCAAAAATCTTTACAACTTGGATAACCATGACTGTTATACCACGTGTTCAAACAAGTACTCGTAAGGTGGCCATGTACATGTAAACAGCTGGTTAAAAAGCATTTACCAAAATGCTTTTCCAAGTATGCAAGAACACATGTTATTATTGATTGTACAGAATTAAAGGTCGAGAAACCTAGTGCCCCCTCTTCTCAAAAAGTAAGTTGGAGTGATTACAAGAGCCACAATACATTCAAACTACTTGTTGGAATCACCCCTTCAGGAGCATTTAGTTTCGTCTCTGATCTTTAATCTGGGACAATATCTGAACGTGCAATAACCATCAGGTCGGGCTTAATTGAAAAGCTACAGCCCATGGATGATGTCATGGCACACCGGGGATTTAACCTAAGAGACTATGTCACCAAGAGAAATGCAACACTGAACATACCCCCATTTGCAAAGGGGAAGCAGTTGTCAACTAAAGCATGTACTAAAACAAGACGGATAGCATCTCTTAGAATTCATGTTGAAAGCGCCATTCAGAGAATGAAAAAGTTCAGATTATTCCAAGGGGTCATCCCCATTAGTATTTCTGCAGTGGCTAACCAGGCTGTATTTGTCTGTGCAGCCCTTTGTAACTTGCTAAAACCACTTGTTAAAAAGTAAAATTATGCCATTATTTACCTATAACAAGGCTGTTGCCTTAAAGAAGCCTGGTTTCCTAGGAAGCCCAATAAAATTACATGATGCTTGGCAGTGTAATCTAAGTAAAAAACAATTTGTTATTTAGTTTTCTTTTTCCCAATAGAGCTTTGCTATGAGACCTTAACATAAATCAATGTAATGGTAATTATGAAGTTTCTCTAGAAGGCAACACGTTCTAGTCCAAGTTGAACTCTTGGATAAGCAAGTTCATAGACAAGGAATGTGTCAAAAAAGAATTCAATTCTTTTAAGTATAGGAGACCAAAACTCCTCAGTAAATTTCACTTTTTCATAAAACAAATGTCCATCAGTCCCCTGGGCTATGAGAACTCCCCAGTGATACTCTGTAACAAACATTTGCTGATACAACTGAAAATAATACTTGTGATTTTTGTTAAGCTGAATAATTACAGTATTGTCATGTTGCCCCTTCAAACATATATGTTGCTTTAAAAGGACATCTGTTAAAGTTTCACCAGGTTTAACTTGAATGTACATAAACCCAGCAACTCCAGGGGTGCTTTCCTCGCCATCCGGGCTTGCACCCGAAAAACCATGAGTTTTGCTGATAAAAAAGCGACACTTTGTAATAGAGACTCCTTTCTTCCCCTCACTGTCCAGCTTGTTTATGAATGCTTCTGCAATGCTATCTTCATTTTGTAGTCCTTGTAGCATTGCAGTGGATTGGGGGGTATTGTTAACCAATAACTCCTTCATTGTTCTTGATGGGGAAGTAGTTGGCTTTAGGCTTGCCACCCTTTTACATTTGGATGCTGTTACTCTGCCTTTTCCGTACAAAAACCAGTCAGATTCTTGACTTTGAAGCTTTGTTTTCTTTTCAATAAAGTTTATTTCATCCTCAGTGAAGTTTAGTTTTCTCTGTCCCTTTTGCTTAATTTCATCAACACTTGGGGGGTGGTTTCTGAAAGGTGATGTACATCCCAAGTGAAATGGTTGTTCTTGGATAGATGGATTATCACTTGTCAAAGGGGGCTCACTTGCATTAATTTGTTCTGTAATTTCTCCAGTGGCTTCAGTTGCTTTATTTAATCCAGGATCAGGTAATAAATGAAGGCCTACTGCTGAAGGAACTTTATTAATAAGCAATCCTCTGAACTGTTCAACTATATTATCATTGTTTACAGCTGCCTTTGGGCGTGGATCATAATTCCAGGTTGAAGGCTTCACTGCCTTTTTCTTTGTCCTACCGATTTCAGGTTTGGTAAAGGTCATGTCTTCTAAATTACTAGCTTCAGTATGTGTCCTCTTTCTTCTTTTTCATGCGCATTTTTCGCCAGTGCAAGTGACCACTTTGTTTTGTCGAAGAGTGTCTTCAAGTTCAATGAGTGCCGCACCTATGTGACGGCAAGCCCCATTAGAGCTGTAAAGTGGAAGAAGTGCAAGTTTTTAAACGATGAAATAAACTACCATAAAACAAACAACGTAACTTAAAGAAAACCAGTTGCACTTACCCACCAATGCAAGGACACTGTGCAGAGAGAACAACAACACCATTGTGGATAATTATCCAACCATCATACATCGGCTTGTTGCCTAGAGGTGTTTTCTCTCGTTCCATAGGTTTAACAGAGAATTTTGATGTGGTGTTCAAAATGGATGTTTTTTTCCTTTGAAGATTGTACACATGTCCATCCCAGCGTAACCGGTACCCTTCAAGAGACTTGTACGCCTTAAGGGATTCTTGGTCATATCCAGTCTTGTTTATTAAATAGCAGTATAGATCTCCCCAGGCAAAGTTTGGGGCATCTGAAAAATCAATGCTTCAGTCAGAATGAAGGTTAAAAGGATTCGGGATTTTACCATCTTTTGTAACCAACTTCGCATTCACAACACTTATGGACTCACCGTCGTCCATCAATTCGAGAGCAAGTTTGTGAGCTTTTTCCGTCAGTTCAACTAATTCCCCCTTTTTTTGTTGGAGACAGATATTCGTCGAGCCTGCAGGTATTTTTTAAGCTCTGGAACCTTCCAGTTTTTAAAATTTACTTCCTTTTCCGCCAAACCAGCCATAACTTTCCATAACTTCTTGTATTTTCCTGGCAACTTTCCCCGCATTTGTTTCACATTCATGTGAAACAGCTCACTCATCCCAGGGCCATTGGGGAATAAGAATATCGTCTATTCTGGAACATTTAATGTGTCTGGACTCATTACGTGGAAAGGACCAGCCCAGTACCCCAAAGAGCAGTCCACAAAGTTAGTGCATGATGCCACCCTTTGAGACAGCACTGGCACTATTCCACTTTCTGTCTGGGAAGACCACATCAATACCATCCTGGATGGAACATTTTACACGCTAACTGAATGCAGATTTTGATACTTTTGTGGAAAGTGTTTGTCAACAACCAAAACAACCACAGTAACAGAAGCAGAGAGGCAAGATCTTTACACTCAAAATGAAAACAAACTCGTGAACTGGGTTTGCTGTCCTGAAATTCTTAATGTTCATGTTAACATTTTCCTGGCCTGTAACACAAAAGATTGCAGGAAAAAGCAACAAACAAGGCTCCAGAGTCATTAAATGCCAAAGCTGTTGCTGTTCCATGCTTGTCAAAAACTGCTTCCTGGAAATGACTGAACTTACACATTGAAAAGGATGGCAATGTCTGTTCAGTAACTGCCTTTCCAAAGGTCATCTCAGCATTCCTCAAAGAGGATATTTTCAAGTATAACAAAGACCCCAATACACTAAAGGAGATACTTTCAACCCTGGAACACATTGATTTCAACTTAAATCAAAATGGAAAGATTGTG
>BLFK01001060.1:749029-751152 GCA_014634185.1 Astreopora myriophthalma | reverse complement strand
CCCGAAAAACCATGAGTTTTGCTGATAAAAAAGCGACACTTTGTAATAGAGACTCCTTTCTTCCCCTCACTGTCCAGCTTGTTTATGAATGCTTCTGCAATGCTATCTTCATTTTGTAGTCCTTGTAGCATTGCAGTGGATTGGGGGGCATTGTTAACCAATAACTCCTTCATTGTTCTTGATGGGGAAGTAGTTGGCTTTAGGCTTGCCACCCTTTTACATTTGGATGCTGTTACTCTGCCTTTTCCGTACAAAAACCAGTCAGATTCTTGACTTTGAAGCTTTGTTTTCTTTTCAATAAAGTTTATTTCATCCTCAGTGAAGTTTAGTTTTCTCAGTCCCTTTCGCTTAATTTCATCAACACTTGGGGGGTGGTTTCTGAAAGGTGATGTACATCCCAAGTGAAATGGTTGTTCTTGGATAGATGGATTATCACTTGTCAAAGGGGGCTCACTTGCATTAATTTGTTCGGTTATTTCTCCAGTGGCTTCAGTTGCTTCATTTAATCCAGGATCAGGTAATAAATGAAGGCCTACTGCTGAAGGAACTTTATTATTAATAAGCAATCCTCTGAACTGTTCAACTATATCATCATTGTTTACAGCTGCCTTTGGGCGTGGATCATAATTCCAGGTTGAAGGCTTCACTGCCTTTTTCTTTGTCCTACCGATTTCAGGTTTGGTAAAGGTCATGTCTTCTAAATTACTAGCTTCATTATGTGTCCTCTTTCTTCTTTTTCATGCGCATTTTTCGCCAGTGCAAGTGACCACTTTGTTTTGTCGAAGAGTGTCTTCAAGTTCAATGAGTGCCACACCTATGTGACGACAAGCCCCATTAGAGCTGTAAAGTGGAAGTGCAAGTTGTTAAATGATGAAATAAACTACCATAAAACAAACAACGTAACTTAAAGTATAATCACAAAGAAAACCAGTTGCACTTACCCACCAATGCAAGGAAAGTGTGCAGAGAGAACAACAACACCATTGTGGATAATTATCCAACCATCATACGTGGTGTTCAAAATGGATGTTTTTTTGCTTTGAAGATTGTACACATGTCCATCCCAGCGTAACCGGTACCCTTCAAGAGACTTGTACGCCTTAAGGGATTCTTGGTCATATCCATTCTTGTTTATTAAATAGCAGTATAAATCTCCCCAGGCAAAGTTTGGGGCATCTGAAAAATCAATGCTTCAGTCAGAATGAAGGTTAAAAGGATTCGGGATTTTACCATCTTTTGTAACCAACTTCGCATTCACAACACTTATGGACTCACCGTCGTCCATCAATTCGAGAGCAAGTTTGTGAGCTTT
The DNA here is from genome assembly GCA_014634185.1 of Astreopora myriophthalma. NCBI lineage: Eukaryota > Metazoa > Cnidaria > Anthozoa > Scleractinia > Acroporidae > Astreopora > Astreopora myriophthalma. The sequence continues at coordinate 749,840 of BLFK01001060.1, read as the reverse complement.
TTCCGTCAGTTCAACTAATTCTTCCCTTTTTTGTTGGAGACAGATATTCCTCGAGCCTGCAGGTATTTTTTAAGCTCTGGAACCTTCCAGTTTTTAAAATTTACTTCCTTTTCTGCCAAACCAGCCATAACTTTCCATAACTTCTTGTATTTTCCCGGCAACTTTCCCCGCATTAGTTTCACATTCATGTGAAACAGCTCACTCGTCCCAGGGCCATTGGGGAATAAGAATATCGTCTATTCTGGAACATTTAATGTGTCTGGACTCATTACGTGGAAAGCACCAGCCCAGTACCCCAAAGAGCAGTCCACAAAGTTAGTGCATGATGCCACGCTTTGAGACAGCACTGGCACTATTCCACTTTCTGTCTGGGAAGACCACATCAATACCATCCAGGATGGAACATTTTACACGCTAACTGAATGCAGATTTTGATACTTTTGGGGAAAGTGTTTGTCAACAACCAAAACAACCACAGTAACAGAAGCAGAGAGGCAAGATCTTTACACTCAAAATGAAAACAAACTCTTGAACTGGGTTTGCTGTCCTGAAATTCTTAATGTGCATGTTAACATTTTCCTGGCCTGTAACACAAAAGATTGCAGGAAAAAGCAACACACAAGGCTCCAGAGTCATTAAATGCCAAAGCTGTTGCTGTTCCATGCTTGTCAAAAACTGCTTCCTGGAAATGACTGAACTTACACATTGAAAAGGATGGCAATGTCCGTTCAGTAACTGCCTTTCCAAAGGTCATCTCAGCATTCCTCAAAGAGGATATTTTCAAGTATAACAAAGACCCCAATACACTAAA
>BLFK01001060.1:736529-739029 GCA_014634185.1 Astreopora myriophthalma | reverse complement strand
TTCACATATTGATACATATTTGGGGGGGGGGTGCTAACCAGGCCAAAGTGGACCCAACTACTGAAATGTATTTTTTATTGTCTGATCAGTTTATTCAGGAGACAGGGACAGTGGAGTGTAGTTTGAAGTGGGGGGGCTAAAAAAATAGAATTTTTAAGGTGACATTCACAGAAGCAAGCGCCGAAGGCGCGAGCCTCTAGAGGGGTCTGGGGGCATGCTCCCCCAGAACATTTTGAAATCCAGAGTCTCGGAAATGCTATTTTCAGCATCCTCCACGAGATACTTCGTCAGAGAATAAATCTGAATCAAGTATAAAATCACATGTATTTTCAGTTCTCACATCCAACAATGCCGAGATTGACCTTGGCAGGTTATGCAAATTGGTATACCTGTCAAATTCTCACACCAGCCTGGCACCAGAAGTGAGCAATAATCCAATCAAAATTTGAGTTTTGAACTAAGACTTGATTTGAATTTTGCATCATTCATCCAACAACCAGATTATTGAAATGATTCCTGAAATCAAATTTTGCAGTAATGAAATTATTAATCCACTTGTGAGAGGAACGCTTGACCTGTTTTTACTGTAACCGACTGCACTCCTTAACTTGGATATTGAGTATCAAAATGCGGACCTTTGGGGCCTGTTGGGGGGGGGGGTGCGAATGCACCCCATGCATCCTGGTTACGGGCCTGCTACCTTCTCCTACAGATTTCCGCAGTTCAGAGCATTTCAAGTAAGTGGTCTTCTAGTCGACTCAGCACTTCAGTATTTTACACTCCAACATTGAGATGATTCAAAGTATCACACGCCATTTCAAACTTGTGCAAATTGCATACTAACAATCCGATCCGCACTCAAAACAACGGGTCATGTTTACACAAAACTTTGCCCCAGTCCAAGGTGACATCGTTAAACGACATCAAAACAAGACCAAAATGTTTATCAGCAAACTTTACGGATTTCGCAAGATGCAAAATTGATATCTCAATATATTGCCGCGATGTCTTCATCACCAAAAGAGCGAGTGTGCCTTCGAGGTTGATATTACAGTGGATACCATTGGCCAAAACATCAGAATAGTCAATCAGAACAAGCGTTGCAATTTGCGACTATGATGAACAAATTAAAATTAAAATTGCCTAGTTAATAAAAAAATTAAGTCCCTTGTCTCTCTTTTATATGTACACCTCAACAATACAATTACCTAGTTAATAAAAAAAATTAAGTCCCTTGTCTCTCTTTTATATGTACACCTCAACAATGAACACAAAACCCTTCAAATTGCTATAATTTGTCATTTCTGGCCACAACAACAACCATGCACACCATTTCAGGTAAGAATACATTTACAGTAGTATTTTCATGTTATTATAGTAGCAATAAATGATGATGTCATGGATTTTATCAATTTATGTGAAAGATAGAGATCAATTGCCACAAAGTTTGTATGGGCCTGCTGCCTTTTTTTTTTTTAATGAATAGGAGTGACCTTTGCCAAAACAAAAAGGAACAGTTGAAGAGAATTGCAATTCCTTACTCATGCTTTTGAACAGTCTGTTCTTGTTATCTGAAGTGTGATTACTGCCAAAATTAATACCTGCTATTTTGCTATTGAGACACTGAAACCTGCAGTTTTGTGATTGGATTATGTCATTTTGATGATGTGTATTTTATTGCAGTATTTTGACATGGTAACATTTCATGCAGCACAACACTCAGTAACAAGTTTTCGATATAATAATTTTCCACCAAAATGTAAATACTGTAATTTATGCTGTGAGCCCAAGATGGCAGACAAACAGATAAGACATCTTTTAAGTAACTCCCCTACTGGTATCATTCGGGAACTGACTTCAGAAACACTTACAGTAATTTTGATTGAGTGGACTGCTTACAGTATCATGTTCATTGGCTGTATCACAATGGTATGATACCTTGATACTGGAATCATTGATGCAAGAATAGTTCACCACCTAAGGGAAGCCAGAGAATTACTGTATGGATCAACAACCGGATGCCTGCCAAAATCATGCCAAGCACAACAGAGATCAATTTTACTGGTGCAAGGGGAAAAACAGTGTTTGATAAACCAAAAGAACAGCTGCAATTTCTTACAGAGAAAGGTTCACTCCTGCAGAAGTCGCTCAACTGTTTGGTGTCAGCAATCATACGGTTGAATTGCATTTAATTAAGCGAGTTTGGACTAAGTCAGTGGCACCACTAGATCCAGTAATCAGAGGCATTGTAGACATTATAGCAGATTTTCCAAACGCTGGCTGCAAACGTCCTGGGTCGAGTTGTTCAAAGCAAGGTTAGCACTAGACCAAATTAAATACCATGGCAACCAATACTTAACTTACTTAAGGGTTAGCACTAACCCTGTTTCAAACAACCCAGCCCTGTGTCTTAGAATTCAGCAACTGAGGATTTGGGAGTGCACACATTGAGTAAACCCTGAAGGTGTACTTCTACATGCATTGGAGTTGAGTCAATGGC
>BLFK01001060.1:729029-731529 GCA_014634185.1 Astreopora myriophthalma | reverse complement strand
TGAAAAAAAAAGCAATTGCGTGGATGGAGTACAAGTCAAAGCAGAGAGGCATACTCCACCACGCAGTGTGTAGGCATGGTGGGGAGAGATTCATTGGAGATGGACCCGTGGATGGATACCACCACGAAAGCAAAACTGTATTCCAGTTCCACAGGATTATCGAAAAGAAGTAACCAAACATGGAAAAACATAAAAATTTCGATGGACATGGTGTTTAAACAAACAAAACAAAGAAGTGACTTCATCAGAAGACAAGGATTCAACCTCATTGAGCGCTGGGAGCACGAGAAGTCAAGACCGTGGTGGAACTACAAATACCAGAAAAAGAAACAAAAACCTATCCGTATGCGATAGTGTATGATTTTGTTACGGGACAGATTATGAAGACGCAGGCTTAGCGTTTTGACTTCTTTATTCTGGCATGGAACTTCAACACACTGCCGTCGCCGGCAGTCAACTCTCTCTCTGCCGGCAGCCGACTCTCTCTCTCTGCCGGCAGCTGACTCTCTCTCTCGCTCTCCTAAAAACTGGCGTTTATATATATGCTCTTGCTGAGATATGATTGGTCAACTAACCACACATTTCCTTGGAGAATAAGGACAAGGAGATAACAGCATGGGCGTGAGATTACGTGCCCCGGGCGTAGCACCTAGCTAAAATCGAGTTAATTAAATCGTTGAACAAACTGGTAGCAATGGAAACCGACGTTTCCGCGGTCCTTTACACTAACCCGCGCGTCTAACCACGGGAAAACTAACACTACAGATAATTACGTTAAGATAACTAACATGGTCGGTATTACAACTTTATAAGAAAGAGCCGCTAAGACGGTCCGCGTGTTTCCAACAACATTGGCGGAAATTCGGCTTTCGCCTAATGCATTATCTCGTGGGAACGTTATTTCAATTAACTGCGAGAGACGAGGTTGTTTGCGACCCTTAATTTGGGTTGCACGTTTCCGTTTCCTTTCTAAGTTCTTAAGCACCGTGCATTAAAATAATTTGCACACAATAAAACATACATTATAAAATATGCTTCAACAATTTTGAGTCATGGCAAAACAACAAAAAAAGAGAAATGTTTGGCCACAAAAGATTTGAAATACGAAAGCGAGCACGTGCCAATATCAATGTCAATGGCAGATACGAAAAACAGAGAGACAAAGCAAATAGTAGATCGAGACCCAGAAAAGTTGATCGAAAAGCTTTCATGTGAAAGTAAATGCAGAGCAGCGTCAGTACAAGAAGAAGTAATGAAAGAGTACATGCCTGAGGACCTGCACATGGAAGTGCCAATCTTAGGGTTCAGCTCAGGGAGGTATGACATGAACCTGAAAAATAAGTATTTTGTGACGCATCTATCTGAAGGGCAAGATGCGATTGTGGGAAGAATCCAGGGGAAGACAATGTTCATAATGACCTCAAACCTGAAGTTCCTGGACATCTCAAACTGGAAATCTCGGAGCCGGAACAAGCTACGAAGGGTGGGTCAAAGCATATGGAGCAACACTAACGAAATCGTGGTGGCCGCACGAATGGTTCGACAGTCCACAAAAGTTGGACCATACAGCAAAAGATTTGAAATTGATTCGAGGATCTGGAAGAGATTGGAGATGCGTATGAGATCACAGAAAAGAAATCAAAGGTGAAGATGAAACGCCCATTTCAAATTGGAATAGTTGCTTACCAGTAGCGAAAGAAAGAATCTTACAGTTCTACTACGACTTCCTGAACGAGTTCGTCGACATGACGTCATGGTCCAAAGGTCATTCCCGAAGAGTCGAGGGAGAGCCGAGAGGTGTCGCGAAGGGATGGGATGACGTCATCGCAAGTCCCGCATCACGCGTCACGCACCAAAAACCGGAAATCATGCCATGAAAGAACTAAAAAACGATTTTTTAATGGCAAGAAACTTAGTTTTGACAAAACGGTAACATGTGGGGGATCCGAGCGATCGCCCCGTCCCTCAACAAAAAAAGACTCTTTACAAAAAATGTACAGGCCTGGTTCCGTCGTTTTCCGAGAGCTCGGCGTCGTCTAGGTCCCCAGAGGTGAAGCTGAAGGCGACGGTGGAGGTGGCGTCAGACGACAGTTCGTCGTCGGCATCGGTGGCACTGAGGTTTGGGGTCTCGTCCGTGTCCGACACACTCACCGTGTCTTCGCCTTCCCTGTCTGGATCGGAGGGTGGTGCACTTGCCATAGTCGGGTTCAGGTTGAGCAGGAGGGCACGGCAGTGTGGGCAGCACCATTCGTCGGCGGACTTCCCCAAATTGCGCCAAACAGAAGCTCGTGAGACAGAACACGTGAATTTTCTGGCTGCAACAGAAGGTCTTCACCGGTTCCCATAGGTGGACCCCCCAGGACCCTTTGCGGGCGGCGTACAAATTGACCGAACACATCCGGTATATCAACTGGAGGGACGGTACATATGTTAGGGTGTGCTCGAAGCAGACCAGGCACGGTTCCTTCTGAGCAGCCGCCATGACGTTTTTGAGTGAAGT
>BLFK01001060.1:723621-729019 GCA_014634185.1 Astreopora myriophthalma | reverse complement strand
TAAAAAAAAAAAAGAGAGAGAGAGAGAGAGAGAGAATTCCTGTCATACACATGTATAATAAAATAATTATTCATCATTCCCCATCCCTTCTCCCCTCCCCTGCCAGCTATAATAACTGACCAGACAAGTTCGCCGACGACTGACCCTGACCTTTGATCAGAGAGCATCTGTCCGAATCAGTCTTTCTCACATTTCATTTGTACATCATCTCACCGAAATGAAAAGAATAAGAAGACGGTTAAGCGGAAATTTGGTATGATAATAACAAGAAAGATGGATGGTTTGAAAAGTTGTCGCAAACCAAAAGCTGGTGGGAAGAACAGGAGGGAGGAAGCGCGTCTGCAGGGTGAGGACATTAATCATCCAAACACAAAGTTTGTTTTTGAGGCAACTGTGTTTGTCGAGGTCATAGTTGTTTTCGGTCCTCAACCTTTGGAACTTGGAGCTGGATTTTTGCTAGACTGGTTCAAACACAAAAAGGGTATTATGGCTTTGCACCCCTACGATGACAATCTATGCGTTTTTCGCTGTATTGCGATTCACAAAGGCGCATACAGGCAAAATAACACACAAAGATCACGCGAGGCTGCAATTACTTTCTATGGGGCTTTCACAAATCCAAAAGTAGGTGATTTCAATGCCCTTGGAATTCATTTCAAGCAAGGAATAGCTGTGTGCGAGGTCAACGAAGGTGTGTTCGAGTTGATCCATACACCATCGAACTACGACAAAATCGGAACACCTACAATGACAATGGGGATCTATCGTAATCACGCGTTTCTCATCACAGCCATTAACAAAGTCACCAGGATCTATGCCTGTGGCAATTGCAAGGCCAGATTCACGACATCCTTGCACCTGACCAGGCACACGAAAGCGTGTGAAAAGGGAGAAACCAAAATCATGGGCAAAGGAGAGGAAATATGGTCTCCAGTAAAAAGCATCCTGACGGTTGAGGAGTACGCAAGCTGTCTAATGGAATCGAATGAGAAAAACATCAAAACCTGTGCAGACTGGCTGAGGCATTAAACAAGCTGGGTGTAGAACCTTTCATCGAGGCTTTGGACAAAATGAGAGAATTCTACACAGAGAAAGGTCTTGACCTGTTCAAAGAGGCGCTTTAATTACCAGGAATAGCACTCGAGTACATTCTGCGAGGAACGTTAGAAAGGCACAATGTTCAGTTGTATGCCCCAGGTAATGAAGCGTTCAGCATGTTAAAAAACGCAGTTGTTGGAGGGCCCAGGTTGGTGTTTTCAACAAAGCAAGAGACAGGGAAGACAAGAATCAGAAGCCACAAACATCCAGACGCAAAGGTGTGCCAAAGCATCAAGGGGTTCGACGCAAACGCATTGTACCGAAGCACAATGTTGGAGCAAATGACGTGTGGCAAGGAGAAGGTGATCAAATGAGACAAGTTACCTGAGGAGGTTACCTGAGGAGCTCACTGAGGCGTTAAAAACCGGTGATGTATTTGGATTTCCGGAAGTGGACATCCAGGTACCACAGGAAGATTGGGAGAAGTTCGAAGACATGCCCTCGTTGTTCCTCAACGAGGAAATCCCCACTGAAGCGGTGCCGCAGCACATGAAAGATTTCTTCAAAGGAAGCGGGCGCGCTGCGTTACCAAATCAGAAAAGCTGTTGGGATCATTGTCAGGGAAGAAGCTGTTGTTGTACGCCCCGTTGTTGGAGTGGTATGTGGAACACGGCCTGAAGGTAACCAAAGTGCACAGAGTCACCCTGTACAAGCCAAAGTACATATTCGACTGGTTCGTGGAAGAGGTGACAGAAAACCGAAGAGCAGGTAACCAAAACAAATGTAAAGCAATCATTGCAGATTCATCGAAGCTGATGGGAAACACGCCATACGGAAAGATGATCGAGGTAATCGTGAGGCACACAAAACAAATCTACACGAAGGACAAAGCAGAGATCGACAAGAATCTGGGATCGCAATGGTTCGAGGATCTGGAAGAGATTGGAGATGCGCATGAGATCACAGAAAAGAAATCAAAGGTGAAGATGAAACGCCCATTCCAAATTGGAATAGTTGCTTACCAGTAGCGAAAGAAAGAATCTTACAGTTCTACTACGACTTCCTAAACGAGTTCGTCGACATGACGTCATGGTCCAAAGGTCATTCCCGAAGAGTCGAGGGAGAGCAGAGAGGTGTCGCGAAGGGATGGGATGACGTCATCGTAAGTCCCGCATCACGCGTCACGCACCGAAAACCGGAAATCATGCCATGAAAGAATTAAAAAACGATTTTTTAATGGCAAGAAACTTAGTTTTGACAAAACGGGAACATGTGGGGGATCCGAGCGATCGCCCCGTCCCTCAACAAAAAAAGACTCTTCACAAAAAAATGTACAGGCCTGGTTCCTCCTCCTCGTTCCGTCGTTTTCCGAGAGCTCGGCGTCGTCTAGGTCCCCAGAGGCGAAGCTGAAGGCGACGGTGGAGGTGGCGTCAGACGACAGTTCGTCGTCGGCATCGGTGGCACTGAGGTTTGGGGTCTCGTCCGTGTCCGACACACTCACCGTGTCTTCGCCTTCCCTGTCTGGATCGGAGGGTGGTGCACTTGCCATAGTCGGGTTCAGGTTGAGCAGGAGGGCACGGCAGTGTAGGCAGCACCAGTTTCGTCGGCGGACTTCCCCAAATTGCGCCAAACAGAAGCCCGTGAGACAGAACACGCGAATTTTCTGGCTGCAACAGAAGGTCTTCACCGGTTCCCATAGGTGGACCCCCCAGGACCCTTTGCGGGCGGCGTACAAATTGACCGAACACATCCGGTATATCAACTGGAGGGACGGTACATATGTTAGGGTGTGCTCGAAGCAGACCAGGCACGGTTCCTTCTGAGCAGCCGCCATGACGTTTTTGAGTGAAGTGAGACCCCACGAGTGGGGTCCGCTCTTATAGAGACCTCGAGAGGCACGTGACACGAGCTGGGTGGACCAATCAGGGTCTCGCCCCGGGCCTCTCTCGAAAAAAACCGTCCAGAGGGGGGATAGGGAGTATCCCCTCAGCAGACTCCTCCGGACCACGTGGGATGAGGCAGCGTGCCGATTGCTCGGTGCGAACCCGATAAAAGGGAGGAGCCCACCGAGACGCTCCCAGATGGAAAGCCATTGAGACGTGCTCCCCCCGGAGATTCAGCAAATGATTTTGGATGTCAAAGTGATGATGAAGCACCACAAGAAGATGCGACCCTTGGTCAAGGAGATCAAAGGCCTGGCACTGTGCCCCTTCAAGAGGTTCGCGGTGATCCGGTTCACCAACCCGCCCTGTGGGTACTTCCCGACCCACTTCCGTTGCACCCGGTGCGAGTTGTTTCATCCACTGGGGAACCGTTGGCTGTCCCCAAAGCCGGCGCCGTGGCTTGTCGAGATGCCGTACATTGTCGACGAAAGAAAGACCGACCTAGCCCCACGAACCGACCCGGACCATCCCTGGACTACCCCTCGGGGTCTCTTCAGACCCCACCTCACATGTCAAGAAAGTCATGACCACACAGTTATGAAAAAACCAATATGCAACGTCTTTAATTAGTCTCCTTTGTGTACACCATCAAAATAATAAAATCAAGGGCTAGCCAAACGCCGCGCCCAGACCACGTTGGCAAAATGCATGTCTCTGGCACGTCCCAGGGCCCCTCGCATCCATTGTACAAAATAATAGCACGCGCAGACAATGAATGATAGCGGTCGGGATCGTCGTGATGGCCGCAAGACACCACGGAGGTTAAGCGCGTCAGGTCGTCAAACTTGGGACAGGCGTACCATTCCAGGTCGAAGAACGGAATATTCAAACGTCGGAGCAGGTCCTTTTCGTAATTTGTTGGGCTCATGCGTGTTTTCCCGTGAAAGGAATGAATGCCATTCCTTTCACGGGAAAACACGCATGAGCCCAACAAATTGACCTGCTCTCAATTGTGTGGCTTCATAGCTCAGTTGGTAAGAGCACTGCACCGACATCGCAGAGGTCGTGGGTTCGAATCCCGTTGGATTCACTTGAATTTTTCAAGTGCATATGAGAAAGTGTGAGGATCATTTCGTCAGTTGATTTCTAAACCGCACTTCATAATCATTTCTTTCTAAAGAAAACTGTCAGTTAGATCTGACTAACTTGCTAACGTATGTGTCAATATCTTGGCGTTCCCATCGCCGAGGAAAAAACGGTTGGTCCCGCCACCTCGCTACAGTTTGCAGGTATAACGCTAGACTCTATTTTGCAAGAGGCCAGGCTCCCAGATGGTAAGCTTCAAAAATGTCACACACTCTTAACCTCATTTTACTCCCGTCGGAAAGTGACTCTTCAGGAGCTCCAATCACTGATCGGCCTTCTGAATTTTACTTGCTGTTATCCCACCAGGCCGCGCTTTCCTTCGTCGTCTTGTTGATCTTACGATTGGTCTGCAGCTCCCAGATCACCACATACGTTTAAATAAAGACGCTAAAGCCGATTTACAGGTTTGGTTGCGATTTCTTGCGGGTTTTAATGGCCGAACTTTCTTTTTAGGCGAACTGTGGGTCACGTCTACCACGCTTGAGCTGTTCACCGACGCAGCCGGTTCGAAAGGCTATGGTGCAGTTTTTGGCAGTAAATGGTTTTATGGTTCATGGCCCGAGTCATGGAGCTCCTTAAATATCACTTTTCTTGAGTTTTTTTTTTCCCATCATCTTTGCATTACATATTTGGGGGCCGTCTATGGCCAATAAATGCGTTTCCTTCGTGACCGACAATGCAGCCGGCTGGTTGAAGTGATTAACCGGCAAATTTCAAAACATAAGCTCATTACGCTACTCGTACGGAACTTAGTCCTCACTTCTCTCAAGTACAACATTCCCTTTCGGGCTCGACATATCGCGGGTATACACAATTCTTGTGCTGATTTACTATCCCGCTTGCAGGTCAGTCAGTTCAAACAAATTTTTCCCGAGGCGGACGACATGCCGACTAAAGTACCAGACAACCTTCTGCCGAAGAGCTGCTCGCTTCCTTGAACGCTCTCCTTTCCTCAGCGCTGTCGGAAGGGTCGCGAAAGTTATATTCCCCGAGCGTGGAGAGTCTTCCGCAATTTTTATGTGCGCTTTGTTTGCCAACATTCATTGAATCTGCCCCTCACTACGGCCACAGTTGCGCTTCTTATATCATATTTACGTGCCCGGAAATTAGCTGCTTCTACTGTTACCTCTTATTTATCAGCCATCAGTTATGTACACAAAATGAAGAGCTTACACGACCCAACAAAGACATTTTAGTTAAAAAAATTTTGACAGCGGTCGGTAAACAAAGGTCACCCGACACCAGGCTTCCTATTACAAAATCCGTCCTTTTCCAACTCGTGCGTTCATTGCAGCACACCAACTCTTCGGCAGCACAACGTACTCTTTTTA
>BLFK01001060.1:708621-718621 GCA_014634185.1 Astreopora myriophthalma | reverse complement strand
ATATGTAAATACAAGCGCTAAAATGTAAGTGTTAAAATAATAAAATACTATAAAAATATGTAACTATATAAATAACTTTGCACGGATTGAATCTGAGTGTTCAAAGGTGGTTTAAGTTCCTTTATAAAGAGCATTTCGTAGATCAGGCAGTCGAATTTACTTTGGCACTTTCTCAAGATCTTAAAATCACGATATATATCACTTGGGACTGTTCCATGCTGCTCTTTAATGTGATTCCCGATTGAAGACGATCCTTTGTGTTCCTCAACGCGCTGATAGAGGTGTCGGCACTTATACCCGACATAGTTTGCATCGCACAAACCACACTTATAATGGTAAACAACTCGTTGTTGGTTAATGATAGGCGGCTTCTTTTCTTTCGGTTTGATCTCGAAACCCATTATACCAAAAAACAATTTTTACAGATTTGGACTTAACTCTAATAACGTGGACCGCTCGCTGATCGCAAAGGGAATGCCTACTGATATGGCAACTATTCGCTTATACTTGCCGGGCGTGGCGTGGAATTTCCGCTGCGGTATTTAATTGTGATAAACAAGTCTATCACTCACATTATTATTAAGGACCCGGTCAGCACGGCGGTGAACTTGACGTAGTTTATCACGTTGGAGCTCGGATCGGAGGTGAAGTTTTCTTTCTCAACTCTTTTCGCAATCCATCCGATGCCGGCGACGAAACCAGTCAGAACAGCAGCGTCGATGACAGCATTCACGAGTTTGTTTTTGGACGCCATATGTATTAGAAAATATTTTGTCTTCCATGGTAAACTTTTCCTGCGGACGAACAGGAATCCTGCTTGCAGGTGCGGTAGTGGGTGCTGAAGCGGGAGTGGGAGTGGGTGCTGGCGCAGCACGCGCTGGCGAAACCTTGTTTTTCAAGTTTCAGAAGGTAGCCATTAATGTTTCACGTTGGTAGCGCTGCCAGCAATCAAAACACCTGCGCTCGCAATAAGGAAGGTAAGTGTGTTATTTGAAGCAGGATGAGGGTGCTTGACGGGTTCTGAAGGCTCATCGGGAGCTTCACTTTCTTTTTTGGCAGCCTCCTGTTCAGCACGCTTTTTTTCCTCGCGTGTTTTGCGCGGCAAGCCTTTTTTGTATCAGCCACCCTTCCCGATTTTTGACCTTCGGCTTTGCCTCCAGCGCGTCTGTTGTAATTTTGGTTGGAGCGCTTGTGTGCGTTTGGCTTTCAGGTTTAGCGTCAGCATTCAATTTCTTCGCAGTGTCAGCCATATATAATAAGTTTGGTTGTCGTTTTTTTGTCAAGTTCTTCGACAAGTTCTTCGACAAGTTCTTTCTCAAGTTCTTTGTCAATTTCTTACTCAAATTCGTCAATTTCTTTGTCAAGTTCTTGCTCAGGATCTCCGACAGGTTCTTGCGCAGGTTCTTGCAAAGGTCGATTGCGAATTCTATTCCAGTCGATATGTTTGGCTATGATAAGAACAGCGTTCACCAAGCCAGTGAACTTGCCCCAGTACAGGGTAGACCTGGCCGAAATGGACGACAGAGAGTGGCTGACCGCAAAGTCTGCTTTCATCTCTTTTTGTGCTCGTCGAGGTCTTTTATCGGAACAACCTTTCCAACAACGCCGGCGGTGATAACAAGGTATTTTGAAACTGCGCCGCTTGTGTTTTTTGAGCTCACGTATGCTTCGTACCTTTTGTAGTATTTTTCCACGTCCATCTCCGAAGGGCGCTTGATGTTGTCGTGCGTGAGCTCCACCCCGATGGCTTCGTTGCACTTTCCCATTGAGGCGGGAATGGCGAGTTGCTCGCGGTGGGCAACGTGTCGTTTGGAGGTACCACCGAGTGAACCACCGGGGGTGCAGAGGACGTCGGTTCGGCTTCGAGATTGTTCATGATTTCATTGATCTGTCTTCCGCTATAGTTTATATAAATATTATACGGATCGCAGTTGGTAAAGGTTCGGCACGAGTATTTTTTCTTTTAGTTTTGCCACAAGAGCCCTGAAGCTGGCTCCCGAATTCGTGGAAAGCGGCTTCAATAGCCTTTTTTATTGCGGGTGTATAACATAACAAACGCTGCCAAGTTCTCTCGAAATGAGTTGGTGATACCTGATAACTTTTGCGCAAGCACCCGGGTTGAAATTCCCGCGTAGCGGCCTGAGTAGGCCAAATCACAATAGAGCCTGTGCGGCCTTTGACGTCTTTTGATGCGGCACAGTCATCTATCAAAAAGAGCGTGTTCGTCTTTTCGAAAAAAGAGGCGGCCAGCTTCAACCAGGCCTCAACTTCTTGTTGTTGAGCACTTCTTTTGTGTTCAAGGGGCGCAAGCTGCTGGAGAGCATCGTGCCGTCCGTCATGGATCGCAGATCGATGAGCAGGCCGAACTTGTTCTCGCGGACGAATTTTCGGGCGTTGAGATGCTTTCGAGGAGGGTTTCCAAAGAAGCTGGAGATGTCCCTCCAAAGATTTGTGCCCCGCACGCCAGTGTTGCAGACTTGGTTTGTGGACCCCTCCACAGAGACTTTGACCTCCTTGATATCAGGGTTGAAGTAAGTCTCGCTCGCCCTCCACATAGGTCTCGATGAACAGGTGGAGGATGGCTTTCAGAGAATGGCGCTGCGGGTTCACTTGGGCGTTCATGGAGGCTTCCGTTTTCTTGCCGAAGGTGAACCCCCGCTCTCGCTTCACGTATTGAATCGTAGGTGAACTCCCTGTTGCTGCCATACACTCTCTTCGCTTCGTCGGCCAGTTGCTTGCTGGTGATTGTCTCGTACTCGAGCTGGATGTTTTCCGGCTTCTAGAAAAGCTTCGCCTTGTCGGAGCCGACCACAACGTTTTCGGCTTTGGCGAGTTTCAGTTCGAACACAGGGTGTTCATGGAGTGCCTAGGGGAAGAAGGCGCCATTTTCCGTGAGGATTTCATGGTCGAGCCGGATGCGGTACCCTGAGCCAAAGAGAGCTTTCAGCGCATTGTCGCTGGCGTTGCTATTGTCGCCGCTCGTGGCCCCCGACCACAGCTTCTTGAGGTTTGTGGTCTGGATCCTCTCCTCGATCATGTCCTCCCGCTCTTCCGTCGAACAAAAGAGGTCCTCGAAGGTCTTGTAGAGGTCGCAGCCGTCCGTCTGCTGTAAAACCTCGCTGCCGAACTTCACAGTGAGGCTGTCAACCAGGGTACGCGAAATGTTTTGAACGAGGCGATTGTCGGTGTGTCCACCGGTGAGTGAAATGTCGAACATTTGTTGAAGGTCGCTAGGGTAGCCAATCAAAACACAGAATTCGCTTCATCTTGCCCGCTAGAGGAGCCTGCTGTATCTCGCGTATCTGTGTTCGTTACAATGTAATTTCCCATACATGACCTATCTACCCATGGAGGACCTCTCCTCCGCCCAACTTCCCGCTAAGTATATCTTTATTTTATATTCGTAGATTATACCAAAGTATTTCATCATTTATTTATATTTCATTGCTATTTTTTGCTCTATTTCTTTTTTATTTTGTATGTTTTTTCCAAACAATAATTATCATAATTTTGGCATGTTCCAGAATGTTCCGGAAGGTTTTATGAACGCCCTTGCTCACAAAGGTCATCCTTCGAAGCGATTAACGATTCAAATACATGTAATCCTTTCATTAAGGGCATCTAGGGGTACGCTTGATCTGGTTTGCCTTCAAATTCACTTTTATTGCGTTGCACACGTTGAAAGAGTGCTTGCAAAGAATGAGGTTCAAGTGTACCAAGCTTCTGTTTCCGTTTGGTCGAAGCCAGCATTTTTATCATGTTCTGTAGCGGATTTGTACTTCCCGCTCCTGATAGTTAATTTTAAGCTTGGTTAAATCTGATATAATCACGTGATTTTAGAGTAGATAACAGTTCGGCCCGAAAACCGTATTTGAGTTAGTTGGCGTTGGTCCTGTTACCGGACGGATCAGAAGTTTTCAATGGAGTAAGTTGTAAGGACGCTGAAGGTTTGGGAAAGATCGGCAAAGCGGGACTGTTATGTAAGTCAATTTTATTCTTCCTTTTAATTACAGTATGTTTAGGTTTAAGGTTAGGATTGTATTCTCGCTATTTTGTATTGTACTTTCGCTAGTTTTAGTTTAAGCACTCAAACACGTGGCATAGCCTTCTGTGGATGCCATACAAATTTTGTCAATATGAGCTATGCTCCACTAGCTCGTACTATTTTGTTTGATTATTGATTAGCGTTTTCATGGTACAATAATCTGATCTTTGATGATAGTGTTTGCTAGTTTTCGTTTGAATCCACTATTTTGCTATGGAATGATCAGAATGTCTTCATACTTGTAAATATTTTTTAGCTTTGCGTTTTGTATTATCATTTTAGTTTACGATATGATCTTGGATCGTGGCTTATAACAAATCGTCAAGTTAATTCAAAGTGACTGTCCGTAAAGTACATCCCCGTAATTCATAACGCGTAGAAACTCAAGCGAAGTTGGTTGTTGAAGCTTTGGGTACCGACCGTTACATGTTCCTTTCCGGCTCTGCTCGAGAAGTTTGTCACATTCGCGGGAACTGCTATAAGAGCTCCGGAAAAAGTGCAGATATCGCAGTTCTCTTTAAGAAGGCTGTTTATATGCCTAACCATGTGACAAGAAAGGAATCTTGAACTTGACCAATTGTGGTGTTCGGTGCAAACGGACCATGTGGCGGACCCGGTAAACCACTTTATGCTTATTCATTATATTCAAGAGAGGAGAGTTTTTCAGTTTCTTCGAGCAAATGGGTCTGGGGTATTAACGAACATCCAAAACTTACCGAGATCGTAAACACAGTGATCATGCTCGTTGCAGACGTGGCTTTATTGAACTCGTATATGTGGTCAGAAAAGAACAAAGAGAAGTTACACAATGATCTATGTCCAAACTCATGATCAATCACCTCTTCCAAGAAGTTGTTTGAAATTATAAAAAGTTAACATAATGCTGAGAAAAAGATAAACAGAAGCTTCAGTTGAGTAAACGATGAAAAGACTGCAGTTTAAACTTGTTTCGATGGTTCGGATTTTAATGGTAAAGGAATCAGTTTTAACGTTAATATATCAGTTTAAGTAAGCAACAAAAAGAGAACTTTGTAACAAATTGAAAACTTAAAGTTCAGTAATCCAGATAAAGTGTGGTGCCAGCTTGAAAAAAATAAGTGCAAAGATGAGAAATTCCCAAATAAGATGCCATGAAAGAGCAACCTGAAAATAAATTACATAAGAACACAATTATACTCAAGACTCATACAAACGCATTTCTGGACATATCTGAAACAACGTCCTGAAAGTGATTCGACTGTAAATATAACTGAAAGGATATTTCAAACCTACGTTAAAAACCTTTCAACAGTCGTATTTTTTTGCGCTATAATTGCGAACAATATCCTTCGACTGTTTTGCAATCTAGGATATCCAGAATTTCGAGAAGCAATATGAGGAGTGCGTAAAAACTCCTCCACGAATATAATACGATGCTGTGACTCTAACCAGGGTTTTAATTCTTTTCAGGGATAGCAGCCGAGTGACTGACCTGATATAAAATACTGATTGCAGTCAATAATCGTCAGTAGCGTCTGCCGCGTAATGTTCGGCCTCATCCATCTCTCCGGTTTGCCTCTGTTGTCGTTTTCTAAGTAGAGAAAATGAGTAAAGATATGCTGCAATTCTTAAAGGAATTTGGACGCACAGCCAGATGTGAACGCTCAGCGCCCTGGCACCAATACTAGGGACCGCTTGTTCTTGGAACCATCGCTTCAAGAGAGAGGGAAAAAATTGCTGCAGTGCTTGTGTCATAAATCAACGTGTGGTTTGGAAATAAAGATGAACAAATAATTGAATTTCCATCTTCTGAAATCAGCATTGAGACTTCCCTAACATTACATTGGAAATGCTTTCAGTTTACATAGAGCAAAATATCTGAATTCTGAGTTCCTATAAGTCTTTTAGTATAAGTTATCATGCAAAAAAAGACTAAAATCAAAAATCCGAATTATAACATGCCATTCCCTGCTTAGAAAGCGTTTTAAATAGATCCGGTTTTCACATGACGTCATGGCGGCCATATTGGTGTTCCTAAATAAAGAAACGGCGGCCATTTTGGTGTCCCAAAACAATCCTCGGGGAATTGAACTCCATTTTTATGCAAACATTTCCCTTTGTTTCAGTAAATCAATACGGCCGTTGGTCACGTGAGTAAAAACCATGTATATTCGCACAAAAGCGATCTTCCTGGTCTTGAAAGAATAAGAAAGATCTCTTGGGCAAGTGGGGGCCCTGAGAAATCACTTACTTGTACAGACAGAAGCACACCACAGCAATGATCAGTATCAGTGGAACAGCGACTGCCGGGACGATGACGGTGATGTTCATGGACTTGCTGGGCAGCTGTATCTTGGAGGTAGGCCTGTCCACTATTTGTGCTACCAAAGAGAAATGCAAAGAATAATCCACGCAACATAGAAAATAGAGCCTCTCCAGGTCAGGGCCCTGTGAGATAAGACCACACTAACAACAACAACAACAACAGCAACAACAACAACAACAACAACAACAACAGCAGCAACAACAACAAACAAAAGAAAACAAAAAATTGAAGCGTACTAGAGCTAAATTGCCCACGGGACCGGAGCGTAATTCCGATGTCTCTGAGCCCTCGTAAGGACAGCACACATTTATATACCTGGAAGGAGTTGCTCGAAGCCCGATAGGTGCTAATCACGGGTAAGGTGCGATCAAAACCGAACTGTTATCCTGCCATTTTATTTACTTATTAGTGGGAATCGTGCTTAGGACGACTCGGCCCCACTGATAGTCTGTTCACAAAAGACTGTTCCAGTCTTCAGGTAGAATGTCTAACGTAGCACAGTCACGCCTTCTTAAGAGAAAAAACAAAAAACAAAAAAACTAAGGTAGGTGCAAATACTAGAGGGCCGACGTTTCGTGCTTAAATTACTATAACAACCTTTCGGCCGCATCCTATGGACAGTTTATTATTGGGTACCTTTTTTGTTGATGATCTTCTCACAAGAGATTCCGTTTCCAGTGTAGTCTTTCTGGCATTTGCAGACATATGAACCTTTGCCGATTGACTCGCAGGAAGCGTGACGATGACATAGCTTCAGTTTTTTAGCTTCATCACACGGCTTATGCAAATCTACGGGAAGGAAAGAAAGTTAGACAGGTGGATCAGTAGGCTTTTATTTTCAGGTGACGCTCAACTAGCAGGAACCAAGTCCATTGTACAGGTATGTCCCAGCTTTCGTCTCAAACAACAAGCACAGTATATTGTTAAATTTCCCGAGCATTGAGCTCGACGGTTTCTTGAGACCAACTTTCCATCAGTACACATCAATATTCTCACACAAAAAAAAGAAAGAAAAATAATTGTTTACGCCAGGCTCAAAATGGCTTCACTTGTAAAATACCAAGCAGTGATTTGTTGGCTCACGGTGACACAGTTCCTTACAAATTCAGGAAAAATCACTTGTACTGACGACGGATGAGCGTCTGACTTTGAGGAATTGAATGCAATTACATAATTAAGGATAATAAATATGCGGAACGTAATATATGCAGAGTGACTGAAAGATGGGGTCAGTACGCAGCCATTACAACGGCTCGTGGGATTGGTCCAGAAAACGATGGACTCGACCAAAAAGACAACAGAAACAATGCACCTAAGCCTTAAACTTAATAAAACTGCTTTTGATACCGGTCTAATGAACGTAGAGGTCGTGAAGAGCTGTTCGGTATGTGGAAAGATATACCCCTCGCCAATCTGAAAGAGCAGTCGCAACGTTGACGATCGTACTTAAGCCCCCGGTCCAGTCGTTGAGCCTGATAAAGTTCAATTGTGCCTAGCGAAGTACTTGTTAGTTACTTTAAAAATTAATTGATCCCAATATTCAGTTAGTGGGGACCTCGACAGTTGGGGGAGGGTGGGGGGATGAAATTTCCCTACTAAATAAAGACAGGGGCATGGAAGTGCTCTTCTACGAAGAGAAAGTACGGAACAACTTTCCCCGAACGGTCGTAACCATAACCTTACACAGCATTCATTTCTGTCAGAAAATGTATTTTCAAAGCAGTATTTTACGAATCATACTAACCTAAGCATTTCCTTTCACTCTTAAGATAAATACTGTGAAGGGATGAACACAAGCAAAACTTTTCGTCAGGGCTATCTTTATGACCGCGGCATGCTCTACCACCGGGACATTTTCTCTTGGAACAGAGAAAACCGACCTTCCCTGTGTACAAACACACACACACACACACAAACAAAAACACAAAGTTAGAACTGAAAAAATCAACAAAGTGCAATGCAAACTTGAAAAATAAATAAATTAACAAATTAATTTAAAAATCTAGAATGAGTCAAACCAAGACTGCCACTGATTGACTTACTTATTATGTCCAATGATTTTGCACAATTAACTTTGCTCTTGGGCTTTTTTACTGCTTTAGGTTCCCTTCCTGGAAATATAATGAAGGCGAAATGCTAACCGTATACCTCAACTACATAAAATTCAAGTGGACTCCCTGTTAAGTGGATACTGAAAGATTCAGGAATTTGGCGCGCAGGACCCAATATAAACAGGAGTTTTCCTCAAAAGACACATATCATGACATGTCAAGCTGAAACATCGGACTTTACTCCAAGAACGAAAGCCTTGAAACCTGAAATGAAAAAAAAGGAGACCATTGTCGCTGACCAGTTACCTTTTGGTGCCGTCGCGTCATAGTCTGTTGAAATTGCTTTCATTTTCTTCTTGTGTGGTAAAGCAGACGTCAATGCAATGGTTGCCAGCAGCAGCAAGGCTCCAGCGATGAAAAAGACTTTCCAAGACTTCATGATCAGTTTGCGCCTGAAGGGAGCTCACCGTCTTCAAAGTCAAATTACGAATTTCCGTTACGTCACTATTCAAATGAAAGTGCGCGTGCAATACTAATTACCTTATTGAACGCTCGAGATAATTAAGGTCAGCGTCGCGAGGAAACAAAAAGGACCTGGGATCGAGAAGCGATGCTCTCACAACTTGCAAAGCGAACGGGCGTTGGCGTTCAGTTCGGTTTCTTATTTTGCCATTTATGCTAAATTACATCTAGAAATACACAATATATAAAATTAAAAAAAGGATAATTGGGTAGAGCAGTAATAGATACGTACGGCGAACAGGCCCCTAGAGAAACCATTAGGGCTTATTCAAGCTACGGGCTGCTGAAAGATTAAACTTTCAACAAACAATGTGGCGTGACTTTATTAAGTAATAAATACGTTTTGGACAAGAACCGAAGACAGTGGTGAACAGAATAACCCGCACACGAGCAGTACAATCACGGAAAAGCGGAATGAAAACGAGCACACAGGCGATACATTCACGACATAAAGTATTTAGTTGGAGCTAGGGCCTGTCAATTCAGAAGAAATGTTCTCTATTTTGTCTTAAAAAGTTAGATATTTTCAGCATTCTGGATTTCTAAACTTAAAGAATTAAATAGTTTAGGTCCTGGAAAACGCATGGCAAACTGTCTAATATTCGTTCTTCAAGGAAATATGTAAAAACCATTACACGCACAATTTCTAGTATTATAGCGATGAATATGGCTAGTAAGGACGAACATGTCTTTGAAATTATCGGGAAGGCCTTTCGAACACAAAAACATAAACTTTCCTATTTGGAATCGATAAATAGCATGGAGTTTCAGAATTTCCATCTGCTTAAATGAGGATCATTGTGAGCATCAAAAGCGCTTCTTGAAATGACGCATGACCTTTTTCTGAAGTAAGAGAATACGAATGAGATTAGAAGTATACGTCGATTCCCATATTTATATACAGTAAGCAAGGTAAGGATAAACTACAATACAGTCGAAGCTCTCGTAAGCGGACACCCTCGGGACGGGATAAAAATGTCCGTAACTGGAGCTGGCCGCTTACGAGAATGGTTCTCGTAAGCGGCCACTAGAGGTGTAGGGGATAGATGGCCGCTTACGGGGGCTTGCCCAGCTAAC
>BLFK01001060.1:689666-699837 GCA_014634185.1 Astreopora myriophthalma | reverse complement strand
TTGATCAGCAAATTCGTATCGAATGCATCACTGGTGGCGAGGAAACTAGTTAACCATCGTGTCTATGGCTACCCGCATAACCAGTCAAAGTTTGCGGCAAATTACGCATGTTGACGCCTCCATGGTCTCATATGGCAATTAGCCACGTGCTTGTACTTCTCACCGATGTTAAGCCCTGTTCCCTGGGGTTTTCTTCTGGTTTGCGAAATAGTACAAGCAACACCACCGGCAACACCGTTCGTTGATGCTGTACTGAATGTTGTCATAAACATTTCTATTCAAGTTTAATTTATTTGTTCGTATAAACACTGACTGTTGAGAGCCATTCGCCGATCAACGCATCCCACGTGAACGCCTCCAGGCGTCTTGTTTGTATTACATTTTGATAAACTTCAAGCTTTTAATGCAGTCACGTGACCAGTTACAACGTTTTTTAATCAGGCTTGGGTACCCTTGGTGAAATTTTGTTTACCCGATTTTTTAATGTTTTATGGAGCATAATTGCAGGGGATTCGGTTTTTTGCTTACATATTTTGTCAAAAATGTAAAACGCAACTCCTAAGACACACTATGCATAACTGTAAAAGCCATCTTGCAATGAACTGAAACTCGAAGACTTATCAATTTGGCATGTTTCCTCACTCTTTAGACCGATATAGAAAAATATAAATACAAGTGTGGACTTTCCTTATTAGAACATTTTAATGTCAGTACATATCTAACACAAAAACGACTAACAATACTTTTGCTTTTGCCACGTGCGCAGGCATGTGTTGCACATTCTTCCCTGAACCGTATGTTATCCAAAATTCATCAACGGGGAGTGTGCTGACAACTGAAAGGGCGAGAACAATCACATCTGTGTCGTTGGTTCTGATCTTGATGCGCCGATGACCTCTTAATGACGCATCAAGAGCGTGGATCATCAGGCGAGTGTCGGCTTCTTCGTGGGTGCACGGCGCGAGGTTGCTTATTTCAGATCTGTTGCTGGAAGTTACCACGCTGCTACCGTGAGTCGAGTAAACCTCTTTGCCTTCAGGAAGTGCCAATGAAACGACCTGAAATAGGTTATGTCATAGATAATTTCATTAATGGATTTACTAATGTATTATAGTGAACATATCCTGTTGATCTATTGCTATGATAAGTATTGAAAAACCAGGCAAACATCCTAAATCTATACATACCTTGTCTGCAAGCAGCTTGAATACTGAGCTCTTCCTTGTTGCCATCGACTCTCAGGAAACCTTTCAGTCGCTTGGAATTCTTGTAGATCCCATTACTTTGCGACGTTTTCCGGCACCTCGCTTCTGTCGCAGTGATTTCTTTAATGAATCATCTAGATAGACATCCCACACAAGGTCAACACGCTTGGCATTCTCCAGTTGCTTGAGGACATATGGAGGAAATACTATACTGAAGTATTGCGAGGTTGCTTGTGGCAGGCACTTCAGCAAGTCGGCTTTTTGTCCTCCTCGCAGCTGTACTTGGTCTGAAAGGGATGGTGGCCGAGGTTGATTTTCATAGGAAAAAAACTCATCCAGGTTTCCGTCACGGGTTTGACAAGCAATGTACAGCCTCCCAAATAAGGAACAGTCCTCTTTCAACAGTTTGACTTTTGCCTGGTCTTTCGATACAGCCTTCTTAGTTTGAGTACTAAATGTAAGGAGATTGTTCTTCTTAAGTGGGTCTGTAACTGGTTCATTACGGTCAATGACTCTTTCTTTGACAAATAAACAGAATTGTTCCTCACCAATCTTGTGTGCATTCTTTACTGTTGCGACAACGCTATCGTCCAGGATATCTTTAGTGTGAATCGCCATTAGGTTCTCGCTCTCTTCAGTAAAGGGGTTACCAAGTTCCTCAAAGCAAGACACAGTGTTGACCACATCTTTTAAAAACGTAGATTACACACCTGATTTCTGTTCATGGTGATCTCGTTCCTCGGATACAGTAAAGCTTCCTTCAAATTCTTCTACCATTCGCGACAGCTCGGGGCCTGCTACCATCCATCTTCTTAGGGCTGCAGGATTTTCAGCGAGACCAACTGCTCCACCTTGGCCTTTTACTAAGGCATTCACCTGCTCGTGGGCATGATCTAACGCTATGGAGGAGTAGGCTCTGTTGGTCTTGTGTACGACAAATGCACCATCGCTGAAATGCTTGTACATATATCTGGGTGCTTAGAGGAGAGAACCTGCATATCCCGATAATGCACAGCCAGCCACCTAGCATAGTTTGTGTGGTCCATCGCAAACAGCCAAGGTAGTATCTGTCGGATCGCATCGACATAGAGTGCAAAGTTGGCTTCTCTGAAGGCCCTCATAAAGCGTAGACAGGTGAGCTCTAAATGTAAGACCAGTCCCCAGAACAGAAAATGTGGTGACTTCTTTTCCAATGTGTTTTCCCAGTCTTCAAATGTTAGGCTCTGCTCAGTCTCCTCAAGTTTATCCTTGTATGCACTGTACGCTTTCTTCTTCTTCTTCAGAATATGAAGACTTGCCGCTGTCACTTGATGTGTGCGTCGTGTGCGTGTCACATGACGTGCAGTTAGAAACGATTCTGCAATCCCTTGAATTGCGACCCCCGCACTATACATGATCTCTGACCATCCGCAACCAGTAAGCCACTTTCGTAGCATTTTCAATGAAGCCATCTCAATATGGAGTCCTCCCATCATGGCCGAGAACTTGTCTTCATCAAATCCAGGAAGCGTCCACTGGATCTGCTTTGCCAAGGCATATAAAGGTTGGTCTAGGGCGATAACTGGCGTTTGCAAGGGGTTAAGGTGCTGCACAGCCGCTTTGATGACTTTCATGCTATGTGCTATCATAGCCAATGAATGTGCCTTCTCAGTAAACATGGGGAGCAACGTTACTACCGCCGGCAGGCTTATAGATGGAGAGTGCAGTATTAATTTATTATTCTAAATTATAAACGAAAGAAATAGCAAAGTGAATCGTAAAGAAAAATGATGAACAGCTAGAAAATAGACTTTTTTAGTGGCCACATTAAAAAGAAATAAAACAATTTTCATTTTTTGGCATATCTGTGGGCTAAAAACCAGTTCTTCAGCAATTGTAATGCACAAAACATTGAATAATCATGTAAACAAAATTTCACCACAGGGTACCCAAGCCTAATAATTAAAAACGTTATAACTGGTCACGTGACTGCATTAAAAGCTTGAAGTTTATCAACATGTAATACAAATTATTAGTTTTGGTGTAACTGATGGTTATTTTTCCTAAAACGCTTTCATTTAAGGCGTTTTTCATTTTTAGCCTCGTTTCCATGCTACCAGAATCGGGGCATGCGCAGATCTGAACTCCAGAGCTTAATTTGGCTTGGCCCTACATCAGAAAATATTCCCTTAGGGCCCTTAACAATCTGTGAAAGTTTCATGCTTGTATCACCAATTTGAACAATTCGTGCTTTTTTTGGTCGATAACAGCTGGACTACATCTCTACTCGACACTGTCAAGTAGAATCAGGGTGGAGTGGAATCAGGGCCCGGTTGTTCGAAAGGCGATTAACGCTAACCCTCGATTAAAAAGTAACCGACGTTTTAATTTCGCCCTCTGAAAACACTTTCAAAAAATGGTTTTGGACAAAAGCGGAAGAAAAGTGTGAGTCACAAGCGACAAGCAAAAATCTGTCGGGAAAATCTTTGTGAATTGGTAAATAAACTGGAATCAAAGTTCACTTTAACCCTGGGTTAGCTTAATCAGGTTTTGAACAACTGGGCCCAGTTCTTTAAGTTTACTAAGATATAATAACAGTTTATCATTACAATAGCGTAGTCTTCTATGGCAATTGTCAATCCGCGCTCGAATCAAACGTCTACACGTAGCTTTGACGATGCGAATGGCTTCTTGCGTGTTAAGCGGAGACTTAAGTCTATGTCCCGCTGGAACAAGGCCAAAATCTTTGCAGCGGAGGTTTACTGTTTGCTGGTCATGGGCTGCCTGTGGAGAAAGTAGTGCAATCAGAGTCTCACTCGACCCAGTCTCCGTAAAGGTTTCTGATTCCGTTTCAAGATGGCGGCCTAAGTTATCGTTTTAAATTGTGCGAAGAAAATGAAGGCAAGGGGTCAGGGCATGACACTGCATTTAATTCGAAGGATGTCGCTTTTACGAAGCTCTGGCTATATCGGAGGAATTTGGAGAGACTGCGACGCAAAATTCTCGGTGCACAATCCTGCTACTGGAGAAAGGATCGGCAAAGTGTCTGATATGGGACGAAAAGAAGCTGAAGAAGGCGTCACTCACGCTTATGAAGCATTCAGATCTTGGAAGAATTCTACAGCAAATGTATGCGGTAGGATCCTTTCTTGTATCTTTAAATTTTTGGGCCAACCTTAAGCTCCACCCACAGTGGGGAAAGAGGGGTGGGGGCAGAGATGCCAACCTGTGAAGACCAGAAGACGTAATCTGTTGTGAAACCCCTCTACACTCTTTCACTACTGTTCCACCCCCTCCTCCAAAGAATGGTGTACCACAAACCCCACTGTGGCCTTCCAAATACAGGTATACAGTACTGCTTGAAACTAATTGTGCAGTAGCACGAGGTAAAGTGCATCTCCACTGATCATGTTTGCCACGGCATTAGCGTGGTAGAAGCATAACCACAACTAAGGCGGAAGCCGACAAGTATATTTTGCAGGTTGCAGGTTGAAAATTTCATTACCACTGGCACTAAAGGAAAACTATAGGTCGTAGACTTACTTTGATTGTTACATGACACTGTGCAATCTTTGGACATAGCCTGTGAGCAAGCTCTCCACTGGGGTCTTAAGCGAGATTTTCGAGCGCGAATTCTGTGTCGCATGTGGCGAGCGAAGCGAGCGGTGATAGTCGGTTTGCTCGCCGCACACGACCCACAATTCGCGCTCGAAAATCTCGTGTGAGACCCCAGTGGAGAGCTTGCTCGCAGGCTACTTAGGACAGTAGCTATGGTTCAGCCCACTCTAGAAAGATACCGAACCAACGAGAAGTGATGATAGGCAAGCGTATTCACAGGCTGTTTAGGTTTTTGCTTTTAGTGAATGATTTTCGAGAAACATCTGAAATATTTGGTGCATTTGGTTTCTTCCTCATGAATAACAGATTGAAAGCACACTAGGAACTAAAAATGTCAGTCTAGTTATAGCTAGTATTTTGATTGTTATATTTTTCATTTCTGTATAGATTTATTTGTAATAGGCAATATTGTTGAGGGAAGACGTGAGCCAAACCTGGAATCGATGGGAACATCAGTTTCACATTAGGCCTGTTTTTCACTAGCAACACAAGCACAAGCACAAGCGCAAGGGTCAAAATTGTTCCTTTTCCTTGTGCTTGCGCTCATGCTTGCATTGGCTTGCGTTGTGTGAAAACAGAACATAACATAAGCGCCTCACAAGCTCTGATGTTTGTGCAATGAAAACATCTAGATTCCACTTGTGGTGCCTGGTTATTGGAGAGAGCATGGAACTAGTGAATCCTTCCTCCCTGTGTACTATGCTTCTGCTTGCATTACAGATATTCGTTTTCACATAAATCTCTTGTGCTTGCACTTATGCTTGCTTATGTTTGCACTTGCATCGCTAGTGAAAACCAGGCTGTAAGCTTACTTCCAAAAAGAAAGAAAAAACAAAGACTCCAATATATTTACTGAGGAACTAACATTGGTTGTTAGAAAGGCGATTGGCATTCAGAATTGTCACTGTTTCAGGGTTGCTTTATGTGGAGCTCTTGGCAAGGAAACCATGGTAGACCAGATCAAAATTCTAAAGGAAGTTTGCAAGAATTGAAAATATGGCAGGAGGCCAACCACACTGAAAACTGCAAACAAAACATGTTATTTGAATTTAATTGTGACAGTTGCAAATGAACACGATATTTAGCATCACAACTTCCTCTTACAGTAGAAGGTTCAAACAAACTTCTTTAGAACCAGAGCTTTCCTTCAATGGCATAAGAGAGTGAGACATTTAAATGCAACCCGCGACCAGTTGGCTCAATCGAGAGTGCACTGGACTTTCATGCGGGAGGTCGTGGTTCGAACCCCGACCGGACCAACACTCAGGGCCTTTAAATAACTGAGGAGAAAGTGCTGCCTTTGTAATTACATCTGCATATGGTTAGACTTTCTAGTCTTCTCGGATAAGGACGATAAGCCGGAGGTCCCGTCTCACAGCCCTTGTTCATTAACTCTGTGGGACGTTAAAGAACCCACACACTATTCGCAAAGAGTAGGGCAAGCTGTACCCGGTGTTGTGGTCTGGCCTTGTATGGGCCCGCAGTAATTGGCTTCACGCTGTTGCGGTAACCCTGCCAAAGGCATATGCCTTGGCGAAGCTAATAAAATAAAAATAAAAAAACCCAAACTCTCTAAGCAGGATCTGGCGGTGACAATCTAGTAACTGTTTCTTAATACTATCACTGACCAGAATGTTCTCAGAGCTGCCTTCACGTTAATTTCTCTGATAAATATTTGTGAACTGGGTGATAATACACTGCCTCTTCATGGGTAGTTATGTTCAGTGTAGTACTTTGAGAAAACCTGCTCTTCTTTTGATAAACCTGCCTTTTATCTCAGTCCACAACTTCCTCTTACAGTAGAAGGTTCAAACAAACTTCTTTAGAACCAAAGCTTTCCTTCAATGGCATAAGAGAGTGAGACATTTAAATGCAACCCAAACTCTCTAAGCAGGATCTGGCGGTGACAATCTAGTAACTGTTTCTTAATACTATCACTGACCAGAATGTTCTCAGAGCTGCCTTCACATTAGTTTTTCTGATAAACATTTGTGAACTGGGTGATAATACACTGCCTCTTCATGGGTAGTTATGTTCACTGTAGTACTTTGAGAAAACCTGCTCTTCTTATGATAAACCTGCCTTTTATCTCAGTCCACACAAGAAAATCTTATAAGGGGCTGGTGGTGGGTCACTGGATGGTTTCTCTCTCACCTTTCTCCCACAGCCATAGCATGTAGTTGCTTTTGTTCTTCAGGCATATATAACAATGTACATAGAACTCATTGTACGTAGATTTTTTGGCTGTGCTGATTCTGTGTTATCCCACCCACTTTTCAAGTGTGGAATTTTCTTTTCGAGTCCGGTGGCAGGGATTCTTACAAGATGCTTGTGGAACTGCAGACAGAAGAGCCCATTTAATGTTAGGGCTATAATGAGAAAATAATAAGAAAGTCTAAACTATCAAGCATTTTAGGATAGGGGGGAGGAACAGGGGGGTAAAACTCCCTTCTCCCTACTTTCTGAGCCAATTTCTCCCTCCTCCCTACTTTTTGAGGCAATTTCACCCTCCTCCCTAAACGTTTATCTCACAGCGCCTTCAAGTATATATACCTGGACAAGTAATAGACGTTAGGGGGAAAAATGAACGAATTATACTTATTTAAGTATGAATGTTGCGGTACTTACATTTTAGGTCCAATGGGCTTATTCTTGTAGACAATGCAGTAAAGAACAAGCACTTACTGAAGCTTAAGGTTCCATAGGCGAAACTTCACGAGAATTGTGAAGGTAAAAGAAAACGACATGATCGAACTAGTCACAGTGATTAATTTAGAATTGACAACACAAGCTTATAAAAACTTCTTAGTTTTGCAAACGTTTGATAACTTGGTTTCATCATTGAGTATTCTTTAACAGGCTTGTTACTCACGACTCTGTTATGATAGTCTGAGTCAAGTTCCAGATCACTCTAGCCAGGTAGATCCAGGCAGACCCAGGTAGATGCTTGACCTTACCGCTGACCGGTTAGCTCAGTTGGTAAAGCAACGCTGTTCTGTTCTTATTAATTTTGAACCTTTACATTGGCAACTATGCAGCTATGGAACAGAAATCAGTTTGATAAAAAAGCGATATTACATTACTTAGCCTTCATTGAAGGAGTTAATTGACTTGGAATCAGATCAGGCCAACGTATTCACCGTATTGGCTCTATCATTAAAACGAGCCATAAGCAGAAATTTACCTCAAGCTGTGACGTTTTGTATTAAGAGATATTAAAATCTATTTTAATAAACAGGAATCACTATAAAAATTAACTACCACTACTATGACTTTGAAGCCGCGCTATTTGTTTGTCCACGCCTACAATGTACTATTGGTCTGTAATAGTTGTGTTTGGGATTAGATTATAATATTTTGCCATGGGTAAATCCGTCAAGTCTTAAAACGACTTTTAATTTATACTGAAGACAAAAGAACTCGTCACGCTTTTGGAAACCATTTTAGCGCATTTCATAGATACAAAAATACAGTGTTTGTGTAGGAATCCGACTGTAAATAATTGAAAAAAAAAAAGAATTTTGCACACTTGTGATTCGCAACGTTAAGATGACTTGGCAGAAGAGTCAAAAGAATGTATTCACCAGGTACTCACCAAAGTGTTTAGCCGCGCAAAATATATTTTATGCAAACCACATCAACCCACCCAACCGGACCATAAACTTGCGGAAAAAAATATAAATATGAACAAATGTATGGAAAGTTAAAAATAAACTGCATGCTTTACAGCACAACTATAATTATTGTTCAAATTTGGAGAAGACAATCTTTTAGATGCCTTTTGCCTCGTATGTTAACTTTGCGATTCATAAATTGTTAAAAGTTCAATTCAAAAAATTGTTATTTGTCATCAGATTCCCATACAAACACTGTAATTTGTGACGGTAATGACTACCCGCAGCGCTACTGTCACTTTTTGTCAAGACCGTCAAGATGAATTCCAAAACCGCGACTGAAGCGTCTTCAATCAACTTTTGCAGCCAAACTGCGAAACGCAAACTATTTGAGTATTTCAGTAATGAGGTTGAAACTAGCTGAACTTAATTGGTTGAAATTAACCCTACCAAATCCAACATATAAAGCACATTGTTTTCCGCAATGGAATAGTCATAAGTTCCATCGGCGGCAAGATAATGCTCAGTGAATGGCGTATATATGATTACCGTGGCGTTCGAATTCGTCTAGAATCTTTAAAACAGCTAAAATAAATCGAGATTCCAGGAAGACAAAACATAAATGACATTTCTAGGCGCCAGATCAAAAACCTTCAAAGGCCTTTCACACGTACCTTGTAAGCCGCAGATCCCCAAAGATGTCAAAGGACATCTCAAAGGTTAATCTTGGGAGAACCAACAAAGAAGCTTAGTAACCATGTATCACGTGTGATTCCATGCTCTCTCGGTCAAGTCCGACCAAGGGGATCGACATGATCACGGCATTTTTATACATATATTTTCTTTTTTAAATTGAATATTCGATAAAATTATTTCCTCATCCAGGTCCATCCAGTTCAATTCTCCCTACTCCCAACTTTTCTTTTTCTCCCTCCTCCCTACTTTTTCTCCCTATTTCTCCCTCCTCCCAACTTTGTTTGGGCCATTTCTCCCTCCTCCCTATTCTGTTCCTCCCCCCTCTTTGGAACTGAAATGGTGTGTGCTCAAATTTTATGGGTTTGAAATCGAAAGCACTCTTTGTCACATGCTATCGCTCCTGTGGATTGTGCGTGAATGGTGTGCACTATAGGTTGGGAAAGAGAAATGACAACGTATTTTTGTTCATCAGTGGGGTGCATTTTCCCAAGAGCCCTGCAGAAATTCAGGCAGGCCACTATCACAAGAATCACCTGCTAGATCACTTGTCATGGTACCACTGCCTTCAACATTTTCATCATTGGAACCCTACAGGGGTGAATCAAATTGTAATTATTAATAACTTTAGTAACTAGGGATGCTGAGTTGCTAATAATGTACTCTACATAAGGGCAATGGAATTAGCACCATTAGAAAAAGGATCTAGTTTTTCAAGATGCTGTCTTCTCTCCTCTGGACTTAGTTTACTCCATCCCTGTTGTGTACCCACACACACACACACACACACACACACAACTCACACACACACACACACACACACACACACACACACACACACACTCACTTTATTTGTCATGTAGGTCAATAAATAAAGGCAGCTAAAACATGATGTGGACCTACAACTAGAGTATATGTACCCTCCAAGTCAACAATCTAAAATTAAATGTAAATCTAAAACCTATTATTTAAATTATACACAAAAATACATGTATTTATAACATTAAAAGATGAATAAAATGATTATAGCAATAAATAAAATTAGCACAAAATAGAACTTTA
>BLFK01001060.1:654666-684666 GCA_014634185.1 Astreopora myriophthalma | reverse complement strand
TAAATTCTAAAATCACCTGAGTGTTAGGTCCACTATTATTTAAATGTTTGAAATACCCGTGTTTCCTGAACATCCATTTCTGAGGAGACAAAAGCAATTAAAGAGTATCATGAAGAGGTAAACTTGTGGCACTAAAACAATGAAAACGATAACAAAATATATAAAAGCATTCTCACTGAAGGGCGGTTTTGTCTACACACGTGGTTTTATCGAGTGAAAGACAGCCACTACCTTATATACGGGTCCTTATGACTACCTAGGTTACTCAGCATTTTAAGTTTCAGTTTTCAATTGTAATTATATTTTCAACCTGCAACCTGCAGCCTGCAAGATATACCTGCTGCAAACCAAGGCAAAGGCAAAAGCGACAAGAACAACAAAAAACAAAACAAAACCAAAATGCCCATGAGGTCTAATTAGCTGCGGTAATGTGCTGCAAAATAATAGCTACCATTTTCTTTGTTTGCGTCATTGCTTAAAATTTTATATCTCCATTTTCTGGAAGCAGCCTTCATTCCAGTGTTAATTTGAAAGCATGAATAACCAAGGTAAAGATGACTGACTCGACTGTCAATGAAGTCAATAAATTTGGCTGACTAATTATTTTTGCCAAACTTGCGTGGACTTATTAAAAACTCTTTTTCACAATTTAATTTTGACCATCATGCAAGTTCACATTCCACAGGTCAGAGTGCATGTAGAGTGAACAGATTGTTGTGCTACAGATAAATAGGAACGAGATAGTGTCTCCTAGTGGTACAATTGTTGACTGGCTTAAATTAATTTCATCATTGGTTTCTATTTGAATTTTTTTTAAACCAGTTTTTTTGCCGGAACTGAATGGTCAGACCTGTCGTTTTGCAGATAGAATGAAACAATTTGAAGGAACTTTTACACAATAGTCACTCACATCCTTTTAAATTTGTCCATACCATGCTTAGAGTGGTTATTTTGGAGACGTTGCAATTACCCCCTCCAACCAATGGCTGGTTAGTTCTGTCAAATGGAAAGTACTGTAAGGGATTTAAAAATCAACTAAACAATGCAGTGACTTAATACAAAATGTTTTAAGCTGAGGGGAAACTACTTGGCTGTGTTACTTATCAATGGAGCAGTGACTTCTACTTCTTACCTGTGGAATGTGTCCTGTATTTTAAACACAGTCATGTCACAATTCTTGGTTTGCATGTCACTCAAGGAAAAAATAATTGTAAAATCACTAGCCTTTCAATAAATCAAGTCAAGAAATTGAGATAAATTATTGTAGAAGAGAAGAGTAAATAGTAAAGTTAGTAAATAAGGTGTCAAAGTCTCAGGGCTGTTTGATGTAGTGTCATGTAGTGTTTAAAAGTGTTGATTCCATCGTGTGAATTTGTGTCCATGCGTTTAATTACTTGGGTAAGTATTAATTTTTTATTTTGTGTAAATCACGTAGCATGAAAGTAAGTGAATCTTGTAGTAAAGTGTTCTGTTCAGCAAATTGTAGCGTTCAAAATTACCGAGTTTAGTATGGAGACACCATGTTGGTGAACAGCTGAAGTACACAAAAATGGTGGCCGGAAATGAGTGGAAACATGTGGGATTTACTTTGGCTATCTCAAATGCTTTCTTTAAATTTCTGAACTTGCGAACATTCACACGCACACCTTTTATCATTTTGGCTGTTCAGACATCAAAAGCACAAGGTAAATCACTGCTTCCATAATAGATAACATGTTTATCAGCAATAATCTCTTTTGTGATTTTTTAACACGATGCAGATGCAAACTAAAAAACCTGTTTACTTTTTAATTCTAGTTTTTTTAATTTTGTCATGTGCAAACTGAGAATATAATTATCTCGGCCTAAAAGTGTATTGTCGAGAAAACCTGTGCATGTATGGCATTTCACGCTTCCTACTGTCATCGTGAATTAAAATGGTGATTAAATGAAAGCACTTCAAAATACCGACAAAAAGATGTCTTATTTCATCCTTTTTAGTCAGTAATGGGTCAAAATATTATCTTTGGCTACCAGCAGTCCTTAACGGGTATATTAACACAAATTAAATGTGCAAGCTTCCACACATACAGAAAAACACAAAGTGCAGATCTTTCCCAGTTTGACTGTTAAATGTTACATCTCAAGGAGCGTAGCAAGCGGCTACGGAATTGGCATGACCTCATTGTCAAACATGAAGATGACCTGGCCAAGTTGCTGACTACAGAACAGGGGAAGCCTTTGTTTGAAGCTAAAGGTGAAGTTAAATATGGAGCAAGTTATGTTGAATGGTTTGCAGAGGAAGCCAAGAGAGTATGTGGTGATGTCATTGCTTCACCAAGTTCTTCTCAGCGACTGTTTATACTCAAGCAGCCTGTTGGTGTGGCAGCCCTTTGGACACCGGTATGTATGGGAGAAGTGACATGTCTGGGACAAGATGTAATATACAACTTTAGGGCCAAGTTTTTAAAGTGTGATTTGTATGAATCCTGGGTTAAGTGTTGGGGCAATATCCTAATACCGTATCCGAAAAGTCCTCAAAGTTCTAAAAGCCTGAGTAAAATGCTCCTTTCATGCAAGAACCCAAATTCGACTCAAACCCCTAAAATCTCGTTTTTTGCTTGTGCCACAAAAACACACTTTTCTGAACCACTTAAATTCAAAAGTTTTAATGAACCACTTGGTGCACAAATTTGTAGTTACACTGATAGGCACTATAAAATTATGTAAATTCATATGTTTTTTTTTGGATTGACAATAATTTCCATATACTTCCGTTATACAATCTCAGCTTGGGCTCTTTTGGTTTTGTAAGCTTTGGCCATGGGTGTGTTAGCATGAACCTTCTAGAAAATAAAATGGTATCACAACTGCTATTTTCTGGTTGTTTGCAGTGGAATTTCCCTGTTGCAATGATCACTCGTAAAGCTGCAGCAGCACTTGCAGCAGGGTGCACAGTGATAATCAAGCCCTCAGAGGAAACACCTTACACTGCTTTGGCTTTGCAAAAGGTAATAGAGAAGTAATGTAGAACTTGCTTTGCTTGTGATAGACCTTTTCTTACTGGTTAATTTAGTGAGTATTGTTTCTTGATGCAAATCTCTAGCACAGTGTGTACCCTTTTGTTAGTTGGCAGAGGATGCTGGATTTCCTCCTGGTGTTGTAAACACAATTCCTTGTTCCCGTGACAAAGTGGATGAAGTCACAGGTGCAATCCTTGGAAATGACCTTGTTTCCAAATTATCATTTACAGGATCTACAGCTACCGGCAAGGTACAGTGTGTTTGTTCCTAATTGTCCAATTAAGCGCAATTTGTTTACAATGGTATCGTGAAGTGTTATTTACTTGATAATTAGTAGAAGTTTGCAAGATCTAGTGGTTAGGTTAGGGCTTTGGATTTGCATGCAGTTATCCTGCAAACAATTTCCGCTCTGACCACCAGCAGGTTTTTTTTGCCTTCAGTAGATCAGAATTCAACTACTCCATGCTTTGTTAAAAAAAAAGCATAATTATAATGACTAATGTTTGTGTACTGTCGGTTGGGGTTCTTAACCATGCATTGTTAGGAAGGTAAGCTGAGTACTAATAATGTAGCGCTCAATAACAGTCCATGTTGATCAATGCTATTGATTTTTGAGGGCTTCAGGCATTATGGGTGGGCTTATCATTGTGTTGAGTTTGGTTATTTGCTGAATTTTAGTAGATAATTCTCAACCACAAAATGCAGTTCTCCAGTAACTCCAGCCACTGGTTGTATGCCATTTTAAATGAATTAAATGATTAAAATGAATAAATGTT
This sequence comes from Astreopora myriophthalma, assembly GCA_014634185.1. Classification (NCBI taxonomy): domain Eukaryota; kingdom Metazoa; phylum Cnidaria; class Anthozoa; order Scleractinia; family Acroporidae; genus Astreopora; species Astreopora myriophthalma. The sequence continues at coordinate 680,888 of BLFK01001060.1, read as the reverse complement.
TTCATTGAAAACAGGCCAGCAAGAAACAAATTATATGCTTTGCACAAAAACGTAAATTATATGTACATACTATATTATATAAAAGTATTGTTACTAGTATGTTCAAGCTGATTATTAATTTGCATGAAATTGTGTGCAAATTCTGAGCAATAAGCAGTGCATCACTAACTTCTGCATTGAACTACCACTACCTTCCTCTTGGTTCTTCTTTTACATCAACGATCGCCCAGGATCCTTAGATGCACACTGTTGTTGTCTCAAGTCTAACGCTCTAGTTACAGCAAGCCTGATAGCCTGCAAAAGTGTATTGCGTCCATTCTCAAATGTCTTTCATCCTGCTTCTTTCTGACCTCTCACACCCTATTCTGCCAGGAATTCACCATGCATGATGGTGATGGCCAGTCTTAGCTTGCTTGTCTTGTGACATGGCCGAAGAATTCAAGTTTCCTCTCTGGTGCAATTGTTTTGTATGTCCAGGATTTGCATCTATAAATCTCAGTTTCAGTCCCTGAAGCTAATACTTTGACTTTTCCACACTTTGTCAATTTTTGCAGACAAAAATGGAAACCAATAAATGAGGCAATAGGATGAAAAGTGGCCAGAACAAACTTTTTCGTGTTCTATTCTCATCCTGTTCCCCTCAGTTTTGGTGCAGACTTAATTGCAGGAATTCACGAGGAGAACCATGTTTGTTTTACAGTTTATGCATACAGCCCTTCCTAACTTTGTTGTATATGTTGTGATTTCAAATTTTTCCTGTTTCAGAATTAATTTTAAACCAGTTTTTTTCAAGCAATTGTCTTAAATCATGACCATGTTCTGGCAGAATGACACATAAAAGGGAAACTGGCTTAAGAAATTGTAAACCAGGAGTAGTAAATCACATCCTTTAAAACTTGTGATGGAAAACTGGAGAACTCAACATCATTCAGTGCTCAGAATTACAAACAACAACAACAACAACAACAACAACATACACTATTTTCTTCAAATTTAACTCAGAACGTGAAGTAATAGACAGGACTTCAAAATGAGATTTTTCTTCTGTGCATACACTGTACATGTTGCAGGTTCAAATGAATTCTGGTCAAAATTATATTGTTTTCATCTTGGTTTATTGATTCTTCTTTTTTTGTCTGGTATTCATTACAATAACTGAGACAAAGAGAAAATGTAATTCAAATTCAAAAGAGTGTAAGGGTTAACCATAATTATGTACCATTACACTGTACTTTTACCAGGTTTATAATTATTATATTTTGTTATGTTATTCTTGAAATTGCTGTAGCTCCTGATGTCCAAGTGTGTTGATCCAATCAAGAGAGTTTCGCTTGAGCTGGGTGGCCATGCACCATTTATTGTATTTGAGTCTGCCAATGTTGATGCTGCTGTCCATGGGGCAATGGTAGCCAAGTTTAGACATACTGCTCAGGTATGGACCTACAACAGAGATCTTAACATTTCCTTTCATATCACTAATATTTAATTTGTGTGCTGACTTCCTTTATCCACCGTCTCCTTCCTCCACCTTTTTTGCATGTCTTACAGGGCTTGAAAAAAACCCCGTCCGGTCGTCCGGGACAAGTAGAATTTCCCCTCGGGCAAGTAACTTTCTCTCCTCACTTGCCCCATGGGCAAGAGCCCAGGCAAGCCGTTTGCGGACTAAATTTGTGATAATGATTTTGAGCAGAAAGGGTAAATTTTAGGTGCAAGGGTAATCAAGTGTTTAGATGAAGCTTGACGAAAATTACAATTTATAGTGTTGTTTTGTTGATTGCGTGACGCGCGCTCACAGCTCAGAAGTGGTTGCCTAGCACGTGATCAAAATCTGCCCCGATCAAATGTCTTTCCAGGATTAATAGTAGCTGCGTTGGGCACGAAAACGCTGTGCTTCTTTCGCAATTTTTTGCAAGCATTTTCCAGTTTCTCTGTACAAAACGTAACTCAAGAAGGATGTTACTAAAACGGGGAATGGGGAATGGGGAATGGGGAATGGGGAATGGGAAATTAAAAAATGGGAAATTAAAAAATGGGAAATTGAAATGGGAAAATCGAAAATGGGAAAAAAATAAAAAAAAGCCAATTGGATTGTAAATAATAATTGTTGTTAATATGGAATAATTTTTCTCAGCGGTGATTACCCAAGCTTTTAAAGCGTTTTGTGCCAAAATTAAAAGAGGAATTCACAATGATAAGTAGAAAAAACTAGAAATGACATGCGTACTAAATGTGGACTCCTCTGTTGTTCGGAGTTAGCAGTGATGAACTTTATTCAGAAAATCCAAGAAGTACTTTGAAAGATTGCTAAACTGAATGAAACCGGCAAGTGCAGTCATGACGCACTAAGGTACAACGAATGAACGTGAAATACCTTTAATTAAGCTTCGAAGCTCTTATTTTATTGAAGTATAATTATAAATGAACATGAAATAACTTTTTTAATTTAAGGTCAAAGTTTTAGTGTTGCCACTACTTAACCGATTTATTCTATCTCTTACTCAACTTGTCGTGTCTTTTCCAGCGTTTTTCTTAATTATGATAATTTATTTTCGCTCCGGCTCGAGATTATCGATGCAAAGCTTGTGTTCATGATCTTATGGCGTATGAGTCACGCTTCTGGTTTACTTGTACAAAACGTTTTGTTCAGAGCAGTACACGCTGAAAGATGAGATTAGTCCTATTCGGTTTTGTTCGTACCGAACGTTCTTGTTTGATGTGTGGTGCAAGATAAACAGTGACAGTCGGCCACGAAATTTTAAGTCTTGTTAGCTGGAAATTCGTTTTGCCGCCACGTGTCTGATGTTTTCCCCGAGGATAATTCGCCTCACAACTGTACAACGGAAAATAACAACACTATAACTAGTTAACGAGCCGATAGAAATTGGTCTTAACATGATATTTTTTTTCTTGTAGAAGAAAACTGGCAAAACAAACCGTAATTAATCTGTTTTTTACCTCTGCAAAACGGGAAAATTTTCCACCAAAATGAAATGTTTGCGGGTAATAGAACACCTGAACAAAATATGCCGGTTTCCAATGACATCGGAAATCTACTTATCATCGCAAATTCCCCTTTTAATTTTGGCGCAAAACGCTTTAAAAGCTTGGGTAATCACTGCTGAGAAAAATTATTCCATATTAACAACAATTATTCTTTACAATCCAATTGGCTATTTTTTATTTTTTTCCCATTTTCGATTTTCCCATTTCAATTTCCCATTTTTCAATTTCCCATTCCCCATTCCCCATTCCCCATTCCCCATTCCCCATTCCCCATTCCCCGTGTTAGTAACATCCACTCAAGAACGATATATCAAAGCTGTAGAAATTGTACGCGAAAAAGCTGCATATTTCGACCACAAAAACGAAGCCAGCATTTTTTTATGCTAAAATCCAGCTAAATCTCTGTTTTCTGCGAAACATACAAGTTTGCTAGTGATAACATACTTGGGCACCGCCTCGCGAAATGAAAGTATTATATTATTAAAAAGAAATGCATAAGTGAGTCATCAAAATACTTTCAGAGTTCCTGGAAGATGACTTAAAACAGTCTTTCTTTCAAACAAAGACATTTTCCATTGACTGAAACTATTTTTTATTCACCCAAATGAAATAATATGCTCTCGCCGGCTTCTCAAATTCGACACTGTGCCTGTGTCAAAACTGAAGTGGGTAGACGTCCTGTTGTTAATTCTGCGTGTGGTAAATTTCTCGCGCTTCTCTTCACAATGACTTGTGGAGCTAGACAAGATCAGAGATGATGCAGGTGAACATTCAAGGAATCGAACGCGATCTTCACGTACAACTTCATAAAAGCAGAATGAAGAAGTTAAAAGTTGTGGAAGTATTACAATGTAATGGCGTAAACATGAAAGTGATCAGCACTAAGAGGACTACAGTCAAGATGGGTTTATTGCATTAAAAGACGCCCGTAGTATGACTTCCATTTTGGGGTTCATGAATTATTAATGAGTTTGAAAACTTGGGCAAGCGGGGAAGTGCCCCGGGCAAGCAAAATTTTAGAGTTATTTGCCCAAAGGGCAAGGTGGAATTCAAATATTTTTCGAGCCCTGTCTTACCAGTAGTACAGTAGTGACTTAATTGATTACCACTCCAGAACCACCACTAATATTATTATTGCCTACATATTTGTGTACACCACTGTAGATATAAAGCAATTATCATTCTGTTCGAGAGTCCTAAAGTTTGAAATTCTTTGCTTCCTACTGTCACTAGTTGCGTCTCTTCTGACTTTTGGAGAATACAGTGTACCTTTTTACTTAACAAATAAAGAAACCTTGCCTGTGATCTGTTCTGTTGTAAAGCATGCACCAAGTGGATAGAGCAGGAAAGAAGTGTAGGGGAAATACAAGATGTAGTCAAGTGTGTTCCCTACTTCTGGAGTGCTCTATCCGCTTCCTAAGTGCTTTACACAGAACAGATCACAGGCAAGGCTTCTTTATTTGTTTTATGATAAATAATTGTGACCTTGCAGAGGAAAACGTGCGTTAACGCGTCCCTTAAACATGCAAAAGCGTTCAGCATTCTTCAGTCGTCCGTTAATAAACTAGCTATTATAATCAGCTATTAACACCAAAGCATTAGAAACGTTAGCGTAAGTGTTAAAGAAAATTCTGTGACTGTTAGAATGGCTCACCAAGCCGTTAGGAAAAATCAGCATCCGTTTAATGGGTAATGTAGCCCTTAAGAAACTTAGCATGCATTAGGGCTGATTTACACGGTGCGACTTTGTTGCATGGGACAAGCTTACAATAGGCCTATGGCACAAACCAAACCTACAACTTGCTTAGGGCCAATTTACACGGTACGACTTTGTTGCATGCGACAAGCTTGCGACAGGCCTATGGCACGAATTGTTTCGTGTAAATCAAACCTACAACTCGCTTACGACTGTCATGTACGTCACAAGAAATGTTGTAGGATTTTAAAACATGTTTTAAAACTCTACGACAATCCTAAGTACAGCCTGTGCTCAATAGCGAGAGTTGTACGCGATTTTTTACGTGATGTGAGCAGTGTTCGCGGAAGAAATCGCATAAGACAGTTGCAAGCAAAAGTCATACGGTGTAAATCGGCCCTTACGACTGTTGTGTCTGTCACAAAAAATGTCGTAGGATTTTAAAACGTTTTAAAACTGTACGACAATCGTCAGCACAGTCTGTGCTCAATAGTGAGAGTTGTACGCGACTTTCTGCGTGACGCGAGCAGTGCGCGCAGAAGAAATCGCATACGACAGTTGTAAGCAAAAGTAGTACCTTGTAAATTGGCCCTTAGAGCAACATGCGGCATTTGTGGATGCGTTTACGCAAGGCTATGTGTGTAAAATTATTAATTTGCGAAACGAAATGAAAATATCTAGTTCGCTTAATGAACTGAAATTTGTAGTTTACAACATGGAAATCTATATATTTCACCAGTTAATCATGAATATTTTGATGAACTGCTGACCCCAAGTTCGAATTCAAAAGTGAATGACCAACATGACTTCAGTTTATAAAGGACAAGAAAAGTCGCTAGCATCGCCTTAAAGGCAGCATAGGGCCCACACATAATAACAAAAGAACTTAACATTGTGTTGATATTAGAGCTTATAATCCATCAAAATTTTTGCTCACATGCATTGGTCTAAATGCGTCATGTGACCAAATATACCCCAGCTAAAACTGGGGAATATCCGAGAATATTCCCCAAGTGATATTCCCCACTTTCCAAAACTTCAAACTGTGAAAATATTTGAAGGATAATAAACACACTAGCCTCAATTTGGCTTTAAAAATATGCTTGGATATTTTGTCCTTGGACATTATCTGAGCATATTTTTACACCAAATGGGGGGTATTGTTTACGTATCTTCGATTTTTCTTCCAGTCACGCATCACAAGCTCTAATATGCAAATGTTTATACCGTTGGACTGAGTGAACGAGCGAAAGACAGCTGTTAGTAGTTGGTAAATGTTGTACACTGTAAATGTTTGCAACTTTTGTCAGCAACCTTTTGTAAATAAAGAAGATAGATGAGTGGTATACACTTTTGCATCTGTGGTGTTTCATTCCAAGTTTCCCACAATCACCACTGAAGCGTGACCGCTTTTAATTAATTCAAATTTTTTTCATTCATGCATACTATCCAACCAGGAGCCAAATATACATTTTCTTGGCATCTGATAGGATAATGCGGCACACAAAAGAATGTGGGTTTGGTCACACTTTGGTATATGCCATTAATTCCTAGTGTCAATTTCAAACATTTTGGATAGTAATAGCAGTTAAAAAAAAAAAAAAGTAAGTGTGTTTCCTGTACATGTCTTGATGTAATCAACCGAAGCTAACTGAATGTAGATGCCTGTTTTGGTTTGTGAATCGGTCGCTTCTCGTACGTGTTAAAAAGACACTCAAGTTGTTATTCACGGACAATAGTCAATCACATGATAATTATTAAAGTTTCAAGATAGCAGCGGTGTCCGTGACGAGAAGCTGAAAATAGGGATTGTGGTCCTTTCGACTTTGAAAGGATTCAATGCACGGTGATTGGTCACACGTGGAGAATTTTCAGTGATGGCATGACTTTGTTTCCACTTCGCTCGCGTTCGCTACTGAAATGGGCCACTCCATTTATTATCTGCACCCCCCTATTGAAGAGCTGCTTTTTCTTTGGGAGGGGGGTAGCAAACTCATTTCTGAGGCGGTGGGGTAGTCGGCTCCTCCGATCTTTTGATTTTTTTGTGAGGGGACTGTATGAAATGGCCATTACTCCGAAGAGGGTATTGTGCTGGCACTTTTTAATCTTTTTTTTCCTAGAGGGTAAATTCATGGTGAACCCTTCAATAGGGGGTGATGTGAAGGATACATCGAGTGCCTTATATGAAGTTGTTTATTTTTTGTTTTGGGTCACATGACTTGCTGGGATTGAAGGAAGGAAAAAACAACGCTTTTGACTCGTTTTCGGACCACGAGGTTTTTGTGGAGAATTGCATTTTGTTTATACAAAAATTAAATGGTCATTTAGAACCATACTGGTAGCAGAGCGAGGTTCTTGAAAGGAAAACCATGCCAAGAAATCCGAAGAAGAAGAAGAAGAAGAAAGGTCGTGATAGATTAGAAATTGAAGACAGCGCCGGAGCCGACGATGCCCGCCAAGAAATTGCAGACAAGATCCAGGAACAGAAAGTTGCAAAAGCTAAGTTGAAATCGTCGTTTACAAGGAGGAAAAATCAGTTGTTGGATTTATTAGAAGATGCGATCGCAGCGAATCATCGTGAGATTGGAGATTCCCGAAAACTGTTGGATGAGGCACAAGAACGTGTTATTGAGGATCTGTCATCGTTGGCAGAATTGTATTCGAAGGCAAGTGATCGTAGTGCTTTGGAGAAAACAAGTCGTGAAATTGAGGATATCGAAGAAGAATTTGCTAAAGCTCAAGAATGTTTTCAAGAGTATTTGCATGCCATCAAAGATGAACTGTCGAGTCAAGCATCAGAATTTTCCGGGAAACTATTGGGTTTGCATTCACAGGAAAAGAAAGCGCGCCAACACGTAACCGACCTCGAGGAGAAATTTCGTGAAAAGGAAGAATCAATCAATTGCGCTCGAAAACAACTCGATGAAGAGTACGCACGCCATCAGAAGGAGATGGAAACCGAAATTCGAGAAGCTAAGGAAGAGTTATCCCTGGCAAAACAAGATGCTACAGATAAATTATGCAAACTTGATGGTGCTATGGATGAGGAACTTGGGTTATCGTGCCCGCCGTTGCCAAAGAATGATACAAAGTCGGAAACCAAAGAAGATGGATCGTCCAATTATGAGCTTGGAAAGGATATGTGGAAACAATTAACGAGAGTATCAATTCCGGTCTTCAGTGGAGACAAACGGTGTTATGGGAGTTGGAAAGCCGCATTCATGGCTTGTGTTGACAAGGCCCCAGCCACTGCAGAGTATAAATTGTTACAGTTGAAAAAGTACCTGTCCAGGGAAGCATTGAAGGCGGTCGAGATAGATTAGCAGATCTGCTAGATGTGATCGTTATTAATCTCAAAGAAGCTGGAAGACACGAGGAACTTGGCCATGGGTCTTTGTACATTAAGATACAGAAGAAAATGACCGAGTTGATGCTTGCTAATTACAACAGATCGGTGTTTGAACATAAGAAATCAGAGTGTGTTGAAACACTTCGAGAGTGGATCATTCAAGAAGCTGAGTTTCAGACTGTTGCAGCAGAGACATTATGTGGAGTTGCAGGAAGGCGCAGAGAAGGAGTGCAGACCTTCTTTGGACAGACAAGAGCACCAGGAAAGGCTAATAACCTTGACTGTGAGTTTCGCAGGAAAGACCACCCCCTGTGGCGTTGTGAAGAGTTTAAGAAAAGGGACGTCCAAAGCCGTTGGCTTACAGCTAAACAATTGAGAGTTTTCTTCGGTTGTCTACGAAGAAATCACACCAGCGACCGCTGTGCCCAGAGTAAGCCCTGTGGTATTGATGGCTGTCAAAGAATGCACAATAGATTGCTGCATGGAGGTCTGGTAACAAGAAATGATTTTGCTGATGACCAAGTGAACCATGGGCCGGAGATAGCAGACCAGGAGCCGGAAAGAGCATTGGTTACTGAGATGGGACATTCACAGAGCGGAAATGTTCCAGCCGGTCCTAGCACGGAGGGGGAGCGCAGATTTTTGAACGAGAGCTCCTTAACAACAACAGTGATGACTTTGAAGCCCCCAGAACAGACACATTTTGTGGCTTTGTGTAGCGTACCGGTAGTTGTGAAGAGTGGAGGGCAGAGGTTGGTCTTGAACGCGTTGTTGGATGATGCTGGTACCAAGACTTACATAAACGGTGATGTGGCCGCTGAGTTAGGATTGGAGGGAACCATGCAGAAGATCACTGTTAACGTCCTCAACGGTGGAGAGGATTCCTTCCAGACCATGCCGGTGGAGTTTGACCTGCAGGGTGTGGATGGCAGGACTAATGTAAGGATTTCAGCATATACCGCAACACGAGTAACTGGAAACATGCGGCCAGTCAACTGGAAAGTGCAAGCTGCAAAATGGGAGCATCTACAAGGCATTAACTTCCCCGATCTTGGTCCTCGACCAGTTGTTGACATGCTGATTGGGATAGACTATGCGGAACTGCATTATTCAATTAAGGACATTTGTGGGCAACCTGGTGAGCCTGTGGCCCGACTGACACCTTTGGGCTGGACATGCATTGGGGCGGCAGATGTGATTGCTGGTGGTACACCTTTGACCCATCTTAACATGGCCTACTTTGTACATCAGCAAGAGAAGGAGCTAACTTCTGTTCTACAAAAGTTTTGGGAGATTGAGACATTGATTGAGACTAAGACCAGAAGAAGAGTTAGTCATCAAAGGATTTGAAAACTCAGTGCAGTTCAAAGAAGGGAGATATGAAGTGGCCATGCCGTGGAAACCAGATGCTGCAGAATTGCCAGACAACTATGACTGTAAATCGATTGCTAAGCACAGAGAAACGGCTCTTGAAGGATCCACAGTTGTCTGGAGCATATTCTAATGTCATCACTGAGTACTTGAAGAAAGGCTATATCTCCAAGTTGGTGCCCTCGGAAAAGGATGAGAAAGCCTGGTACCTCCCTCACTTCGCAATTGTGAGACCAGAGAAGATGACTACTAAGACTCGCGTGGTTTTTGATGCTTCTGCAAAATGCAATGGTGTATCATTGAATGATGTTACTTATCAAGGGCCCAAGCTTCAACGTGATGTCTTTGATGTGCTGCTTCGTTTTCGGAGATTCCCAGTCGCCCTCGTTTGTGGCATTGCTGAGATGTACTTGCGAATTGGGATGGAGCCATCGAGTAGACCTTTTCATTGCTTCTTATGTACCAATTTAACAGCTTGGTCTTTGGTGTCAATTCGTGCCCCTATCAAGCACAGTTTGTTTCGCGGAAGCACGCAATGGAGAGCAGAGAACGGTACCCGAAAGCTACTGAAACAATCTTGGAGTCAACATACATGGATGATAGTATGGACTCTGCACCTAGTGATGAGGAATGCCTAGAACTGTATGATCAGTTGTCAAAACTGTGGGGGTCAGCTGGTATGCACGCAAGGAAATGGCTTTCAAACTCTGAGCGAGTACTTGAGAAGATTCCAGAAGGAGACAGAGCCGCTGAAGTTGATTTAGACAAAGGAAATTTGCCTTCGGTAAAGACACTTGGCGTGTTATGGCTGGCTAAAGATGTTTTTACTTACAGAGCGAACCCACCTGAAGATGACTATCCCTTAACCAAACGGAACTTTCTGCGCAAAATAGCCGTGTTGTTTGATCCTATGGGGTTCCTAGCACCTTACGTGATTAGAGCAAAGATACTTCAAGAGATGTGGACCTCTGGATTAGACTGGGATGACCAAGCTAGAAGAGCTAAAAGGTGGTTTGAAGAGCTTAGGGAGTTATCAGATGTCAAAGTTCCCCGTTGTTTGCAATTAGATCGTGGTGTTGAGGCAGTAACCCTACACACCTTTACTGACGCGTCAGCTGATGCATATGGAGCGGCGACGTATGCAAGATACCTTTACAAGGATGGCACAGTCTCGACCACCTTAGTGGCCTCTAAAATACGGGTAGCACCCTTGTCAGCAACAAGCATTCCTGGGCTCGAACTAATGGGAGCCATCTTGGGATTGAAATTGGCGCTGTCTATAGCAACGGTACTCAAGTTTGACAGGAATCAACTGACATTTTGGAGTGACAGCATGAACGTCTTGTGGTGGATTCGAGGTTGCAGTCGGAACTTCAAGCAATTCGTGGCAAATCGGATTGGGGTGATACATGATTCAAGTAGTCCTATTCAGTGGCGCTATGTGAGCACTCGAGAGAACCCAGCTGATCTTTCGACTAGAGGAGCCGCAGTTGCTGAATTGAAACAAAGTGAGATGTGGTGGCGGGGACTGACTTTTCTGAGCAGGAATCAAGAAACGTGGCCAAAGACAAAGACTGATCCAAGTCCCGAAGCAGCAGTGAAAGTACCGAAGAAAATGAAGACGTCCGGAGAGCCAGTGCAAGAATCAACCCTGTTTGCTCTGATGCCAGAGACACCTTCCTGTTTGCAGACCTGCAGATTTTCGAGGTTGAGAAAACTAGTGAGAGTTAAGAGCATGCGTTGGGCGATTTGTGAACAACTGCAGGATATGTATCAATGAGAGAAGTTACGGGGAGCTGGGTTGTCAGGAAATCGCAGATGCGGAAATCGAAATCATCAGGAAAGCACAACAGGAAGCATTTCATGAAGATTACAAGGCACTGGTAAAACAGAAGGCTCTTCCATCAAACAGCAAGCTATTGAGTTTGAAGCCAGTCCTGGACGAAGATGGCGTACTCCGATCGGATGGCAGACTACGCTATGCTGACTATTTGCCATTTGATGCAAGGTTCCCTGTCATTCTACCAAGGAAGAACTCAGTGACGAGGCTGGCTGTGAAATCTTTTCATGAAGGGAGCAACCACTCAGCGGGAACCAATCACACGCTGTCATTGCTGTCGTCCCGATTTTGGATCATGGAGGCAAGAGAAGAGATTCGTGAGGTGGAAAGAGAATGCTGCGAATGCCAACGAAGGAAAGCAAAGGCCGCAAAGCAGATAATGGCCCCACTACCAAAGGTCCGACTGAAATTGCCCTTGCGAGCGTTAGCCCGGTCAGCAGTCGACTTTGCAGGACCATTTGTGACCGTACAAGGAAGGGGCAAGAGGAGGACCAAGCGTTACCTATGCTTATTTACATGCTTGCTGTCACGAGCTGTTCACCTGGAGATGGCATACGGGCTGGACACAGATTCCTTCTTGAATGCATTCTTCTGTATGACAAATCGAAGAGGTTTACCAGAGGAGATGATATCTGACAATGGGAGTAATTTTGTTGGAGCGGAGCGAGAGCTGAGGGAGCTAGTTGCACAACTGGACCAAGACAAGATTGCAAGTTGTGTTGCAAATAGAGGTGTGGAGTGGAACTTTAACCCCCCTCTGGCTCCCCATTTTGGTGGGGTCCACGAGACAATGATTAAAGCGGCCAAGAGAGCAGCATATGCAATACTGGGGAGTGCAGATGTTACAGACAAGGAACTGACGACTGCCTTTACGGGTGCTGAAGCTCTGATTAACTCCAGGCCGTTAACGTACCAGTCAGCAAACCCCTTAGATGATGTACCACTCACCCCTAATCACTTCTTATTCGGACAAGTGGGGGGTCACTTCACTCCAGAAACAGTTGACAGTAGCCATTTTAGCCTGCAAAAGCGTTGGAGCGTCTACAAGAGCTGGTGCAGCATTTTTGGCACCGCTGGCTTCGAGAATGGCTACCAACACTCAACCGTAGGACAAAGTGGCAGAAGGAACAGAAAGACATCCAGGTCAATGATGTTGTTCTAGTGATTGCCGCGGACACGCCTCGTGGACATTGGCCCCTGGGTAGAGTTCAGGAGGTTTACCCTGGAAAGGACAGGCATGTTCGACCAGTGAAAGTGCAAGTGGGTCGTAATGCCTTGATCAGACCAATTGCCAGGATTTGTCTGTTAGAATGTGTCGCAGAGGACGCAGCAGCTAGGAGACAAGATGAACACTGAGAACACTGACGTTATGAGCATTTAGAAACATTGAGAGCACTTTGAACCATTCTAAGGAACTCCGAGAACATTAAGTATAAATGTTATGGGTTCGATGAGCCACTGGCCCATCGAGAAGGGGGAGAATGATGTGAAGGATACGTCAAGTGCCTTATATGAAGTTGTTTATTTTTTGTTTTGGGTCACATGACTTGCTGGGATTGAAGAAAGGGGAAAAAAAGTGCTTTTGACTCGTTTTCGGACCACGAGGTTTTTGTGGAGAATTTTTTGCATTTTGTTTATACAAGAATTAAACGGTTATTTAGAACCAGGGGGGAGTGTGGATAATACCGGTAAATGGAATGGCCCAATGCCGAAAATTTCATACCAGTAAACAACAACAGTTTGAGTGTATTAACCGTCCAACACACGCTTTTTGTGGAGTGCGAAGGCTGTTTCTATCCCGTGCTTTTTTTCTGGTTTTAGTGGTAGATGTCTCTTTCAGTAAGATTGCATGTATTATTGTTCAGTAAAATCCGGCTGAGTTTTGGCTCATGAAAACCTGAATTCCATTGACATGACAATTGGAAAAGAAACTGCTTAATGCATGTGGCTCCTATCTAACAAACTGCTGCTGCATTGTGTTGTGTGAAAGAGCCACAGCCAAATTTATGGGAAAATCCCCAGAGGTGGCTGCAGTGCTTTACAACAACAGATCACAAGCGAGGCTTCTTTATTTGTTAAGCTTGAATTGTTTTTCTTTGTGCATCAACATGAAAGTATAAGCTTACCATATTGAGTGTTGGCTGTGTTTAATTCGGGTTTAATTTAAGTTTTACAATACATTTTTTTACATGTACCTTCAAAAACTGTGACAGCTCATTTTGTGTTGTTTTTTGGTGTTTTTTGTCTCTGCTCTTGTTTTAATTTCGTCAATTCAGGTGCTTGACATCATAGTTAGTTCCCTCTACTAACTATGTTGACATGTTTGGAAACCTTTGGTTGTTTGTTTGGTTGCTGTTGTCATCCATAACTTGTTGGGAAATTTTGCTTTCTGTCATGCTGTTATTTGTGGTGTTACTCGCAGGAGCATCATCCAAATCCATCGAGGCTAACAGCTGGTTTTCATACTCGTCGGTCGTATGGAATGTCAAAAAAAACAACAACAACAACAAACAACAGCAGCAACAACAAAAAAAACTTTGAAGAAAAATTCGCAAATTGGTCGGCCATTTTTCATTTGGGTTGATGGCAGGCATGAAACCGTAAGTAGCCGTGCATCTGTATTCTCATAAAGCTCACTGTTTTAGCCAATCAGAGTGCATGTCATATCCAAACTTTATTGTAAAAACAAATGCAATAGATTCTTTTCTTGTAGGGCTCTTAGCAAAAACGTCCAACATGTAAGTGATTCTGGTCATAGTCGTTGGTCATTTCAGAAAATTTCGCCAAATTTTGCACAATAAATGGAAACTAAGTTGTGGAATGACCTAGTTGTACAGATGTATGTACAAAACAATGAATGAAAAAGACTGTGTACTGGGTCCAAGAGGATGAACATATGAAAATATGGGGGAACATTTTTCTCTGGCTTCTTTTCATCAGATTGCCCTAATTTTTAGACCCTGATTCAATGCACGCCTTGTATAAGTGCCAGCTTTTAAAACTAAGTGCTGCAAATGGGTCAGCAGTGGAGCTATTTTTGGAGGGACGCATGCAAATTTAAGATGCAGTTGTTAGTTCCTTGTTATAGAAAACTAACGCTTCATGAAATTAACATGAGTTCTAAAAATTGGCATTAATTTTACTCACATTAATTTATGTTAATGTTAATTTCTGCACCTTTAATTGAGAGCATGTTAATTTCTGTGACCTTAATTGCCATTATTTTGCCCCCAAATCTGTGACACACTCCTACAGAAAGGGAAAATCCTTAAAAGACATGTTTGTGAGAGGGAATCTGTAAGTGCCAAGGTACAACAACATCACAGGACGTGGGAAATGTGTTTGGTCTGTCAACACCCTTTTTATCTGTCTTGGAGTTTTACAGTTAATGTTAAAATAAATTAGTTCCTGCTCTCAACAAATTCTGTTGTTTTTTGTGCAGCGAATGTGTTAATTTCCCTCATTTTGAAATTCAACCCCCTCTTTCGCATTAATTTAATTGGGAAGCAAATTGCCCTTCAAGTCACGTTAATTGATGTCACGTTAATTTCAAAATATACATCAATTAACATGAGTGTTAATTTCCTGTAATAAGGTATGTCACGAATAGAAATAAATCTGACTTGCCAGTTTGAAGATGTACGATGTTCGTTTTCATCCCGACGCTCAGTAATTCATTTGTAATCCCCAAATACTGACAGAAATGTCAGTTAAAATGGTGTTCAGTTTGTAGCCAAGATCTTTCCGAAAACAGAACAGAAATGTCAGCTTGAAAAGCAAATTCAACTGTTGTAAGCTTGTGGCGAAAAACTCTGCTTGATTAATAAAAAATTGGTGTCCTATTTCTTTGCTTAATATGGATGCAAAGATTGCCTCCCTAACCTAAAGTTAAGGATGAACTAGAATCCGTTGAGCATCTGCTCTTTCTTTGTAAAGTTTCTTTTGAGTTTTAGTAGCATGTTTTATCGTGGTTCAAGGACAACAATATTTGTACTACTTCCTTGAATACAAATGAGTGAATGTTTGGCAAGTTTGAAGTGGAAGAAGGTTTTCTCTTGTTAAACCATATAATATTATTAGGGAAATACTATCTATATCTACTATCTATATTTCAGATCATTAAGATATTTAAGGTATTTATTTTTCCAATATTCCTTTATTGAGCAAGCATGATCTGCTTGGACAAAGAATTTGTGAACGAGGACAACACAATTATTTTTAATTTTATTTGGAAAGGAAAAGACAAAATTAAACACCTAGCGCTTATTAGTGATATTGAAGATGGTGGACTCAAAGCTCCACACTTAGAGTCCATAATTAAAACCCAGAAAAAACTTTGTTGCAAATGACTCGCAAGTGAGCAACCCAGCAGTTGGAAAACTATACTTCTGCACGATTTAAAACCTGTTGGAGGTAAATTTATCCTATGTTGTGACTTTGATGTAAAAGCCTTGCCCATCAAGCTTCCAATGTTTTATGAGGAATGTCTCAAATATTTTGCGGAATGCTCTGTAGCAAACCAAGGTGGCGTACAAAACCCCACCAATGTGGATCTTTCAAAAATAATTTTATGGAATAATAAAGCTATTTGTGTGGATGGTAAGTCTGTCTATAATAATAGGTTAGCAAGTATAGGTATGACCTGATTTCTGAAGACAATACGCTTATAACTAACCATCTACGAGAATTGAATATCTCTGCTGGATGCACAATTTACTTGTGTAATTGAGGCTCTTCCAACTGAATGGCGCACACTTTTAAAAATGGGTAATCATTCTGTCATCGAGCCTTTCAATTTACAAAATCAGGTTAAGTTATTTTTAAATGGTCAAAATGTTTTACTTAGCAAAGCCACATCGAGGATCATTTATAGGGAAATTCGAAATAGAAACATTACTCCACCCCCAGGTCAACTCAAATACAGTGCTCAATTCATATCTGACGAATTAGATTGGAAAACATTTACAGCCTACCACATCGTGTTGCCTAAGAATGTCTTGCCACGAATGTCCTCCTTAGCAAAATTGGGATGATTCCATCTCCGGCTTGCACTTTTTGTAGAGAAGCAGACGAATCTTTTGAACATATTTTTGTAACTTTCCATTACACGAAGAAAATTCTGGGCAGAAGTTATAAAATGGATGGGCAACCTAGATATTGAAATTGAACTTCTTTCTGATAAAGACATAATGTTCGGTATAATGGATTGTAAAAGAGATTTATTTGTAAACCATATTCTGTTGATTTCAAAAAAATATATTTATTCCTGTAGATGTAATAAAACCAAACCATCCGTTATAGTATTAAACGCTAGGATTAAGATGATGTACTGACTTGAAATGATGGCTGCCAAATCTTGTGACAAGTTGCCCATCCATCTTGAAAAATGGGGCAAGTATATTGAAAACTAATGCAACAAAATCTTGTACTGCGCTTGTCATTATTATGTTAAAATGAGAGAGTGTGTTTAATATATGTAGAGGTCTACTGTGTATTATATGTGTATGTATTTGTAAGTGAGTATTGTAAGTAACTTCTACGATGAAATTAAAATAAAATACAAAAAAAAAATCTATATCTAAGAAGATGTAATGGAAGCTTTCCTTCGCTTGGTGGTTTCATTGCCAGGATTAAGACAGTGTGTTTATAGCATTGAGCTTCGTGTCATTAGCTGGAGGGGAAATTTAGCTTTTCATGTGAAAAAATGGGAAATTTAATTAATATTCTGACAGAGTAATTGTTGACTGCTGCGTGCTTTTTAACCGGTTTGTTTTGCTGGTCCCGTGTTTGCTTTTCCTCTGTCTTTTTTGTTCTCAATTTCTATCTGCATGCATATCAGTTCTTTATTTACTTGTAAATTTTTGTCTTAGTTTTTTTGTCCATGTAATTGTAGGTATACAGGTTACAAATTAAAACAAACAAAAAAACAAGTAACAACAACAACAACAGCAACAACAACCAGACCAAACTCTGCTTTTAGTGGAAAATTAACCAGATGAAGGAGTCTTCAAAGACTGAATAAAAGAAAAAACCCAAAATGGAATGGAAAGCTATTTAAACTATTTTTTTAGAATGTTTAATACGTCAGTTGACCAATCAGCATTGACCTCTGGGTCCCATGGTGGAAAGTACTGTATGATACTCCACATCACCTGTGACCATCAAATTCTATATGAATGGCAAAACGTTTGGAATTACCTTGAATGTTTTGATCAGAGACTATCAAAGAATATCGCAGCTGAGCTGTAAATGCTTCTGTGTTCTTAAATGTAAGATTGTACGAGGTATTACAGTGTCTAGGCTTGTATTGTATTAAAAACGTAATTGGGAAGAGTGGTTTGTTGTGAACACTATTGGTTTCTACTTCTAATAGTTTGTTCTCTTGTTTTATGGGGAAGTTCAGGTCTTGAACAAACATCATGCTGATATCTCTGCTTGACTGATTGTAGCGGGTTCACTCACTGATCGAACTAGGACTCAAACAAATCAAAAACAGTCCTGCTATCCATCAGGGTTCTTTAAGAACTCTGGGAATGGATTAAAGAAGACCTAAATGAATCGAAAAAAAGGCTGTAACCATCATAGTTTGCTAAGCACTCTGGGAATGGATGAAAAAAGACCCAAATGAATTGGAAAAAGTATTGGAATTCATCATGAATAGGTTTGCTTGCTACACTTGTACCAAGAAATGCAGAAGGAATTTGATTGAGGTCCTGGCATTTGTTTGCTATTGAACTCCTATATTCGCTATTGTATTCTCCCTCATTTATGCACTTTCTTTGGCCGTGTTTTCTTTCGCTCAAGTAAAATGCTCTGCAAAATTTAATTAGTTGTACTTTCATTTCAAACAAACTTGAGGTGATTTTGTCAGTTATCGGAATATTTTTTTTGAATAATATTCCTCATGCAGTCAATAAGACAAACCTACTAAAAGCATGTTCAAAAAGACACTTTATTGCCATTCTTTTGCTAAATGCCAATTAATGCACATAAATGATTTGTTTCTTTCTAAATAAATTTCATGTAGTAAGTACTTATAAGGGGCACAATTAGTTATACTAGATATGCCCCTCTCCTCTCTGAGATCTATTGGACTGTTTAGTCTGTAGTATGAGTGTTTTGTATCTACGTATGTACAGGTATGTGTATAAATTGGTTACTGGATTGGAGAAACCCAAATAAATAATTAAAATAATGTAAGTTAACTTTCTATGGTATGCTATAGTGGTCATTGTTTTTGATATTGTGACAATCATAACTTCCCTTGCTTTCTGTTGGTAGTGCTCATTGTTTCTGATATTGCACCAAACAAAGCCTCCCTTTTTATCTCGTGAATGCAATAAACGAGATGTTGCAGTTGGTGGCAAAAATCACTCGCTTGCTTGCTTGCTTGATTCCTGTAAACTTTTCTTCAGCTGTCCACTGACCAGTTCACAACAGAACTGCATGAGTACCACAGGCTCAAATATTACCAAGCTGTGGTGAAGTGAAATTAATAGTGAAGAGTTGCTCTCATGACTTTTCTTAGTGGCCATGTTTGCTGTTCCTGGATGTGTTTAGATGCTGGAGAGTGTTTTCTTTTTAAACTTCGAGCTCTTTGGTGTTAGCAATTCTCTCGGTGAAAAGATTTGCATCTTTTCTGTGGGAAATGTGGAGCTTATTTTTTCGATGATTCCTGCATCACAACCTGCACAATACAGGTAAGCTTTAACCTTGTGCGAAACATGGTGTTTTACATGTATAAAACAGCATCTACTTCCAATTTTCCTTTAAAAGTGGGCTAGGTTAATATGTCGACAGTGCTTCGGGTGTTTGTTGAGTACGCATACAAGTCACCTGACAAGCACATGGTTTTCTGCAACTAAAACCTTTGTGATTCGCCATTGTGTCAGTTTGGGGCCCGTTCTCGCTTAACTGTGCTGTGAAGGAAAATACGCATCCAATTGAAAAAATGCATGCGTAAAAATAACAAACGGTTCGGTGTTCAAAGAAAGAATTAATTTTGTGGAGTAACTTCTTTCACCAAGTTTGAGCTATTTGTTCCTTCCATTACTGGTATACTGTTTTGTGTTCTTTCTGTGGAGCTGCAAGATGCTGTGGTAAAGTGAAAGCCCTTGAAGCATTGAATCATTTTGTTTTTAAACCACACAAGCCCACCAGGCGCCATGATCAATGCAAGTTATAAGCATTTCACAAGGATTATTTTGCTCTTCCTTTTATCACTTGAAAGTTCACCTTCTGGAGTATCTTGGAGTATATTTTCAAGCTAGCACTTGATTTTTATGCCTTTGTTGAAGAATGCTACCCGAGATAAAAGCAAAAACTTCGAAGAAGATGAAGAAGCTGTTGTGCCGACAATTTGTTGTGCTTCACAAAGTAAGCGACCTTTTCAGTCATTCCAAGAAGTCAAATTTCAGTTCAAAATCGAGATGACATTCATTGTGTGTTAATTCATTCTTTTCCAATGATTTGTGTGACATTTGGCTGTAACATAAACTCTTTAAAGTTTCCGGAAAGTAGAAACAAAACGAAACAAACCTGCTTCAGGCTCACATAGTGCCAGTGCAATATCACTTGTCAGGGCTGCAATTCCACGCTAAATACGCTCTCTTCGATGGCCAATCACTATGCGAGTTTTCTCCTACTCATGTGATTCTATCACAAATTCTATGCACACCGGCCTCAACTAAATCCGAGCAATAACACGATTTCTTGGTAACGAATATGTTCTTATTGTTCCAAACAATCTCATTCAAAATATCCTCACTTTGACCAGGCATAGACCATGATAACAGGCATTCGTTGTAAAATGGGCTAATTTTTATAGGAAGATCCCTAATATTAAAGTTACACTTTAAAAGATGGTGGCCTCCATCTGGCCTTAAAAGTGTATCTAAGATGAGTTTCCAGTCAGCAGCATACTCCGGGTCCACATAGCGTTTGAAAAAAGGCAGCATCTGGGCTTGAATAAGAGATTCCTAATGTATCATTTTAAGACCCCCATTTTCAATATTATTTATTAGAGCCCATCTTTAGACTTTGTCCCTACCTTTCCATATAAAATCATAAATGATTTTGTTAGCCCTTTCATTATTTCACTTGATAGAGGTTATTGCGATGCATGATAGAGAAACTTCAAGATAGCAAATGTTTTAACAATTTGGACCTTGCCTAAAAGAGTTAAATTCCTCCATCTCCACAAATTAAGTTTCTTTTTCAAAGAATCCAAAATTGATTCAATATTTAATTTAGCCACTACTTTTTTATTAAACGAGAAAAGATGCCTAATATTTCAATACAGTCCTTGATGTTGACGTTAATATGAAAGTCAATAGAGGAAGAAATACCCAAATAACAAGCCTCCAGCTTGCTTTTATTCCCCTTAAGGCCGGAACACCGCCCAAAATCATCTAATACTTTCAAGAGGTTGTCAGCAGACTGGTTGTCTTTCAAAAAAGTGGTCGTATCAGCAAAAGCAGTTAATTTAACCTCATATTGATCCTGAAGGTTCATACCTTTAATTTCATTGCTGCCCCTAATGTATATAGCTAGTATTTACAGAGGCATCGTGTGGGGAAGAAAGAAGATGGAGTCAACAGAGCCATTATTAAAATCTCTCAAGGCTAGACTTATGGTTAGGAAGAATACAAAGAATCTCAAGGGCTCTGGCTTCTACGTTAATGAAGATTTAACTAAATTGAATCAAAAGTTATTTTATACTGCTAGAGTCACTTGTACTAATGTTGACTCAACATGGACCATTGATGGGAAGACATTTGTTAAACGTAAATCAGATGGTAGGAAATTCCATGTTGTTAGGCACATTGATTTCATCAAATATGAACTCTTGTAAACTTGATAACTCCAATTTTGTAAGAGTATGTTTGTCCCACTGCTAGTTTGCTTCTTCTGCTGTCTGTTTTTTTCTCCATAACTTTTGTTAATATTTTTTAATTGTCTAGTTATACATTGCTTAGTGTTTGGTTGTATCTTTTTTTTGTAGTATGCAGCAAGAGGTTAGGTTATAATTATTTTCTGATAACTTGTGATAATGGAGGTTACAGCTGTAGTTTGGAGGTGCCTATTGGGCTGTTTAATCATTTTAGGATATGGTGTTTAAAATTTGTTTATTTTTTAATTGTGCAGACTTTACTTTGGAGATTTTATGGATTCTATTTTGTATTATTCTCAAAATTGTTTTGTGTAACGATGTTGAATTAAACCCTGGGCCATTTTTTAGGTTCGGCCACTTAAATGTTAGAAGTTTAAATGTGGACGATAAGTATATTGAGATCTCTTTACTGCTGAGGGAAAGTGAATTTCATGTTTTTGCGGTTACTGAAACTTGGCTCTATGATTGGGTACCTAATGATGGTTTTCAAATTGTGGGATACAACCCAAATATTTGGCTTGACAGAAACCAAAGATTGGGAGGTGGTGTTGCACTCTTCACAGCTAACTCTATTGTGGCTAAGTGTATGTCAGATTTGGAATATTGGCTATTGAATTCCTTTGGACTGAATTTTGTATTAGACATCTTGATGTCGTCTGTGGGGTTTGTTACAGGCTGCCTAAAAATGCCAGTGTTTCCCTGGTTACTTTCTTTGATCATTTTCAGAGGGTTCTTGATGAAATTCGTGAACTAACTAAACAGTTTTGTGTTGTTATGTTGGGTGATTTTAATGCTCATTACGACCCTACAAATCCATCAGGGAATACTGATGTAGGTGAAAAATTAAACTGCTTTTTAGAAAGTAATAACTTGGGACAGCTTATTTTGGTGCCAACACGTATCACCTGTCACAGCTCAACAATATTAGACTTAGTTATTACTAATTGTCCTGGGCTTTTTGGAGACTGTGGGACTTTAAGTCCACCATCTAATTGCGATCATTCTGTTGTTCTCACTAAGATGAATATTCAGGCATGCAAAAGTGCATCTTATAAAGGGCAGGTGTGGAATTTTAATAATGTCAATGTTGTAGATATGAATAACGAGCTATTGCAGTTAGGCTGTTTCTCCTTGTGTGAAAATATTAGAGATATTGATGAAATCTACTTGATGTGGTATGGTAATTTTCGTGTCGTCATTGGGAAGTATATTGCATTGAAAACAGTAACAATACATGCAAGAGATAAACCATTGATGGACAGCAAGGTCCGCCTGTCGATTAGGAAGTGGGACCGCTGCTCCAAATTCATAACAAGTGCCTGTCATCAGCTTTGTGGGAACGTTATCAGGTTCACCGTAATTATTCAACCTCCTTGGTCAGATTTGCCAAGAAAGTTTTCTACGAAAAAGCTAATAAGGTCATTTGAGTAATCCTGTAACTAACTGTAAAAAGTGGTTGTTAGGGGGTATGTGGTACTGCTATTTCCTCATCTATTCCAACCATTGTTCAAAACAAAGTGCCCATATTTGATCCCAGGGAGAAAGCTTGTATCTTAAAGGACTATTTTGTGTCACAGACTGAACTTGTTGGTGCTAACACTATTCCTCCCATAATCCGTCCATATCAGACTCAACAATCTTTATCCACTATAACTGAGATTTCTGTGGAAGTGCTTGAAGTCTTGCAGGGTCTTGATATCTCTTAAGCTTGTGGTCATGATGGTATTGGTAACAGGATAATTAAAATATGTAGTGTTGGTCTCCATGCTTTTTTTACTCGCTTTATTAATCTGTCATTCTCACTTGGCCAGTATCGTAGTGAATGCAAGTTTGGGAATGTAATTTCTCTATTTAAAAGTGATAACCTCAATTAAAAGTTAATTATGGTCCTGTTTCTCTTCTGCCAAGCTTTTCCAAGATTAGTGAGAAAGTTGTCTTCTCTCGCCTGTACAGTTATTTGCTGGAAGTTGGTTTTCTTTACATGCTAGAGTCTGGTTTCAGGCCAGGTGATTCAACAGCTTTGGAGAGAAGTACATGCTGCTTTCCTTGATTTAAGTAAGGCAGTTGATAAGGTGTGGCATGCTGGGTTGTTGCACCTTACTTGGAAAGGTCATATCAGCTATTTATGTAAACAAATCTCTAAATCAATTGGAATGTTATTCAGGTCCTGCTTCTATCTATCTTCAAAAACTAAACTCACTTTGTACTACTCGCTAATTTATCCTTATATCATCTATTGTAACTCTACGTGGTCGTCAACATACGTAACTAACTTAAATAGAATTTATTATTTGCAAAAACGGGCTGTGTGAGCTATTACCAATTTAGACTATAGAGCACACTGTGCTCCTTTATTCTCCAAATTAGGAATTTTAGACATTTATCAAATCAACACGTTTCAAATAGCTAAATTTATGTACTGTTATCACAACAACCTGTTGCCTCCATTATTTTTAACTTGTTTTTTGCAAATAGTAAAATTCATGGCTATAGCACCAGAACAGCCAATAATTATCGCGTGCATCATTATCGAGCTAATTTTAAAAAATTCGCAATTCTTTACCAAGGTCCAAAGATCTGGAATTCCCTTCCTGTTAGAAGAATCATATTGCCAAGATATCTGAGAAAGCATCTAAGCGATTGAATATGTTGAAATTTGTTAAATATAAATTTGGTAGATCCACATTAACATGTTTGTATAAAAGTTTAGTTAGACCACTCATGAAATATGGAGATGCAATTTGGAGTAATTGTCATGATTTTGATTCAGCTCTGTTGGATAGTGTTCAACACAAAGCACCAAGGGTAGTAACAGCAGCCACCAAGGGAACCAACTTGGCTAGGTTACATGAGGACCTTGCTTGGGAGGATCTCAGTACCAGGAGAGAACTGCATAAGCTATGCCAATATTATAAAATAACCAATAATCTAACTCCCTCTTACTTAGTTGAACTACTACCTAAAATTCCAGGGAGCATACACATCTTCATCTTAGATCAAGGGAATTTTTTGTTGTAGAATTTCTAGATTTCAAAAATCCTTTTTCCCTTCTGCAATAGCTGCTTGGAACTCTTTAGACCTAGATGTTCAGAACTCTGTATCTTTTTCTACTTTTAAGGCTAAAATTCGGTCTACACTTCTCCCTGGAACCTATAATAAGCTATTTGATTTTTGTTATTCAAGGTGTGCATCGATTGATCACACTCATCTTAGACTTGGGTTTTCCTGTTTTAAGGATTATTTAAAACTCATTGTTGTCGTTCTCCTGTTTGTGAGTGTGGTCTTGGCAAGAAATCCTTGAAACACTTTTTCCTGTCTTGCCCAAGGTATGCCAGTCAACGTAATGTCCTGTTTACCTCTGCTGCTACTATACTTGGAGAAACATGGTCATTGAGCAGTGATGGAAGGAAATTGAATTATTTATTACATGGTGTTAAGTCTGCAAATTATGATGTTAAATGCGCTTTCTTTTGAGAATTGCAAAATTTTATAATTACTACTAATCGCTTCTCGGTGGCCAGTCTTTGATATTATTATTAGTATATTTGTAGTTATTAAAGTCAATTTGTGTGTGTGTGTGTGTGTGTGTGTGTGTGTGAGCCAGCATAAATAATATCAAACTTTGTATTATTGTAATCCCCTAGTTGAGCCTAGGTGCCTTTGGGGAAAACAATGTAGAATACAGGTATGTTTAAAAAAAAAAGCATATATATATATATATCGGAATTACTGGGAGGTTTTCTGTTGCATTTGGAATTTCATTTTGATGAGATGGCAATCTTTTGTTTTGCTGGACATTTTATTTTGATGACACAATCCATTTAGCCAAATTTCAGGGAAAATTGTCCTTAGCAGGCATGGAATTCCATTTTGCAAACGAAATGTCCAGAAACTCTAATCAGATATTTTGGCTAATGGATCGTTTGGTTTATGACAGGAAGGAACTGGAGCAGAGAAGAGTGTTGCCATGGTTAGATCATATCATAATATGTTACCATTCTCATTCTCACCCAATTCTAAAATTCTATTTTAGAATATTTAGGTATCTTGTCAAAAAAAAAAAAAAATATATATATATCCCCACCCCCCCACCCCCCCGGCTTGCAAAAGGCACACTGAGTTCTCTGTGTTGTTAGGTATTTTTCCTTTTTCTTCTGCTTAATATTTTTTTCTTTTTCTTTTACTGGTGCATGTGGCAATTCACACACTATTAACTTTGAACTGAAGAAATGATCCTCATACTTTCTGGACAATTTAAGCAATTGCCTCATGTATGCACTTGAAAAATTCAAGTGACTGCAATGCCGGTGCAGTGCTCTTACCAACTGAGCTATGAAGCCACACAGTTGAGAGCAGGTCAATTTGTTGGGCTCATGCGTGTTTTCCCGTGAAAGGAATGATGAATGAAAGGAATGGTTATGAAGTGCGGTTTAGAAATGAATTGAAGGAATGATCCTCGCACTTCCCGGACAATTTAACCAATTGTCCCATATATGCACTTGAAAAATTCAAGCGACTTCAACAGGATTCAAACCCATTGACCTGCTCTCAACTGTGTGGCTTCCTAGCTCAGTTGGTAAGAGCACTGCACCGGCATCGCAGAGGTCTTGGGTTCGAATCCCGTTGAAGTCACTTTAATTTTTCAAGTGCATATATGAGACAATTGCTTAAATTGTCCAGAAAGTGTGAGGATCATTCCTTCAATTCATTTCTAAAGTGCACTTCATAACCATTCCTTTTACTAGTAACGTTATCTGAAATCTGTAGGAGGTTGTACATTTTTTATCATAATGAATTTAGTTATATTTCATCATTTAGTTTCTGAACCTTGTAAGGAATTTTGGGCTATCCAATCTATTAGCCTTACAGCTGTTTGGATTGTCCAAACTTCTTGCATAATACTGATTTTAGTTTTTCATAGTTTTTATGTATTTACTTGGCAAAAAAGATTGTTGTTTAGTTATGTTATTCAATTGTAAATGGGCAAAAGAAGTTCAATCTGATTTAATTCAATATGTACTGTCTTGCTTCTTTGGGAAGGGCCATTATTTGTCAGTCTGGTCATACACCT
>BLFK01001060.1:637196-644556 GCA_014634185.1 Astreopora myriophthalma | reverse complement strand
TCGTCAAAGTTGGATGCTTGAAACTCGGCCGGATTGTCACTGCAGTTCCGTTCATTGCTGTAATCAATCAGTTTGTTTCTTAGATCACAGGCTGACTTTCCTTGAATTTGAAGGGTTCTGGTAGCTGGGAAGAAGTTTACCGTAGCCATAGAGAATTTGAACATAAAGCGTTTAGCATTTGTGTTCACCGTTAAAATGCTGTCATCTCCGTTCATCACATTGATATACTTGAAAAATTTCTCAAGGTCATCCACACTACCATTCCAGATAAGCCTATTTTCTTTTCTGTTGAATTCAAGGTTGAACTCAAGGTTACTTTGAGTTTTTTCTAGGAGTTGGCTCTTAGCCCTGGTGACACGTCCGTTCTCCATGATTTCTTGATGTATGTGGGACTACGAGGGTTCCGTCTTCGTGTCCCTCCCTCATGTGGAGTAATACACGAGGAACCAGATACGGTGGAGGAGAGCCAATTGCAATCTTCTGCCCATGAGACAGTGAAGGCATCAGCAGCTTCACAACCAGGGTTAAGGAATCGGCTACAAAACCTGTCCAGCTGCCTAGTTCTCTCACTTGCAAGTCAATGAATAGTGTGAGGGCCCCAACACCTGTCTAAGTAAGCAAACCAACAAGGATCAAGCATGTTACAATTTTCTATGCATGACAACTCATCAGCCACCACATTAAAATCCCTGCAAATCCATTCCACAGTAAGACAGATATCACGTGACGTGCGTAACTTGTAGATGTTGACTGCTTCATCATGAAGGTAAGCTCTATGCCTGCCCACGAATGGGATAATCTCAGTGTTCTTGCTATCAGTCCTGTGAAGAACCTCCTTCCCTTGTGGCAGAGGCACAAAGGATTGGAAGACGAGGGTAGTGGCCCTGTGTTCCCTGAAGGTGGAGTTCTTTTTGCCCTCTTCAACTGACCAGCTCCCCACTGCAGACTGCCCCCCAACTTGAACAGCAAATCCACCTCAACCTGAATTGCTGGCATCTGAATGAGTTAAAACCTCAGGTTTTGGGCTAGGGGACCAAATGGGATAACCTGAATTATGAAAGTTCCTCTGCCAGAAGAGAACCTCCCCCTGGGCATCTGCATATAACTGAAAAGGACTATCCCATGAAACTACATGGAGGATGTCACGATATAAACTGTGTCCACAAGCGCACCACCGGACCTAGTGCCAAACTCATTGCAGCAGGTAGTCCCATAGACCGTGCTACCTTATGAGAAGACACCACGAAATCATGAGCTGGAACATTTTGTAACCATCCACCATCCGAGAGCAGCCAAGGAACTTAGTGTGCTTTGGAAAAATCACCACATGGTGATAGCCACTGATATAGTCAAACTTGAAGAACCAGTCAGCTTGCTGAAACAAATCAGCCGCAGTATGTCCTCATACTTGAATTGACATGATCTGAGATGTTGATTAACATACGTAAATCTACAATAAGCTTATGCTTTCCAGAACTGTTTGTTGGTACACCCAATGGATTGCACACTAGCAAGTCAGCAGGATGAACTTCAACCAATGCACCTGAACTCGGCATCACGGAGATCTGAGAAGACACAAACTCTTGATTCCATAACTACTGCTATGATTATGAAAAAAAAAAAAAACCCTCTCAGCAGGCAATTGAATGAAAGGCAAACAATAACCCTCATTGAATCACCTTCATCAACCAGTTACTTGCTCCAATACTATGCCAAAAACCTGTGTTTTCACAGGATCCATGCTCACATTGCCATCGAAATGAAGATCACTTGTCTCATAAACAGGGACATTACTGGGCTGGCTGCTGGTAATTGTTGGAGGGTTGTCCAGGTGATCCTGCTCCAGTAAAGAGATTGGCAGAACGGCAGTCCCTAGTAAAGTGCCCTGGCTTGAAGCAACAAAAACAAACAGACCAGCTCTCACATGGAAGATTCTGTTTTTCTGCCACAAATGGCGAAACAGCACTTGTGCTACTTCGATCAAGGATAAACCCTCTCATCCAAGGACCGTGATGTTGTGTGTTCTTGCATATTGTGTATTTCTAGTGTTTCTCTTAGGTGTAAATTGCGGTGTGCAACCTCCAGTGGTGTAACCCCAATTAGTTATGTAAATTCGGTTAAGCAAGTATAAATAGTTGTAACGTTTTTGTATTCGGGTTGTTCTTTGTTCGTCTTGTAATAGTGTCTTTTTTGTGTTGAATACAATAAACTGGTTCGCTCAGATGCAACACATGGGATAACTCCCCTCAGCCTCACAGCCTTAGAAGAGGAGTTTTTTCTTCTCCTACCTCAGCCGTTTGTTGTCTGTTAGGAATATGCACGCTTGCGGGCCTATTTGTCACGCGCTGCCTGGAATCTTGGGTAGAAAAATGTGAAAAATGTGAGAACGTAATAAAACGTTGTTGTGTTCTTTCGAAGACTAACCTGAAGTCGTTTTTAAGCGCCTAATTCCGCTAATCCTTTTCCTAATATGGTCCACCGAGCCGGATAGATCGAAAAATCTGCGAAGAAAGCCTAACATTCTGAACAATTGTGGAAAACATTCTGATTGAATCTTCGAGCCAAACCACAGAACCTTCGTAAACATGGGAAAGAAAGGAAAGTCTACAGCCACTCCTGCGTCTCCTGAAGCTGGGACAAGCGAAAGCCAAGCAAATTCGGCAACGGAAATCACAAGGAAACGACAAGTTCGAACGGCGTACAGGAGATCTACCGAGCGTTTGACCGAAACAGCGACTGAAATTCTGCAATTGATTCAGGAAAACCCGTCTAGTGTGTCTGAGCAGCGAACAGCGATCCTTCACCACAGAACGACTCTAAAGGAGAAAGTTGAAATCTTACAAGGCCTTAATCAGGAAATCCTCGAATTATGCACCGAAGAAGACATCGTGGAGGAGATTGAAGCAGCCGACCTTTTCCAAAACAAAGTGAAATTTGTCATCACTCGATTGGATGCCGTTTTTCCCGCCATTTCTACACCTAAAATGGAACCTATCTCATCTACCTCAGACGAGCCGACCTCTGAAAAAGCGCTCAGTTTGTTTCATCCCATATTTCACCTTCTCCTCAACCACAAGCTTCAGGCCCTCAAGTCAAACTTCCTAAACTAGAGTTGAAAAAGTTCAATGGGGATGTTACAAAATGGTGTACTTTCTGGGACGCTTATGAAGCCTCTATTCACGAAAACGCAAGCATAGCTACGATTGACAAATTTAACCATCTGAACTCCCTATTGGAAAAATCCGCCAGCGAAGCCATTGCAGGTTTATCCATATCTTCTGCTAACTATGAGGAGGCTATTTCTATTTTGAAGGGAAGATTTGGAAATAAACAAATCATCATCAACAAACATATGGAGGGTCTTTTGAACATGCCACCAGTCACTTCTAACCAAGATTTAAGGGGTCTTAGAAGAATTTATGATTTAGTGGAGGTGCATGTAAGAGGTCTGAAGGCACTTGGTGTGTCATCTAAGTCGTGTGGTAACCTACTGTCATCAGTCTTAATGAACAAAATACCCCAAGAACTACGTCTGATTGTTAGCAGGGAGGTCAAGAGGGCGGAGATTGGGAGCTTGACTTGTTATTAAAGGTGTTACATGAAGAGCTCGAGGCACGTGAGAGAGCTATGGGAACCCCAAATAATTACAGTCCAGCCACAAATTCACCATCCCGAAAAAATGGTCAGCATTGGAATGATCCTCCCACAGCCTCAGCACTCACCTCTACGTCACGCTCCTCTCCAACCTGTACCTATTGTAGACAACCTCATGCCTCCAACAAGTGCAAGACAGTGACTGATGTGCGAGCTAGAAGGGAAATCCTAAGAGAGAATGGAAGATGTTACGTTTGCTTGAAGAACGGACACGTGAGCCGAGATTGCCCATCACAAAACAAGTGCTTTAAATGTAACAGCCGGCATCATATCAGCATCTGTAACAGCCACTTGCCGCCGCCCAGTGATAAACCTCAGTCAAGGGAAGTCTTCAGGTCCTCTTCAGAATCTGCACCCACAGTCATGTTCATTGGTTCAAAGACTCCTATCCTCTTACAGACAGCCCAAGCCATTGTTAACAAGACAGGGTCTACCCAGCATAGTAGAAGGATAAGAATCATTCTTGACAGTGGAAGTCAAAGGTCTTATATCACAAATCATCTGAAGGAAGAGCTGAGCCTACCAATTGACCACCAAGAAACAATGCTTATCAAGACCTTTGGGTCGAGGGAAGAGAAGTCACAGACATGTGATGTTGTCCGTTTCAGTGTTAAACTTTTGGACGGGAAGGATATGCAGTTGTCAGCCTATTCAGTACCTTTGATTTGTGAACCCCTCACCAATCAGACAGTGGCATTGGCAAAGAATATGTATGACCATCTCAGTGGTCTACACCTGGCTGACTATTTGACAGAAACTACACCTGCTGATGTAGACATCTTAATTGGATCTGACCAGTATTGGCAGTTAGTCACAGGGGAAGTGAGAAGAGGAGACAGTGGTCCAATGGCTATACACACAAGACCAGGATGGGTGCTCTCTGGTCCAGTGGAAGGCTCAACCCATGGAAGTGACCCGTCAGTGAACCTGGTATCCAGTACACATGTCCTTAGGTGTGCTTCAGAACCAACTCAACCGGAGAACAATGACTTAATTGGAGAACTCAAACGATTCTGGGACTTAGAGTCATTAGGAATATCAAGCTCTGAGCAGTCAGTCTACAGCCAGTTCATCAACACTATTACCTTTCGGCATGGGAGATATGAGGTACGCCTGCCTTGGAAAGACACACATCCAATCCTACCTGACAACTATGAGACGAGTCTCAAACGTTTAAAGAATCTGCTAAATCGCCTTAAAGAAGAACCAAATGTGCTACTTGAATATGATGCTGTTATCAGGGAACAGATTGAGAATGGAATAGTGGAAAGGGTCGGTGAGCCAGAACCAAGAGAGGTTGGAAGAGTCCATTACCTACCGCACCATGCTGTCATTAGGAGAGACAAAGAGACAACAAAGCTGAGGATTGTTTATGATGCATCCTGCAAATCAAATGGCACCTCCTTGAATGACTGTCTGTACACAGGCCCAACTCTTTCTCAGAAGATCATGAACATCATCCTTAGATTCCGAACACACAGGATGGCCTTTGCAGGGGATATTGAGAAAGTGTTCCTTAATGTATCAGTTGCTGAAGAAGACAGGGATGTGTTGAGATTTCTTTGGGTTGATGACGTAACCAAAGAAAACCCTGAAGTTGTTGTGTTGAGGTTTGCTAGAGTGGTATTTGGTGTATCGTCTAGCCCATTCCTGCTTAATGCAACGGTCAAACACCACATAGAGCGGTATGAAGAGGAGGATCCAGAATTTGTTGAGACTTTTCTAAGGTCAATCTACGTTGATGATCTGAGTACGGGGGGAGACACGGAGGAGGAGGCCTACCAAATGTACATCAAGTCCAAGCTCAGGCTAGCTGAGGGTGGCTTCAATTTGAGAAAATTTGTGACAAATTCTGCTGAATTAAGGAACCGCATAGAAGAGAATGAAGCCAGATTGAACAGTGCTTACATCAACCCTACCCCAGCTGCCAGCGAAGGAAACTTGTTCCCCAAAGAAAGTGCTAGAGTAACTGAAGTTAACAATGCCACTCAGAAGTTGGTTGTTGAAGATGAACAGTCTTATACCGAGACTTCACTTGGAGATATTCAAGATGATGGAAACCCTGTACAGAAGATTCTAGGTGTTCAGTGGGACTTTGTTAGAGACCAGTTGAAATTTGACCTCAGTAAAGTGGCTAAGCAGGCCTCAGAGAGTATTCCTACTAAAAGGAACATTGCCTCAATTGCAGCAAAATTCTATGATCCTATTGGTTTTCTGTCCCCGGTTGTTGTGGAATTCAAACTCTTATTTCAAGAACTTTGTGAAAGCAAGACCGACTGGGATGACATTTTGGAAGGGAATTTGCTCACTAAGTGGAA
Source organism: Astreopora myriophthalma (assembly GCA_014634185.1). NCBI lineage: Eukaryota > Metazoa > Cnidaria > Anthozoa > Scleractinia > Acroporidae > Astreopora > Astreopora myriophthalma. Next base: position 638,584 of record BLFK01001060.1, on the reverse strand, counting down.
CAAGCTAGTTTCAAGCCTTCGAGACGTTCAACCCTTCTGGTTAGAGAGATGCTATCTTAAGGGACCACGCGATACGGTCGTCTCTTACAACCTTCATGGGTTCTGTGATGCGTCCTTAAAGGCATACAGTGCAGTTGTCTACCTTCAAATCCAAACAACCTCGCAAGTCTACACAAGTTTTGTAGCCTCCAAGACAAGGGTGGCTCCACTAAGCAATGAAACTATTCCCAGACTGGAGCTTCTGGCAGCAGTCATACTCGCCAGACTTATCTCAGCTGTTAAGGTAGCCCTGGAATGTGAAGTACCTATTGAGAAAGTCACTTGCTGGAGTGACTCAGAGATTGCACTTTGCTGGATTAAGAACATTGACAAGGAATGGAAACAGTTTGTGCAGAACCGAGTCACTGAAATTAGAAGACTGCCACCTGTGAACTGCTGGAGATATTGCCCTACCGATTGCAACCCTGCAGACATCCCATCAAGGGGAATGAGCGCTTCTCGATTAGCTTCAAGTGTTCTATGGCAAAATGGTCCAAAGTGGTTAAGCCAATATGAGGAAGAGTCAAATGAAGGTGGTGGTATGGGATACATTCCTGAAGAGTGTTTGGCAGAAATGGCCGTGAAGAATCGAGAGCAAATCAAAACGCTGACCTGCATCGCCAGTTCTGAAAGCCGCAGTATCAGTAGTGTGATTGATTTGAATCGCTTCAGCAATCTTCAACGTCTACTGCGAGTAACAGCCTATGTGTTGCGATTTATCAAGATCCTCAAGGAAAGAGTGAAAGGCGGAGAGCAAGTGTTTGAATCGGACATCAGTGTAACAGACCTTAAGGAAGCAGAGCAGTGTTGGATTTCGGATGTGCAAGGGTCGCTGCGACAAAATAAGAAGTTCGAAGGTTGGAGCCGGGAGTTTGATCTCTTTACTGATTTTGATGGCCTTCTAAGGTGCAGAGGCAGGATGTCTCATGCTGAACTTCCATATACAACCAAGCACCCCATCCTACTTGATAGTAACCATGGATTCGCCACTCTAGTTATTAGGGATTGTCACAGGAGAGTAATGCACAATGGGGTGAAAGAGACACTGACAGAGCTGCACTCCAGATTCTGGTTGGTAAAGGGAAGACAGACTGTGAAGAAACTTCTGCATAACTGCGTGACGTGCCGGAGAAACGAAGGAAAGCCGTACAAGGCGCCTCCGCCACCGCCTTTGCCTGATTTCAGAGTGACCGCTGCACCACCCTTTACGTTTACTGGATTGGACTATGCCGGCCCATTGTATGTGAAGGAAGCCAAGAAGAAAACTGAGAAAAAGGTCTGGATTTGCCTCTATACATGTTGTGTGACAAGAGCGGTACATCTTGATGTGGTACCAGACCTTACCCCAG
>BLFK01001060.1:612196-624696 GCA_014634185.1 Astreopora myriophthalma | reverse complement strand
ATGTTGTAATTAATGTTGTAACTTAGTTTCATAGGGCCGTAAGGGACACTACAGTCTTGACAGTAATGATGCACCCTATTGAAATAAAGAGTCATCATCAAAATATTCAATTTAATAAAAAGCGGTTTGGCATGAGAACGAGGAGCTTTTTTTTTTTTAAGTTGCAAAAACAGTTCTACACGAGATGAAAAAGTTGATGCCCAAATAAAATTACAATAAGTTAAGTAAGGCAAGGAGAGAGAATTATACAGAGCCTTTAGATTAAGGGAAGCAAGATATTGACAAGATTTACGAATGACTCAATTACTTTGGAATCTTAGCTGGAGATTAAATTGTTATATGGTTTCCAAGATTCTTGTTAATGATGACACCCAAAAACTTAACAGAAGTTCCGTTGATGACAAAACCTGGAAGAGAATTGATTCTTTTATGAGCAGGAAAAAATAGACTAAATGTAGTTTCTTAGGGTGAAGTGACAGCTTGTTTGCAATGGACCAAGAAGAGATTCGAGTTAGTTCATGTTAAAGTGTGTTAAAGAGAATTCAGATATCTTTGTTTGAGAAATATGTGTCAACAGCACAAAGGATAAAAGAGACCGGTTTAGAAGATTGAAAAAAGTCATTTACTTTAAGGAGAAAAAGGAGTACCCCTAAGACAGAACAATGCAGAACACCACAGTTAATGGATTTAGATGAAGATGCGTAACTGTAAATTTGAATATACTGATATCTCAGATAACAAGTCAGCCAGAAGAGAGGGGTTCCATGAATACCATAAAGTTAATATTGGTCTATAATAATTTATCAAAAAATAGACCACTCTTGAGGCCAGGGATAACCTTGGACCTTTTGAGTTTATCCGGTCATATTCCAGTACAGGACCCAGTTGTTTGAAGGGTGGATAGCGCTATACACTGGATAAGCAATAGCAAAACTGACTGATGAATGAAATGATTGTTAAGTGCGGGTTAGAAGTGAATTGAAGAACCCGCACTTCACAATCATTTCATTCATCATTCCTTTCACGGGAAAACACTCATGAGCCCAACAAATTGACCTGCTCTCAACTGTGTGGCTTCATAGCTCAGTTGGTAAGAGCACTGCACCGGAAGTCACTTGAATTTTTCAAGTGCATATATGAGACAATTGCTTAAATTGTCCAGAAAGTGTGAGGATCACTTCTTCAATTCAAACCCGATTGAGTTATCCAGTGGATAGCGTTATCCACCCTTCTAACAACTGAGGCCAGAAGGATAATTTACAAATGTATGTTAAGAGGGGAGAGGCAAGTAGGTCAATAGTCTCTTTAATGATTGATGTAGGGTGTAATGACTTGATTTAGGGTTAAGTAAAATAATTGCTCTGATTTAATTCACAATCTCCTAGTCAGGAAAATTCTGTTTTTCCACATTTTCCCAGTGACTGTTGCAAGGCTGAAATAATGCTGATGTGATTCCTTGTAGGATATTTTTACTCGGAAGATATCAGTCAGATCTGGCGTGTACTGGAGGCTATGGAAGTTGGTATGGTTGGAATCAACGAGGGAGGTATTTCCTCAGAGATAGCACCTTTTGGTGGCTGGAAGCAATCAGGTTTAGGGAGAGAGGGTTCCAAATACGGCATTGACGATTACCTCGAGCTAAAGTATGTCTGCCTAGGAGGAATCAACTTGGTATAAAAGAATAACTATGTCGGGTAAAGATGTGACGCAAGAATGGCTGCTGATAAGCTGGATACGGTTAGTTGGTCTAACTGAAATATATAGGAAGGAACATTCAATCATGCCATTTATGCATGCTTTCTGTTGATTGAGATCCCCTTAGGGTATTTGCTCATTTCAGATCATGTAACTGTTCACTGTTCGTTTGTTCTTTGGCATTGCATTCGGCTTGCAAATGGCGAGGTGTGAAAGATCCGTTCTACAGAGCATGGTCACTAAAATGGCGAGACTAAAGGGTGTATTATCTCTCACTGAGCTTTTCAAGAACGTGTGAAATCTTAATTTCAAAATACAGCCACGGATTCCATTTTTTACTGCTACCATTCATCATCATGGCAACATTTAGCAGACCATTCAAGTGCATGTGAAGTGAAAATCACTTTTAGGCCTTTCACAGTGACGGGGAATGACATTTTCCTTTATGAATAATCTTCCCTCATTCCAGAGGTATCAAGTTTTTTTTTTGTCAAAATTGATGATATCGCAAATCGTCTCAGTGTGAAGATAAATTACAACATCAAGAATAGGTCTGGAAATATTGAAGCTAAGCCACTCAAGCTGAAATTTGGTCCCATTAATATATCTTGGGTAAGATGTAAAGTGACACCCGTTGTGCTTTTGCCGTGGCAACATTTTTGCTTCCAGGTGTATCTCGTGTGGGATAGACATTCCCATTTTCCTCTCAGTGGCATAATGTTCAGTTTTAGGTTCTGAGGATATGTCTGTGAATACAGGAACTACATGCCTTTCAAGTATGATCATCTGTATCTTCTTATTTGGTGGAAAGTGGAGATATTTGGTTCATGTTCATAGCAGAAATGGACTGGAGCGAGAGTGTTACCATAGGAAATTCGCAATGGGTGTCATTATCTGTGCTGTGCGAGATATGTTACTGATTTGAAACTCGATTTTTGCATGAACCTCGAATGTCTCTAGAATCAGAGTAGATACTTCTAGAAAAAAACGCCATTCTTCATTGTGAAAGGCTTCTGAATGGGCAAAGAAGATTTTTTATTTCATATGAAGTTGAAATCCGCCTGTCACAAAGCCCCTTTGACTCACTCCGCATCCTTTATTAGGGACTTTAAGATAGTGCACAACAGTAGGCTGTGACGGTTGGATGCGTATACCGGGGACCTGGGACAGGTACAGTAGAAAGGCACAAAAATTTTTCACTTAAGATTTGGCCAACACAACCGAGGACGGTGAAATAAACCTGTCTTTTGAAGAGGTGAGAAATTCTCTTGTCATTTCTTTTGCAGACGGTTCAAGTGATGAGGAATTTCTTATTTTATACCATGAATACAAATCAGCGAATTCTCTTTATCCTCATTGGGAATTTGAACCATTTTGTCTAGACTTCTTGGATTCTAGCGATTGTAAATCTTCAGACTGGAGAAGGACAACATTCCCATTGTAGCCGATGCTTTGCAAGTTCTAGCAAGATTTAGAAGTGCCCTCAGGGTAGCGTTTGCGATGGTATAGGGGGATTTTGCATTCTACTAAGGAGGTTGGCTTATCCCTCTCGGTATTTTGATCTCATTCAAAGGTTTGCGCGCCCAGTTCCTGAACTGAGTTTGATAGCAAACACTGTGCTTGAATGGATCTACGATTTGTTCAGTTTTTGTTTTACTTCATGGAACCAGGCACTTCTTACACCTCCTTTCTTGGAGTCTTATGCTCAAGCAGTCGGCTGACAAGGAAATCCACTCAGAAATTGTTTTGAATTTATAGATGGAACTGTTCGTGAAATGTGCAGACCAGATACAAACCAACGTGTCATTTACAATGGCCACAAAAGGGTGCATGGGCTTAAATTTCAATCAGTGGCCCTACCAAACGGTCTGGTCGGAAATCTGTATGGACCTGTGGAAGGGCATCATGATGATGCAGGAATGCTAAGGAATTCTGATCTCCTGAACGATCTGTCAAGGGTTGCATTTAACAAGGTGATGTCCTTTGCCTGTATGGAGATCCGGCTTATCCCCTTCGTCCTACCTTAATGGGACCGTACCACCGAGGGATGTCCCTGTGCTCACCCCTGAGATGGAAGCTTTCAACACAACCATGAGTTCAATAAGAGTTTTCTGTGGAGTGGCTGTTCAGTGACGTTTCAAATCATTTCAAGTTCATTGACTTAAAATGAACTCAAAGATAGGAATGAGTGCAATTGGGAAACAATGTATAGCCTGTACTCTTTTATGAAACATATTAACTTGTCTTTATGGCAACATCACTTCAGACAACTTCCTATTAGAGCCACCGACTATTAATGACTATTTGGCGTAGTTTAGCCCACTGAAGGGTGGACTATTAGAAATTTAGGTCAGGGGATGGCATTGTTTTGCAGGAATTCCTTTTGTATGGTTAAAATTCAGGGAAATGGGATTTTTTACCGTGTCACCGCATGAAATTTGGTGGGAGTCCCCCCACCCCCATACATCCTATTCCCAACTTTTAATAGTCCACCCCATAATGCTCACATGGTTGTGGTTTCTACGAAATAAGTGTCAAGCAAAAAGAGAGAAGTAAATAGCCCAGTCCTGTTCTATTCGATATACTGAGGGTATTTGTGATACCCACTTCTAAGGGCCAGTCACGAGTGCTGTTCTTTCCCTGAGCTTAGACTAGAACTGCGTGTGTTATAAATTAAGTGGCTGGTGTAGAGGAGGTGGGGGTTGCTACAATAGAACAAAGGGCTTCATGAATTACATTTCCAGCATGTTATTGCAACCTCAATGTAACTTGGATTGTTTACACCTTTTTCTAACTTTGGAAATAGTTATGTGAAATTCACTGACAAATTCTGTCAAAACAGAAGCTGAATGTTACAAACTTTGTACCTCTCCAATAATAAACAATCTAGCCCTTTGCAATTTTTTGCGTCATGAGCATCATGAGCTGTTACACTTGCTGCGCTTGTTGCTGCTGCATAGCAAATTGTTGTTGCATTTGCTGGGCTTGCTATTGTTGTAGCATGTGCTGTTCAAACTGCTCCTGCCTCTTATTCTGGAGTGCCATCTCCTACCGGAAAAGAGCCATTTCCTCCTTTCTCAACTCAGCCTCTTCTTGGCGCTTGGTTTCTAAGAGGTGTACAACATCACTACCTCGCCTTCTCTTCCTTCCTCCACCCCTGCTATTTGTAACACCTTCCTCATCATCAGAATCACCATTTGCAGCTGCATTTTTGGACTAGGTCGAGGGTGTCTAGGTGTGGGTGTGTGTGTGTTGGGGGGGGGGGGGAATTCCCTATCCTTTTTTAAACGGATAACTATAATTATTTTTAGTATAAGCCCTCCCCCTCCTCCCACATTTTTGGTAGCCTCCCCCGTTGTGGATTGGATCCACCACTATTTTTTCTGCCAAATCTAAACAAAGAGAATCTTATTTCGGCCAACTTTGCAATTACAGTAGGCTACGAGACTCTTCTAGGGCAGGGAACGAATTTAATAAAATAGATTGTAATCCACTTACTTGTTCCGCAGATCATTTGATGCCGGTGCCCTAAAATGAAATGGAGATTGATTCGGTTTTCTCTTGATAAGAGAAAGTTTTCGTACAGACAAAGGCAGCAGAAGGTAGACCGAGTGAAATTCCTCTCAAAAACAACACGTCTGAAATTAATCAAAATCGTTTCAGACCGCTAAGGGGAATTGGTTCAGAAACAAAAAATGTGGCTACAATGATCTCTTTTACCTTTCTTTTCTGGCTTACCCTTCTGCCATGGTGGATTACGGGTAGATACACTGGATAACGCTACATTGAAAACAAGCAAATTTAGGTTTGAGCCGCCATGTGGCCGAGTGATGTCTTATGAATGAACTCAATTTTCGCTAGGTTTCTATTTCACCGATAGATAAATCAAGACAAACACAACCAAATGCACATTTAACCCGTTGGGTAATCAGTTTTCAATGCATAATAAAGGAAAAGGCTAAAATAGTGCGAATATGTATGGATGAATTCTCACCATTTTCTCCGTAGATTCCACGATGAGAAACCCCGCGGAAAGGTACCGTCCTAGAACCACGACGGTCAAATGTCACGGGGGTTTTGCATGACACGACACTCATCCAACGGTCCCAGTCTACCGTCGTGTATAATCTTAACAAACAGCAATACCGTTGATTTAAATTTGAACTTAGAGCTTGCATGCCATTGAAAGGCACAGTACTATTAGTATTGACAAGGTCATATGAGAACTGAAATGCTATGAACTTAAATGTTGAGACAAATTAACACTGATTTCAGACCAGATATGTTGATCTTGGCTGGAAACATTTAACAACTGTTTCCATTCAATTTTAGTCCATGTTATTTTATTTACTGCAAAATATGTAAAATAAAACCGTAGGAATTTGAAATTAAATAAAAGTGCATATTTCGTGAATAGTTAATGTGAATCAATATTGTTTTTCCATTGCCAAACTGTTCTCCCTCTGTTTTAAGAGGGGGATTACCTTATTCTAGCTCATGTTCTTAAATTTATGTTGAATTACAGTCTTCAGACTGGCTGTGTTAAAGTACTGAGTGCAAGATTTTTTTCAGTTGACTTCTGATTCTTTGGAATGGGATGATATTTCTCGGAAAAAAAAGAAAAAACCTTTTTGTACAGTATGCATCACATGCTTATGTACTTAAATGATCGATTAATTGCTCTGGCTTTAGGCCCAGGGTTAAAAGATTCCCCTGTGACTAGTTTTTTCCCTTTGGGTCGCAGTTTATTTCAGGGTGCGTAAGATTATGTTTTATTGATGGTATGTTTGGAATTGATCCATTTTATCAGAGGAACTTGCAAAAAAAAAAAAAGAGGGAGAGAATAAATAATAATAATAAAATCGGACAAAATGAGTTGTACAGTCCACAAGAGGTTATTAAACCAACAGCCATTTGATTGGTAGACGCATGTTACCACTGAGCCAGACCGCCACCTCGATGGGTTGTGAGTAAACCACTTATCCTTTAGGAGGTAACCACAAGTTTCTGTACAACAAGTCTAACAGCTTAAGTCACAAAGTCATTTTCAACAATGAGAAAGCTTTTTGTCACTGCAAACACTGCATGGTACGTTAATGCTGAGTGTAAGTGCTTCTTCAATCTGTTGAAAGAAGTACCAACTTAAATTGTTTGACGTTCTGCAGCTTGTCATGATCAAACAAAGCTGTAGTTAAAATAGTCAACCTGGAATTTGCAGAGTTACATTAATTCTTCCTTCATTCTTTCAGAAACATCTTTCTTTACTGTTGGGTTTTAGAGTAGCTTGAGGGAGCTAACATCTCGAGCATTTAGCTGTCCAACCATGACAACATGGTAAAGGCCAGTCATATCACCACACTGAGAACTACGTCCTCCCTTTTTGCAAACCCACTTGGGTTTGATCGGGATTTGAACCCACTAACTCCTGCTCGGCAGCGTGGTGCTTTACACCACTGGCCTTACTAGGTGGTAGTGTGTTATGTATCTGCACATTTTTCAACATGACGAATTTACAATTTACCATTCAATGAGTAGAAACGAGGAGTCATAAGATCAGTGTCGTAGATTTCATGCTTCAAGGACTGCAAGGATAAATATCAAGGTGTGACTAAAACACTCCCATAAAATCCGGCATGGCACTCCTAAATCTCGGTATGGTACCTATGTTTTTTGGACACGGCCTGGTATATTCTTAATGTGTGAACAGAACCGACTGAGGGCTTATTAGGCACCCGTGCAACAAATTTTTGGCCACGGGTGGAGGTGTGCTTGGCATGGATGAAGTCGGTACCGTACCGAAAATACCGCGCAAGTAAACTGATTGCCGTGCTGTGCTACATGCAAAGCGGCTATTGGTATCTCAAAGTACGGCCACTGTGCATGTCATTTTCCAGGCACCTTGCGAAGTCCACAAACATTAATTGTGTAAACACGCAGTGCCGTGCCAACAAATCATCAACAAATCGTGCCAATTTTCTGCGTGCATAAAACTGTGTAAACAGGGAGTGCTACGCCATGAAATCATTGGTGCCTTGCCATGATTTAGAAGTGCCGTGCCAATTTGTGTGTGTGTAAAAGGGGTTTTACACAAGCAGAAAAACTGGCACGACCGTACAGAGACATAGGAGTGCGTTGCAAGATTTTGTACTAGTGTAAAAGAAAATGTTTACCGTGGCGCGGATGAAAATGGTACGAGTGCCATAAAATGTGGCACTCATGTCTTGTTTACAGGCCTTTTTTTCTGCCGTGCTAATTGGTGTAAGGTAATACTTTTCGTATCTTGGGCAGCGTACTCTATTATTTCTCAAGCTGCATGCGGCTAAAGTTGGTTTGGCATGGTCAATCGTTTACGCTACTCAATTCGTGAGAGCTGGACCAAATTTTTGGCAGCATGTACGAATTTCACCCGAGCTCGGGCTACCTATCCAGACGGTCCGAGTACGGGTGAAAATTTGGTGCGGCACAGATAGGCCAAAGTCGTTTACTCAGAGAATTTTATCCGTGCTGAACCTCTTTTGGACCGCATACCATTTAATAATAATACAAGAATTTGTAGTGCACAAATTCGATATGGATATGCTCAAATGCGCATTGCAAGTAAACATGCTATAAGGCCTAATTATCCTAGATAACAAGTTCAGGTAGCTAAGAAGGGGGCTGTCATGAGAGCTCCTATGGTAATATGAAGGAAATTAAAGATGAGATAAAAGTTGGTGCGAAAGCTTCAAGAACCTTAATTGCAATTAACAGAATTTTAAATATAGTTCGAAATTTCTCTGGGAGCCATTGTAAATTAGAAAGGAGCAGTGTTATATGGCAATATTTGCTTTGCTGGCAAACCAGTCTAGTGGCAGTATTCTGAATTCTTTGAATTATTTAGATGGTAGTCAGGAAGGCCATACAAGAGACTATTACAATAGTCGATTCTGGCGGTCACGAGTGAGTGCACAAGGCTCTTAGTGCACCGCCTTGAGAGGTACTTCCGTATATGTTGAACATTGTAAGGATAACAAAAAGAACTTGACAGTTTCGTAATGTGATTTTATCCAAGCCGTGCCAAAGACTTAAGTCTAAACTTAAGTAGGGTCTTGAGAGGCTTTGTTTTCAAGACACGTGATAGAGATGGCGGTAAGGGAACTCTGTAGGAAATTTTATCCCTTGCAAAAAGTAGTTTAAAAGGAATGGAAATGTAACGCCATTAAAATTGTGTTTGGAATGGTGTTACGTGTAGTGTCACTAATACCATTCCAAAGGATTGTTCGGTGGGAAACCATAATGGCTGGGCGTGTCTCTTTCGTTTCTCCTTAGTTCTGCTACCGAAGATGCCTCTCCAGTTACCTGGCTCCTTGTAAATACTATATTTGATCGCCAGAAGAGCTTATGTAGCTTATTCAAGGTAAATGCCGGCGGAAAAAAACAAAACAAAAACAAAAAAAACAACCAAAAACAACAACAACAACAACAAAAACGCAAAGGAGGCAGCCGTGGGTAAGTCGAAGAAGAGCTTAGAACCATGAAGAAAATCAATATGGCGGCCAAGGAAAGCCTAGAGATGCCTCCCATGTTAGAATTTTATCCTAAGTTAATCTGGATAATAATCACAAATTGAACTAGTGCACAACTCATCTTATCAACTGGCGTGCGTTTCTCGAAATCCCCGGGACTTTTCCAGTCGTTTTCGGCTGCTATATTTCCCTCCCTATCTTAAAAACGAAGTCATTAATAGTCATGAAATCTTGTGTTAACCTGAAAACATGTTAAAAGACCAGGTTTTTTTCGTAATTTTGGGACATTTGAGGAACGCACGCCTGGAGAGGGATGTCCCCATGGCAACTAAGATTTCTAACCGCCCAAAAAATCGAATTAGCTCTTTTAGGAACGTCTTTGTTGTCTTTGTATGTTATTTCATCATTTCGTTTGACTGTTACGCGTTTTACTGTACCTCTGTCCATCATTTGCTTGTTTTATTTTATGTTCATCTTGTAGCTTTCATAATTTGAGCAACTTCGTGAGAACCTTTTGCATCAATTACACCCAACACAAACACATTTCAGGAAGTACTGTAAGAGCCCTCCTCTTGGGCTCCCCTCCCCAGCCCCTCCCTCCCTCCCCCCCTCTCTCTCTCTCTCTCTCTCTCTCTCTCTCTCTCTCTCTCTCCTGGAGTTAATTCCGATCCTACTCCTGCTGAGGGAGGCTGGGTCTGGTGCCGCTGTTTATCAGTTTGTTTCTTCTGTTCCTGGGTTAGGTAGCTCTTCTGGGGTTTCTTATTCCTTAGTCCATGATATTGATGCTGATGGGAATTTAGTTAAATCGTGGGGTGATCCGACGGAAAAAGATGTCGAAGGTCATCTTAGGGAGGTCTTCTGATTGCTTCACTTCTGCTGCTTCGACTGTTCCATTTTTTGTTGGTGATTCTTGTCGTCCCTGGGACGATGTTTCTGAGGAAGTTAGGAATGAGGGGGTTGTTTCTCCTCCTCTGGATCTGTTTCTGCTGTTCCTGTTGTTTCTGAGATTGTGGATGCTTTGGAACAGTAGGAATCGGGCTTCTTGTGTCATAGGGGATTCATATCGCAATGATTTCTTGACACCAGCTAACTTTCAATGCGTTTATTCACATCGCACTCGTAAGAAATACAATCGCCATTTTCTCTCTCGCCCCTCTGCGCCTAGTGCTCACAAGACTCGTTTCCAACCGGTGTCTATGACGTCACGTTTCGCGTCACGCAATTGTCACGTTTTTCGTTCCGACATTCATGTGTCCTCCCGGGCTGCTTGTTCTGATGTAGCTATCACAGCAGATGTGTGTATGATTGAGGCATCTGCCCCCATAAGCTAAAAGGTCTGGTACAGCTCTGTGATGATTCTTTATAGGTGGTTCTAAAGTTAGTGGGGTCACTGGGTTACAGCCCCGCTTAAGTGGGTTACGACTCCTAGCTATCATGTGCTGCCTGCTGTTTCTGCCACTGCTTTGATTTTAGTGTCACGTCATTTGTGCTCTAAATAGTCTTCTCATGGCTGGTTTTTGTTTTCTTTTAATCTTAGCTTTGTCCATTTGTTGTCTCAATGCTACTGGTATAAGAGATAGTGCTAGGGGCACTGGTGTCATTCATTGGTTTCAGTCTTTTTCTACAGTTGTTGATATTGTATGCTTGCAAAGGTGTCATTTTTGGTTTGTCTTTTTGTTTTCTGCTTTGCTTTGACTTGGCAGTATGTGAGCAATTGTTGTGTTGCGTGTCTCCTGTTCAGCGTGTTTTTTTGTGAAGGATGAGTGTTTTGTGGCTCTTAAAAGGGATAGCTCGTGGTAAGGCTCCGGGTGTGATGGCCTTCCTATGGAATTTTATCTTAAGTTGTGGGGTCTAATCCTTTTAGTGTTTTAATTTCGGCCAATTCTGTTAAATGCTGACTACAAGATTACTTCTCGCTCGATTGCAGCCCGTCTCCTTAAGGTTATACATTTGGTGGTGGAGCGGGATCAATCTTCTCTTCTTGGGTTTTGCTTATGTTTTATTGGTTTTAGGTTCATTGTGGTGTTCCTTATCATGTGGGGTTTCTTCTGCTTTCCACTGTGATCCTTTGTTTTTCCAGCTTTCTTATCGTTCCTTGATTTTTCCCTTTGCATTCCTGTTGTGTTTCGTATGTCTTATCTTGCCTATGTATTAATTGGTTCTGGTATTGATCATCCTCCTGTTGTTTCTATTTGTAGCAAGTCAGCTTATCTCTTTTGTTGTCTGAAAATGTTGTGTCTCCACATTGTGTAAGTTCTGTCCATCGTTTGGTTTTCTTCATTGGAACTCTTACCTAGTGTCAGCTTTCTTTTTTGATACGGATCGGTCGGTTATTGATTTCAGTTGGAAAGTCGCTTATGCTGTTACATATGGCTTAGTGTTTGCCTTCTTTTGGTCTTGCTGTTCCTACTGCCTGCTTTTGTGGTTATGTAATGAAGTCTTTCAGGATTTGCTTTTTGATTGCCCATTGGCTGTTAGTGTGTTTTCTTGGTTCAGTCTCTTCAGTCTCATGTGCTATTTGGCATTTCTGCGGATGAGCTTGTCGTTGTTCCTTGGTTTTTGTTGATTTCATTAATATCTGTAAGCTTGCCTTTTGGACTGCGCTAAATGACAGTCATTTTCGTGACATCCGTCCTTCTCCTGTTGATGTGTTGGATTTCGTTGAGGCTCGTGTGCATTTATATCTTCATTTGTTCTTTCGTTGTTTCCGTTCATCTCGTCATCGTGCGAATTTTGTTCGGCAGTGGGGATGTCGTGGTACCGTTGCTTCAATTGTTAGTTCTGATCTTGTTGTAAGCTTTTAATTCCATGTTTGCGTGTTTTTTAGTCTGGTCACCCTTATTGGTTGTACTGGGTTGGCTTGGTTGGTGTGTGTGAGCTGCTGGTGGGTTGTCTCGAGTGGGTGTGATTTTATCAGTCTGGCCACCTTTACTGGTTGTACTAGTTTGACTTTTTTGAGTGGGTGTGCCAATTATTGCCGTTCTGTACTGCCCTGCTTCTTTTATCTTGTCTTTTTGTTTTGTGCTGTATGTGTTGTTTTGTACTTGTACTGTGTTTTGTACTGTCGTTTTGTACCTTGGTGTTTGACGTGCTGGTGCACCTCCCATTTGAAGCAACCCTGGAGGTATCTGCAGAATGAGTCTCTTGACTGTTGGCCATTGCGCTCTCCCTTTGGGGTGCCGGGCAGTTGTTTTAAACATAAAAAGACACCCAGCTGAAACAATGAAAAGTCTTTGTCAAGGGACTCATCTTGGATCCCTCAAGGTAATGTTAGTCACAAAAGCTTTAGCAAACTGAATA
>BLFK01001060.1:588738-598326 GCA_014634185.1 Astreopora myriophthalma | reverse complement strand
AGGCGGCTATGGACCCAAAACCGAAAAAAAAAAAAAAAAAAGAAAGAAAGAAAAGAATGAGTCCTGACCCCTCTTTGTTGTAAAATCTGTTCCTGATTCCAAAAATTGGCAGTGTAAACGGTGTGCTGAACAGGGCCTTTAGGCCACTCCTTCGTCAGCCAAACCTCATCGTTATCCGTGTAAACAATAAAAACAATGGTCCAGACCACTTTAATGGGTCAAAAGCTCATCAGTCCTTAGGAGGTTGCGCTAAAAACAGAAATTTCACCCTGGATGACGGGACACGATATAATTATCGTCTACTTGGTAAACTCGCTAAATGAAATTGACCAGAGCCGTACTGAAATAAACAATTGAGATATATTTCCAAATCCACGGTACGTTACATTTCAGTCTTTACCTATTATGTTTATGAATTTTAATGACTACACGTTGTGAATTATCCAAAACAAACGATGACCTTCCGTTCTTTGAGGTGAACCTATTCAGGTGAAAACGGGAACTTCCTTATGCAAATCTGAAAACTTCATTTCCAAAAGTTCTGATTTCCATGCTATTCTTCAACGATTTGTCCTTGTCTGAAGAGGTATATTTGATATTTACTCACGCTTAAATATCGTGTTCGCGCAAAAGCTAATTCGGGCTTACAGATCAGCAGAACGAATATAAAAATATCTATAGGCTTGTTAAACTTACATCACTCTCTTCCTTTCAACACCAAGCCACTTTAGTTTATTCGTACTATCTACGGCTTGGTATATCAAAAAATGTCCGGAAAAGAGTTTATGAACCATCTTCAATTCGCTGATAGCCCGACGATCCGCCAGGACGAAGGCCATACTTCTTGCGAATTTCATCTCTCTTGCCCTCTCTTTCGCTTCGTTTTTGAGCATTAATTGCCTGCATTTCTGTTCGTTTTCGTCTCAACTTGGCATCTTCTTTATCCATTCGCTTTTGCTTGCATTTTTGGCACTGACGACAACAACAACAATATACACAACACCCGACGAAAATCAAGAAAACTCCGACAAGCGAAGGAACTAAAATAATGAGAACATTGCCTCCAAGATGGCATTGTCCATAATACCATCCCTTGCTCGGGCAATCTCTAGGAACAATCTTCGTCCAGCCGGGATAGTGGTTGCATTTTTTGGTTGACGAGCACCAGTAACAGGCCGAATGCTCAGTACAATCTCCACAAGAAGCGTTGAACTTCGGGCAGTCGACGTCTTCAGCCGCCGCGACTGGCATTGTGAAACAAACAAGAGCTACGAAGGCCATTGTTGAAATGCACAGCAAACGTTGTTCAAAATTCATGACGATGAGTTCTTTCTGACCTTCACTTAAGTTCAGCTTGTAATCGAATCGGTGTTGTCCGAAGTCCACTCCTTACTTCACAACTGAGGTTCGATGAGTTTAATTGCGAAATCTCTTTCGTGTCCGTCGGGGCTACATATGTTTTACCTTCGACAAGAGCAATCGAGCCCGCTCTATATGCCAATAAAAAGCCCCTCTGTAGCACAGTGAATAGAAAAATTTGTCCTCTGATTCGCCTTGTGGAAATTCGTCGTGGATATTGGTGCCAAAATGCACAAAATTTTCACACCAGGAATTTATTCTCGCCGAAGCCAACACGAAGTGAAATTCTACAACCGTTTTTCTATAAATGTACGCACGCTCTTACGTCATTGCATTCAAAAACAAAATCTACCCCCCAGGGCTGGGTAAAAAAGGAGCAATATTGCTAATTTTCTTTATAAAATCCAACTATTTAACCTGAAACAAAAACACTACGACAAATATATATTTAATAAACAACAGATAGATTCGGCATATTTCGGAGCAGCAAAAGAATCCGACTTGAAAGAAAATCACTAATTAGTTCTTTGGCCCTCCGGTGCTCTCTCAGTGAATCTCATGCTACGATACCATCACCTTGAAAACGGAATTGAATATTTTACACGTGCTCGTGGCAGTAAAAGTTTTAGGGCCCGTTATTTAAGCAACGTTTAACTTAGACCACAGTTTACAACAGCATTTTACCGCCAAAACTTTTTGGACGTGATTTTCTTCAACTAAATAAGTGCTTTTAATTTCTCCTCTGCTCTTTCCTTTCGACAATGAACAGCCTTTATGTACTAGGAGTGACTCAAATGAAAATGACTGAAAGGGTTGGTTTTGTTAAGCGCCGGCCAAACATTGTTTAAATAACCGGATGTCAGTTTTTCACAGTATTGACATATCATCTAGAGAGTTGTGCTAAATCATCCTGGCTCTCGTTATTTTTACACTTCTCTTGAACTTGTAGTTCGGTCATGGGCTTTTATTTAATTCAACTGATATTATCCATACAGCGTAATCATCGAGCCAGTATCCTTAAGAGCAACTGGTCATCTGTCAGACGGCTTTTCCGTCAATCATTCAGTCAGTCAGTCAGTCACTCCTGCAACCGCAAATGTCTCTTTAATTTCCCGAATCACGTGCACATACACTCATGGTTAAAGAATCTTACCCACCCAGTTTGCAACGCGCGCTTCTATTATTGTTCTCATCTGGGCAACCCCGACATTTCACGCCATATTTGGGTATCAGGTTTTATTTTGCCACGAGGGAAATCAGTGGAACTGATGGAATCGGGCGACAGTCAAGAAGCTTTAGATATCACTGGGGAAGATGCTAGTACAAGAAGTATTGTTTTTGGCAACTTCTTCCGCAGTTATTTTGTTACATTTCAGGCATGTTAAATTAAGGAGTGGTTCACTGGCTTATATGACATAGTTACGTTTAGAAGGGAAGGTATAGTTCACTGCCACTTGGCTTGGAATATATGAGGTGGTAAAGGATAGTTTCGTGACTCGTGATCGGCTCCTTTTTTTCCTGTGAAATGTGAAATGGCTAATTTTTTCCTCGTGAATCGTGATTTCCATGGCAGCCGTGAGTCGTGATTTTGCAAATTATTTTCCGTGAAACGAGAAATACAAGTTTAATTCGCCGTGAAATGTGATTTTCATTGTCTCCGTTTTCGTCAATTGAGAAAGGACCGTTTTATTTTCCGTGACACCAGTGATCTAGACCCCCCCTTTACCACTCTCATATATCTTCAAGATTCTTGATTCAGAGTCACTTGAGACCACTCCCCCCCGACCCCCGGTAAATAGTTGTGGGCACGGTAGTAGACTTCAAAACCAAAGAAAACAACCCATTTAACGAGTTTGTTGGTATAACATTCTTTTCTGCGCCCTGGTATAAATTAAAATTGTGACGGAGTCCGACTTCGACGTGTACCGTGGTCCAAATCTTCTTTTAACTTAAATTATTTATGATATGATATTGCTATGATAACCTCAAAAGCAAACACATGTCGAACGAAACCAATTGCGTCTGAGTTTCCCGCATTTGGGACAGCTGTTTCTCCTGCTTTGGACTATTTCGGCTTGTGATTGGCTGAGAGTGGAACAAAAACAACAACAACACTACAACAATAACAACAACAATAACAGTAACAATGACAGTGACAGCGACAGCGACAGCGACAGTGACAATGACAATAACAATAACAACGACAGTTACAGTCACTGCCACAGTAACGATAACAACAACAAGAAGCTTTATCTGCATGACTATAACTTTCTTTACTGAGGTTACTGTATACTTTTAAATTGGGTTTGGTTTTTTTGACACTCAATCGAAAACTACTCTAAATTACTAACTCGTAATTTGTTTCTTTTGACAGTCAATCGAAAACTACTCTATTAGCTCGCACTACGGCACCTGAGAATCATGAACACTATTTTAAAACTTGTTTACAGCATACCGATGAAACCAAAAGTGATAAAAAAACAATTTAGCATAGCTTATGCACTAATACATGTCACGTGGGAGTAAAATAATTGGTATGAAATGCCTGCGGCCTTGTTTTGAAATCAAGATTAATTGGAGTTGATCCGTGAAAGACCCATTGTTGAGAGGAACAATGACCTGAAGAATAACTCGTAATTAGGGTCTCTCCGTTGGGAGGACAACTAATAGTTCATATTCCAGTTGGCAGTTTTTTCATCCATCGTTGTCTGTGCCTCCAGAGATTGGTTGCAAACCTACCATAGGTCTCGGAGACTAACGTAACCGCAACCAAAAAGACTAGAAAAAGCATGCAATAACGCAACAATAAGATACAACTAAAGACAGAGCACACCAACGTGACAACCAAACGTAACTTCAGACGGCGCGCAATAAGTTAAAGCCTAAAAGAAAAAAACAAACAAAGAAAAAAAAAAAAACCAATAACACAACCGAGAGACTATCAGACACTGGAAGACAGCGCACACCAAAAAAAGCCAACTATGCGCACACTAACCAGACAATCAAACCACTAAAGCCAGCGCACGCAAATTAATTTCAGAGCTCCGTTCAAACCTGGATATATTCAGTCAGGCTTCCTTGCAACTACCGTAAGTTGCTTACTGCATTGTGGATGATAATTTTAACGTGACTCAAATATATACTGTATTCACCACCATCTACATTGACCTCTTATACGGAATACAACACAAACCGAGCTCGCAGACCAACTGCTATGGCCAGATGACTTGAGAGCACAGTCGATAGAGCAGTAAATAACGGATAGACAATCAAACACTGCTAATGCAAACATAGCGCCCTTATATAACAAATACACACAACTGAAGATAGCACGGCACTTAAGTTACAATCACGTGCTGTCATTGGTCAATTAAGCATTTAGTATTTGCGATGGGGTGCACGCAGGTAACAAAAGGTGCTTGGGATTAGGTCAGTTATCAGCTGATAGATGAAAATGGCTCAGCATGCACCATTCGTGTACAAAAAAACCATCCGTGCCAAAAACCGTTTGCGTACCACATGGAAAACACAATGACTACATTCTCAAATATATATACCACTCGAAATCTCAGTTAACGTAGAGTAAGATTAGGGCAGACATTTCTCTCTAATACTGCCTTGTTGGGACAGAATATTGCCGGAAAAAATAAAATAAAATAAATAAATAAATAAACATCTATCTATCTATCTATCTATCTATCTATCTATCTATCTATCTATAAAGAAAGCTACTTACCTGGTCCAATTTTAATTTGGAGAAGACACTGGGACGAGCTTTGGGAATATAGTCCGTCATTTTGCTACATTTTCAGGAGGAGCGGAGTACCCATGTATCCTCGTGGTGTTGTTTTTCTAATACCGCTGTGTAAGGTAATGATTTAACAATCAAGGCTTTGATTTAATGGAAACAAGCCTAAATTACGAAATACTGGGCCACTTATTCAAAATTCATTTTTTTCACGGAAACGTTGCTGGCGTTGCAGCTGGTATGAATCTCCTACGGACATTTTCCGTGAGGCTATCTCGATTGTTGTGGGGTTATGAAACACGATAGAGCGTTTTACTTACGTGATCAGTGGCCGTTTTTTTTTCCAAGCCGAAACAAAAGAAAATGCTTGCATATTAATTTAAAGAATAGAGTTCAATGGATTAATTGCGGACCTAAAGATATCTTTGTTTGAGCACGCCATGCCAACATGTGCATGGCAGCGGTGTCATGGGAAAAGACTGTTTTACGCGAAACCTCACTGGGGAGTGGGGTACGCTGCATATTTTGAGTAAGAAGTGTTTTGTGTGGTTATTCTGTGGCAAATCCAGCTGTACAGTACAAATTACTGATGGAAAGTACATGAGCTGAACATGAGTACACAAAGACCCCAAGACCCCCACTTAAGTCTTAGGGTGCATTTTTTGGGGATGATCCGAAAAAGGATCATTGATCCAAGATCACTTGGATCATGGTGCATCAAAGGAACCAATGAATCCACTCTGGGAAGGGATTCTTCGGTTCCTTTGATGCACCATGACCCAGGTGATCTTGGATCAATGATCCTTTTTCGGATCATCCCAAAAAAATGCACCCTTAGACTAAGTCTTTGACTTACGTGTTAGTCTTAAGGTCTAGGGTAGGAAATCTATTTATTTATTTATTTATTTATTTATTTAAAAACCCCTAAGAACCCAACTTAAGTCTTAGACTTAACCCTTTAATTCCCAAGAGGGTCCCCATTGGCAAGTAAAATCATCTGGCATTGGCCAGAGTAAAATGTAAAAAGTCACTATTGGGGAATTGAAGGGTTAATGGCGACATAGTTTATTAGCAGACAGAGAGGTTGTTAAGCCTTTAATCCCTGATAGGTCCCCCGCTGACGAGTAAAATCGTCTGGCATTCGCCATAGTAAAATCTATGAAGTCACTAGTGGAAGTTAAAAGGGCATTACTAAACAATGAAACAGCAAAACAGCGAAATGAAACACCGAAACACCGATTGTTTTGGAGAAAAAAAAAGTAGAAAACAATAGCTGTTTCGTTGTTTAGTAATGCCCGAGTTAAAGGGTTAAGTCACCCGGGGTGGTGACTCAGTGTAAAAGATTTAAATCTAAGATTCAACTTAAGTCTGAGACGCTTAAATTATTGTAGACTCAAGACAATTAAATCTAGATGTGAAATGGGGTAAGGTCTCTATCATCTTTGTGTTCAAAACAATCCGGGGACAGATTTGCATGCGGCTGTCCCGGGTTCAAATATCTCTTGGGTTTCACTTTGTCTTTGGCAGTCCTGATTTCAACTCATTTACGCTATTTATACAGGACATAAATAGCCTACCGGTTGCCTCATGCGAGCTGGGATTCTTAAGCCTGGCCAAATTGACTTGGCTAACGTCATTGCAAGTTTGGAACTTGCAAGTGTACCGACTTGCATCGGTTGGCAAAGGATCTCGGAAGTGCACTCACAAGTACCTGCAAGGTTACCACATGGCCACTCAAACTCCATCAAATTGAGCTCCATCAAACTGAACTCAAGTCATTGCAAGTGCATGCAAATTAATGTGGCCAAATGGAGTTGCAAGTGTTCACAAGTTTCAAAATTTAAAGTTTATCATAAATTGTTGAAAATTTATAATAAACTTGAAACTATTAACTTAACTCTCATAAAAGAGAAGATTCTTTTTGTACCCAAAACCCTAAAGAAATCATTTCGGGTTATCAGTAATACTGTTTATTTTGCCAAAGGTACCATTTTCTCAAGTGTTCCAGATTTAAATAAAACACTAGTCTAAATAAACACACGTGCTTGCAAATTAAATTGCAAGATTATTCAAATATCTACATGTACAAACTGTCTCCTTGGTAATGAGCATGCAATACTGTCACACAACATTTCTCTCAAAGCAATGATCATTACTGTACTCATGTCACAAACTTCACCCTGCCACATACATGTAACATCTCCCAAAAGCATTGCATGACATGGAGAATACTTCATTATTAAGCAACCACAATAGCTTGCACTTACTGTATAAAAATCATAAAGAAAACAAGTGCCCATGCTGATTCCGAGCAGAAGATTATCAGATTTATTTTACCCCAAATACTAACCTACCCTCTTGTTTGAAAACATTGCTGCAGTACATGCACCATACATCATGCACCTCTTGGTGCTGCAAAGTGTATTTTAGTTTTTAAGTTACCACATCAAATATTAATATTATTTGATGTAAACCATTCACAGTACTGTATTAGTAAACATAATCATGAAAAGAATAAAAGCTAGTTAATTGAAAAAGATTTATTAAACTCCCTGTCCACTAATGTAACTTAATTAACATAGGACATTTGCAAATAAGAGAACAGAGTACAACAAAATAACATTGGAAATATCAAAGCAGAATCTAATTATTTGACTGGTGCTTTAATTTAGCCTTATTTATTGGTGAAAACAAAGGGAAAAGGATTGTTGTGCTAATTGTAGCTCATTGTTTGGCATCTGGAGCAAAAACCTTTTGGAAAAAAAAAATCCTGTTTAGAGCGATGCAAGCATCTTATATTTGAGAACTGTGAAAGTTTTTCAGTCCAAGAGCTGAATTTCTCAAATATAGCCTTGAATTTTAGGTACCAGGAAAGAAGGTAATAAAATCATTTAGTCAGATGCTGAAGACTATTATTTTTCTACGAGTGCTCTTAAAAGCTTGGTATTCTAATTAATTTCTGACTACAGTAGCTAATTATATAAGGAGGTTAGAAAATTAAAAATAAATAAATAAAAGAATTGAAGGAATCATGGCACTTCTAAAAACCAAAATTATAAACTTAATATGTCTGCATTCATGGACACGATCTGTGACAGTCATTAAAAGGCAGAGTGATTAATTTTAATTAGCATTAAACAATAAAAGCGCACAATATATTCATGCATCATAAAACAAGAATTGGGAAAAGAAAATGAAATCAAGAACCTTGACATGTACATTCAACATTTTGTATCTTTTATTACATTATGCACAATTGGCATTCTGCCTACAGTGCAAAAATCAGACACTAAGACAATTTGCACACTGAAGAAGTCACTCAAATAAATTAATATAAATTTGGACTACATGAATTTGCATGCATATATAAGTAATAATTATTTGTTTATTTGCATAACAAATAGGACGAGACAACACTGATATCTACAGCTCTGATTTGAATTTGCTCATTGATCATCAAAATGAACTAAAAAATAATCAAACTTTTCCATTTTTTATCTTACGCGCCGCAAGTATTAAATAGTTGATTCATGTACCTTGACATATAAATAACTATTATAATGATAAATAATTTTATTTTACTCCGGGTTTCCTGGGACATGCGCCTAAGTAGTTTCCTGTCCTACTTCATGTTAGACAACTTATTCTTGCCTTTGCAAAGTTGACCTAGTGTTCTTTAGTTCAAACTTTTGAGCCTGTGGGTGAAATCCTTCATTGTTGCAACTCCAGTGATAGCAGGTTGGGCAGCATTTGCCCATTGTGATGTTCACCCACTGTACATACTGCTGCTTTGGAGTGATACTTTCCTTTGGTGCAGTTTATGATGCTTTACAAGGCTGGTTGTAAGTTTTGAGTCTGTGCATGAAATCCTGAAATGTAAGCATCAAATGAAAGCTACAAAGCAGTACATTCCTTAGTTTTTGGTTGCAAGGGCTGGAACATCTTTTTATGACAGAGAATTTGTACAAAAAGAAAAATAATTTAGTTTTTTTGCACCAGGGAACTCCAATGAGGCCAAGCTGCCTATCCAGTGACTCAACACAGGTAAACTGGCAAAGAGCCCAGAAACTGGATATTTAGTTCCAGGTACTGTCAATTGGCACAAAAGTGTCCAACATTCATTTGACAAGTACTCTTCCTGCTCACAAGAAGACCATAAAAACCTATCTAAAATTTTGCACCCATTTTTTTTACAATTATTTTATATTAATTCAATGCTTCTTAGAAAAGAAACCCTTTTCTTGAAGGATTTTGTTTCTGGCAAGATTAAATCCACCTTGTGTTTCCTGTACTCAACTACACTGAGTTAATCATGTTGCCTTGAAGGCTAAATAGCCAAGGAATCTTTGGCTTTCACCTTGATCCATATTGTTGCTAAGTGTACTTTTATGGGTCTTACTCTGCTTGAGTGAGTTTGGCATCCTTCCATGACGAGCTCATTCTGTTCTGTCCAGGTTTGTGATAGGGTTTTCTGGTCCACT
>BLFK01001060.1:581238-583738 GCA_014634185.1 Astreopora myriophthalma | reverse complement strand
TGGATTTGTTTGTGACTGATTATTATAATCTACTTGCTCTCAAAGAGGGTTTGAAAAGTAGCACTTGTTCTCCAGTCTGGTTCTCATACTGAAATTAATGGGGTGCTGCATGTAAATGTGTTTGTAAGAGTGCAGTTTTCAATGTTTTGTGGAGGAATTCTGAGTTTAATTTATTTGTTATCTTTTACCTGCCAACTTTCATCCCCAAACACATAAGCTTACACAGGGAACTTTGATGCTGGGGACAAACTTGGCATTTATCAGTGTTGAGTTGTTCAAATTGTCAAAACTAAAAATTTAATTTAGTCAATATAACAACACTGTTTTCATTTAGGAAATTTAATTTTTGTCACTTTCTTTTTCAGGTCCATGCAACCCTGGATGCTCAGGTAAATAAGATATTGATTTTTTTCCCCCTCTGTTTTTGTTTAGCAAAAATGGTGCAGTGTATTTTAGGACTTTGATGTTGCACTATCTCTTGGGTGAAAAGTACACCAGTAGGAAAATATATATCTTTTCTCTGTTAGAAAATAAACACTTAAAATAATATAAAAGGAACCTAAGGTTCATTTAGCTTCTGCCAGTAAGTAGGATCTCTCACAGGGACACTAATTAGGTAAATTTGTTTTCCAAAATGTTTAAATGATAGGGCGTTTTAGCCCTTTGTTGTGTTTGGCATTCAAGCCAACATAAAGGAGGCAAGCATGACGGATTGAAGTGTCTTAGCGTTTTTAATTTGTTCTTAATAATGTCATTGTCATGAACAAGCATTTTTCTTGTGCTGAATGTGCTGAATGAGTGCAGCATCAGATTTGAGCTCCCATGCATGTGCTTGTGGGAATCGACTAGTTGCGAATGATTAAAGAAAAAACTCACAAGCTTAATAGTTACCAGCATGCGAGCATTTTTGGTACGAGAACCAATTTGAGTTCTTTTTTTTTACAATTACATAATGAAGTTGCCAATGCAAAGCAAACTACAAACGGTTTCTGTTTTCACTTGTGCGCAATGTTTTTTTCTGTTTCCTCAATACTGAATGCTACATTGCGTTACAATGAATCTCCATTTCTTCGTCTTTTCTTAACAATGAACAGCTATTTCTTTTTTAATTTTTACCTTAAGCCAAAACAAATAAATTGATTGATAAAATGGGTTTAGCTCGTGTGAATATAAATGATTATCCGTGCTATCATTTAAAAATAAATAGGTTCTGGACCAAGAAAAACATTAAATTGTTTGTTTTTGAAGTGTAAGGAGAATGGATGAACGGAATGCCGAAGGTCTGGATAAAATTTCTTAAAATTAGATTTTTTCCCCTGTAACGTTTCGTACAGTAATATTAATTGACTAAAGTGGGAGTCGAATAGAGATGAAAAACAAAATGTTGCACTTTCTACATAGGAATAAGAAAAAAAGTCTGGCAAAGTATAAAATATTCATAAAGAAGACTTTCCTCCTATGCATAAGAAATGAGATTAAAAAAAAAAGTTCAAAACCAAGAGCGGAAGCGAAAATAAAGACAATGGTCGAGAAAAGTGGAGGATTGTTGAACAGGAAACAGAGTGTGAATTTAATGATATGCATCAATGCGAGCAAGTTTAAAAACAAAAGCAACAATTATCTAAGACGTGTTTCTGTCCTGGTCGGTACTTAAAAGCCCTTAATTAGTCTTGTTTTCCGCCATTTTTGTGGACAGTGTACTTGAATTGGATCATTGACTTTACATCTAAAAACAATGTTATTTTGGAATCCGAAGACGTATGGTTTTGCATTTGAAGGGTTTGGAAGCCATTTCAAAGCAAAAGCACGTCCTTAAAGCCCTTGAAATGCATTGAAATGTATTGTATTAAGGCTCGCACGAGAATCCACTTCAGATTAAAACAGACTCAAGTTTCTGCTGCTTACGCACTTTAAAAAAGTTGAAGAATTTTCCTACGTGAGAAATTATTCATTCATTTCCATGCAATTTCAAACAGCTCCCTACTAATTTAGCTCTCACAGGGGTGACTGGATTCCATTATTTTAAACGCGGAATTTGCGCTTGGATGCGACGCAATTTCTGTCTTAAAATAGACTGCGTCTTTGTGATGGAGGTAAAAGCGCGTCCCTTTCGCAAGGGGTCTTAAAAACCACGCACAGTCGAACACCATAAAACAGAAAATGAATTCTAAACACTGTACCACAAGGCAGAAGTGCCTCGAGGAGTGTCCATGTGGGAGAAAATGAAATTCGAATGTAGTAAATGCAGCCGTTTTGCAAATTGTTCCCTTTCAAAGTGTCCATTCTCGTGAAAGAAAATCGAGTTATTCGCGATTCTAAAATGTCCCTTAAATTCGGTAAAAAATTGTAGCATCCTCTCGAAAGAAATAAAGAACCTTAAAAGTGTCACCCTAAACATCACGTTTTGTGTACAGATGTTGTCTCCGCTTTCGAGTTGTCTTCACCACGTAAAATTTGTTTCGCAGAACAAACTGCCGAAACAGCATCCGCGTCAAAAAAA
>BLFK01001060.1:572420-581228 GCA_014634185.1 Astreopora myriophthalma | reverse complement strand
AAAAAAAAAAAAAAAAAAAAAAAAAACCAACCAAACAAACAAACAAACAAAAAAAGGAATGCGTGTAAAAAGTAGCGTACGAATCTTCGAAAGCGAATTTTGCCGTAACGTGTTTTCCCACAAATTTGATACTGCCGTGTTAGAAAATAAACCGACACTTACCGCATAAATATTGAATTTTTGAAACTTAAGTCGTCGCTGCTTAAAAATTATTACCCATGCAAAAAGTTTCGGCTTTACACAGAAAAATCTCGCTTTGCAGCAATACGGTCCCAAGTTATAATTCAAACGGCGGAATATGTATGCAATCTCTGATTACTCTTGTTTCCTTTTCAACGTTCATCAATAAGAAATGTTGCGTTGAAGAGAGGTAAGTATACGCATTTGGATCAAAATATTTTGCTTTTACAGTCAAATTAAAGTTAGCTCGTTCCTTAGAAACTAGCATTTTCCCTTAACTGGCGTGTTTCAGTGTGAATCGATACGTCGACGAAGATCGATTTTTCCCGTCGTCGAGACACTACGCAATCTGTAAGTTAACAGAATGTGCGATAACTGCACACGGCAATTCATTACGATTAAAACTTGTAGATTACGAGTTGCGAGAAAAACAAAGTGGAGTATCTTATCTAGCCGTTCAACATCGTAAAATTAGACGCAGTCTTTTTTCCTCACACATCACCTTGAGGATGACATTTAAATGTCTCGAGCAAACTTGAATAATTTGCTCAAGAACTTAATGCTTGTGGACAAATGTAAACACCCTGTTAAAATGCTTGTACGAGTAAGTTTACGTTGAAAAAGAACACAGATTTTTCTACTCACCCTAATGTGGTCATCGTGACAATTGTGTACCAGAAACTTGCAGGGATGCTCTTGAATTTTGTGTCAGGGACTGCTTTTTCGACATAGTACATAACAGTCGCAAATATAATAACTGCCATTGAGAGGGAAAACAACAAGAATCCAAGCTCGGAAGCACAACTCTTCAGCGTGTAACCCAGGATGCGAAGACCGCGTGAGTGTCTGGAAAATTTGAAAATTCTGAAGATCCTAAAAACTCTCAGAGTTACAAATGCTCCACTTATAGAATTATCTGGCATGAACAAGCCGACATAGAAGGGTAAAATAGCTACCACGTCGATGACACTCATAAGGTCCCGGGCGAACTTGCAGCGATCTGGAGCCGCGTATAAACGCGCTAAATATTCCACTGTAAAGACCACAACACAGGCAGTTTCCAGTGAAAAGAAGATGTCCTTGTTTACGTCGCCTATAGTTCCTCCTTCCGTAGGCAGCGTTTCGACAACAGTGCTGATAACACTCACAGCGATGAAAAACCCGGTGATATAATAAGCAAGAGAAGCTAACTTGCCGCTTTGGGGATTTTGAAAAGCTGTCCACATCTTCTCGCGGAAAGTTGAATCTGTGTTGTCCTCGCCATTTTGCGATCCACCATCTTCCAGTTTATCAGGTTCGAAAATTCTTTCTTCGCATTCTTTTTTCCGTTCGCGAAAATCCTCCCAGCAGCAGTCGTAGACAACGTCCTCGGAAATGCCGAAGAAACATAGTTCTTCCTCAAAAGACGCAACGCACTCGCCGCGCGGATAATGAAGCTTTCCATTTCGGTAATAATTTAATACGTGCCGGAACAAGTCTGGGTCTCGATCAAAAAAATACTCCTTTGTTTCTGAGTCGAAAAAATAGTCCTTTTCGTCACTTCCAAGAAGGGTTTCCGGAAAGCGCGACAATGTATTTTGCCAGGTTTCAAATCGTCGCCCACTCACATTGATGGTGACCCGTTCATCGTTCTTTTGCGTTTCTGGTGGCGGCGGCATTGGGGATGTTGCTAAAGGAGCCCATCCTACTGCGGCTGCTCGTACAAATGGCAGCCAAGCTCCTACATCGGTAGCCATGAGTTATTGCGAAGGCCTTACATGGAGAAAACCGATCCAAGCTTCTTTTCGAGTAGCGCATCTACTCTAGTAGCCAGTCGGGCAGGTGCATCAGTCGGCTTTGCCCGACAAACAACCAGCTTAATTTATGCCAACGCTTTCATCGTTGTCGATCGTTGGAGTTTGCGCTATTTGAGACATCGGCGTCCAGCAAGGCATCTATTATCGGCCGTGGGCTTGTTGTGCTTTGGGTTCAGCCCTCAACGCGGTTCTCGATCAAGCGTGCGAATTTCTTCGCTACCTTAAAATATGGCCAAAAAAAAAAAGCACCTTTGAAATTTTCATTCAAATGACCCAGCGTTCCGGGTCCAAATTGGTGTAATGTTTTGAGAAGCGAAGTCCGGGAAATGATCGTTAATCCTGTTTTTGTTCTCAATACAGCCACACTCAAACTATGAAATGCCGCCGTCTTTTCATCTAGCGGGTTTTCCGTCCCGCCATCGATACGCCGTGGATAAACGACAGTGAAGCGTGCCGAAAGCGTAGTTCCTTTCGGAAACGTTACGTGTGATGTAATCCTGAATTCTTATTACGTGGTTTGGATCAGACAAACCTAATTGCAAAGGGTATTGATAATTAGCATTATGTGAAAGAAATTTAAAGTTTCTAGCCAATAGATTTTGAGCGAGATGACTGAGTGATGGGTAGTTTATAAAACACTGACGGGGATTCTATTGTTAAGCTGTCAAACATTCGCGCCAAATTTGCAAACGGGCAAAACGGTGTGATACGCGTTCAAAAAAGAAAAGGGAGATAATTTTTCAGGTGAATTTTCTGGTCGCGGCTTCGTTATGTTGATGAGGTTAAACTGTTTAAGCGGCTTCAAGGCACAGGCGGAAAAACGAGAAGAATCGTTCGAAATCATCGCGAATCATTGGAGAAATTTCATCGATTTTGGACGCTTTGTTTGGATTCAATTCTTGAGTTGAAAGCCATACTGGGATTTCTAGTAGTAAATAAATAATACCTTTAAAACCCAAAGGAGAGTGCATTTTAAAATAGAGTAATCCAGCAAAAAAAGATAATACATTTTGTTTCTTTGTATCATTCGTTAACCAAACTTGTTAAATCCTTAAAAATTCGATTAGACGGTTCTTGCCTCAAAACTGAAGGACATGTTTCCGAATAATTTAGCATTCACCTTTCTGTGCGTGATATTTTCAGATGCGACGAAAAATATATTGCTTTTCATTGGTTTCTGCATCCCATTTCAATAGCTCGCAGTGCTTTTCGTGCCAAGAGCGAGAATTTAAAGTACTCTTTTTGTTTCTTTTTGGTTTCGTAACGGCCAAGTGTAATAGCCAGAGTTTAATATGCAGACATTATTGTGTACAAAGAAGAACCGACATGTTTTGGTTGCCAAAACAACCTCGATACATTTGATATTTATGCAGGTATACATTTGTTATACCCCGTAATTTGAAAATAAAGAAGTTGTATACATGCACGCGAACGAAATGGCGACCTTGCGTTTTTCAAGTGAGGAAAAGCTTCACGTAAAAAACAATACTCGCTTTTTTTGACGATTATTATTTTCTCTTGACACAATATTTTATGAACAGTTGTCTTCATTGTTAAAAAAGGCATAAATTACCTCATAATTGAATATCAGTAGTGGAAAAGAAATTGACCTACCAAGACTTTTTCAGAAGTGATTTAATTCATTTTTTGGAACTGACAAAGGCGATAAAATCGACCGACCAGTCAGAAGTATCAGAAATTTATTCTTAAAAATCATTTCAAAAGTAATGTTTTGATGTTACCAAGGGGAATAGGCATCGTTTTTGTGATTATTTATGGACAAAAAGCGAGTCAAAAGTTCGTTGACGGAAATCTTTCCGCTGTGTTTCGAATTTGCAAAGATGATGCGTTCATCGACAGAGTGCTACAAAGACAAATTCAATTTGACGAATACCTTATGGAAACTTATTCACAAATACTTACAAGGCATTTAGCATAAGCATTGGCTTAAACAAAAGGCAAGGTGTTAATCGGATTTACAATTAAACCATAATGTGTAGCGTAGCTTTTATGTATTTAAAAAGAAATTAAAACCCTGTGGCGCTGTGGAAGAAAATTTTCACCCCCTGCTGAAAAGAAGGGCACGCACATTGGGGAAACTGCTGTGGTCGATAAATTATTTTCCTTTTCTCCCTACAGAAGATCTAAGAACTTACATTTTTGCTCGCAGTCGGGTTTTTATTCACTGTTTACGTGAATTCACGACTGTCTAAACGTAGAGTAACGCTAAATACTTTTGAAACAATTAAGAAAGTTGACGTTTAGCCGCTCGGCTGATCGCTTGGCGTATTGAATAGCGCTAGTTGGAGAAAAACTCTATGATTCAGTTTCGAGCTTGAATGGGAAATGAGCGATTTAGCTTCTTGATGGATTTGTAAGGGTTTGACTCTCGTCTTTATTTGCAGTCTTATCAGTTGATTCACGTGGTGCAGGGGGTGGGGGGAGCAGTGGAAGAGAAATTCTGGAACAGGGAAGGAGGGGGGGGGGCGCTTGTTACACGGAGAGGAGGATGAATATATAAATGTGGGTATTTACAGGAACAGATTCAACAGTTCACGTTTGGAGTATTAGGGAGCTTTAGCACCGAGGTTGGCAACGAGAACGTCGCTTCAAAATTGGAATTGTAATCATTTCGCGATTATTTCAACTGGTTCAGTATTATGTAAAATGTGTGTCTCTATTCCAAGAATGAAACTGATATGAATTAAACGACGTTCAAGTTTGGAGAGAGAATGAAAAATTCATCGTCGTATGCTGACGTTCTCCGAAGTCGCTGATTTTGGTCATTTGAAAGAGTTGTAGCAAAATGTATTTTAAGGTACGTGCTGAGCGTGCAGAACGATTGTTTCGTCCTCGTTGCTAAAGCTTCCTGTTTGCTCTTCGGCAGAGGAGAAAACTTTCCCAACCAAACGAAGGTCTGATGCTACAAACATCAGCTTTGGAACAACGGTCACTAATTCACCCCACCAGCCCAACTGATATCGAATTTTAGTGTGTTTCTTCCTCACAGGCGCATAACCACACTTTCTTTAGAAGCACAACTCCATTTAATCCTTGAAATACAGGAACTGATTAGGAACTGCGTACGTCAGCCAGTCTGTTTGTGTATACCATTTGTATCACATAAACTTTAGATATATCAAGGGAGGGATCATTTGTTCCATGCCTAATATCGGTTCTGTTTTAAAGTCAGTATGCCCCAGGGTGCTTAACTCATCATAAAACGCTTCCATTTTGTTTATATCTGCTGGCGTAGGAAGGTTAATTGGCTGCCTTATCGTTTGGTCAATTTTCGCGAGTTCGTTTGTTCCCAAGGTGGTGCCATATGTTCGTCCGTCTGGCGTTTATTTGTACGTTCGTCTGCTCGTGCGTTCTTACGTTCGTTCGCGTGTTGCTTCTGACGCACGAGGTTTCGTCATTAGAGAGATTTAGCGTCGCGTTAACGGCCAACGGAGAACGGCAAACAGCAGCGGCTGCTGCGTGTTATGGAATCATGAAAATTCTCTTATTGTACCTTATTTCTCCCTTTTTAAGTACTTAACTGCTAGCTGTGGCTAACAGGCAAGGGAGAAGCTGAAATGAAATACATTTTAGCGATGTTTTGACAAAACAATACATTTCAGCCTGACGTTTGTCGTTTGCCGTACACGCGACGCTGAATCTCTCTATTAGCTAGTTTACTCATTGACGTCAAAACAACGAAAAGCGTGGTCGATAAATAGCTTTTTGTTGACTCAAGCACGCGAGGAGTACGGCTTCATATTTTATTTTATTTTACCGTGAACTTTGTAGAGAGAAAAATTAAACCAAATATAAATGAAAGATAGGTGCCGAGTAAGGCAGTTGAACTTCGTAAGCACACAACACTCCGGCGCAATTTTTTCAAGCGACATGTTCTTTCCATTTTGTGT
This sequence comes from Astreopora myriophthalma, assembly GCA_014634185.1. Lineage (NCBI taxonomy): Eukaryota > Metazoa > Cnidaria > Anthozoa > Scleractinia > Acroporidae > Astreopora > Astreopora myriophthalma. The sequence goes on along the minus strand of BLFK01001060.1, from coordinate 575,341 downwards.
TATTTTGTCTCATGTATTTTAAAAACCTCATAATTGAGAGGAATTTTATGTTTAGTCCCTCTAAAAGCCGCAAAATTAATGTAAATTAAAATTTGATGAAATGAACGTTACGCGAGCGGCAAAAATATCTCGAAATACGTATTTGCCGTAAACATGTTTTGTTTGCGGTGCAATTTAGTAACTCCTAACTTCGTAAGAAGGTCGAATTTAAGTGTGAACAGTTTCTCGAATTTCGTTTTTTTCAAAAGACGGAACTGCAGCTCTCACGTAAAGAGCATCTTTCATCAATATTCCATGAATGTTTTGAATAAAATATCTTCAAGTGTAAAATTTGTAAAAGGAAATATTGGTTAAAGGAACTGTAATTGTCGTTTCAAATGATACCAGAAATCCTTCAAAAACTAAAACCAACTGTGATATAAGCTTACACATCCCCATTTAAAATGTATCTGAATGTGAATAAAAATAGTTTTCTTTCTGACTGAGTCATTATCTATTAGGGAAAAATAAAACAAATCGAGATAAATTAACGCGACGCCATATTGCCTTACACTAAATTATAAGGTATTTTAACTAAAAGGCTCCAGTGTCACGGTATTTTCACTGTGTACTGGTCAAACTGTTCGAAAAGTATTCCTTATCATCTTAACTCGTGTGTAGAAAGCTTCTTAGAGGAAGACATCTCGTGGACTTTTTATAGGTAGTACGCAGAGCAATCTATACAGCATTCAGTTTGGCTATTTTTTCGCGATGAGGTGGGAGGATCTGGGAAAAAAAATAGCCTATTTATTTAAATTATAATCCAGATTGAAGTCAACAGTGAGGCCAAAATGGCATTGTTTAGACCCTTAAGAAAGAGCCAAAGTCGACGTATTTTTTATTTATTTTTTGCTAAAAAATGCATTCATTTTTATTGGAAATGGAAACGCTGCGGCCGATAAACAGGTGCAAAGATGGGAAGCCTTGCGCGCGTTTTTGAATATTGCCGTTTTATTTTTCTTTTCTGTTTTTCCGGGTTCGATATTCCCTTCTCATTGATAAGTAAGATTAATTCAAGAACCTTTATTCATACACTGTGATATGTAAAGCCTCAACCTTGTGGGGCAGTGTATGGAATGTAACAATAGCCCATTTCCGAGTTGCCTCGGTCTCAGAGCAAGTCGTGGTGCACAACCATTCGAATTACAATGTGTTCTGTATTTTCATGCAAATCAAACTCGTCATCATTTGAATGGTTTAGCACCAAGGCTGGCTTTGAATCAGAGGCAACCAGCAACTCGGGCATGCAACGTTCAAATGAACTGAAGAAATGATCCTCACACTTTCTTGACAATTCAAGCAATTGTCTCTTATATGCACTTGAAAATTTCAAGTGACTCCAACGGGATTCGAACCCCCGACCTCTGCGATGCCGGTGCAGTGCTCTTACCAACTGAGCTATGAAGCCACACAGTTTAGAGAAGGTCAATTTGTTGGGCTCATGCGTGTTTTCCCGTGAAAGGAATGATAAATGAAAGAAATGATTATGAAGTGCGGGTTAGAAATGAACTGAAGAAATGATCCTCACACTTTCTGGACAATTTAAGCAATTGTCTCTTATGTGCACTTGAAAAATTCAAGTGACTCCAACGGGATTCGAACGCACTACCACTGCGATGCTGGTGCAGCGCTCTTACCATCTTAATCATTTCTTTCATTAAACAGAAAAAAGTTAAGAAACCCAAGTGAAAAGAGGTAACCGGTTGGCTATTTACAAAGCAAAGACAAATCCTGTTGGCGATGACACTGGGATGCGAACCCGGAACATCCGCATACAAATCCACTGCCTGAACCACTAGGCTACACTGAGTTCTGGACAATAGACGATCCAAATCTCTACCTACACGACAGAAGAAAAGGGAGTTTAGAAAACCCCGACCGGATCGGATCGGATCGGATCGGATCGGATCGGACTGACAAAGCCCGAACCGGATCGGACCGGATTAACAAAACCTGGATGGGATTGCGTCCGATTGACAAAACCCGGACCGGATCCGAAAAAAATCGGATCGCCATAAATTTCCGCCAAAATAGTCACCTAACATCTCATGATCAAGTTTTGGCATAGAAATACGACTGCCTTTTTTCGCAGCTCAGTGAAGCAAAGTTGTAATGGTTCTTTTTCGTATAGGATATTCCACAAGTGCCCCAAGCTCACGACGCTAAAGGTGTAGTTGTCTCGCCTAAACAGGCATAAAGAACTACGGGAAACAGACGAGGTAAGTTCACATACTTTATTATTTTGAAAACTATACGTAATTATGCCACAAGAAACACATTTGTAGCCTTGCACACTGTACATAGTTATTTTAAATTTATTTAAACATTATTGTAAATTACTGACCCATCATTGTAAATAGTTGCCGAAAAGCCTTTTTAGGAGCAATTATTAAAGATTATCATTATCATAACGAACGTTTTGATAGAACGCCATTACGGACTCCATACACTGTTTTATAGAGCGCTCAAAATCGACGGTCGACACTGTAATGTAACACCGCTTTTCGCAACACTGTCACAACACGCCACTTGCATTGTAACACAACACCACTTTCCCGTCACGGTCACGTCCGCTCGTAATAAAACAACTATACATTCGTATTGTGACCTTGAGAACGTCTGTGGATATTCATTTTCAACTACAATCAATTACGGTCAAACCGTGGCGGCCTCAGTTGACCGGCACTTGCTTAGCAGGTGTCGTTACCTCCGATCGAAAACTTATTTCCAAGCTGGGTAGCCTGTAACTCTCGTGCGTGAGGCTTCAGCGTTCACAATGTGCATGGCAAGGAAAACAGTCGCCATATTTGACATGTTTCTCTCAAGGCTGCAGAGCTTGTATGGATTTTTGGATGTTTTCCACGTTTACTAGCGGATAGCTC
>BLFK01001060.1:557420-567420 GCA_014634185.1 Astreopora myriophthalma | reverse complement strand
AGAAAAGGGAATCTGTTGAAAATTTTGAGTGAAATTAGACTTGCAGAACTTTGAAAGACAAAAATAAAACAAATGTTATGATTAACGACCTTACGCACGATTTTTTTTTTCGACAAAAGTTAAAAAAAAACAAAAAAACTTTAGGCCTTGCTAAAACAAGTTGTGTTTTTTTTCCAGTTGCATTAAATTAAGACTTAGGCAGTTTCAATTTTTGTACCCCAGGGCTGTTTATTGTATAAATTGTACTGAAAGAAAGATGAAATAAATATTTTTAGCGTTCAAAGTTTATTGAAGGTGCTTTGCTGATTGTTGTTTTTGTGTGTGTGTGTTTTTTTTAAGAACATAACCTACCTCGCCAGGGACCGTTCCAACTTCGGGGACGTAGTTTCCCTCAGGAATCGCTAAGCTCACAATCTGTGCTGGCTGGCCATGGGAACTAGCAACTGCAATTTCTGTGGGATTTTCCGCAGAGAATTGATGGTGCAGTTTGGGCATCATGGCTGCTGCATTCATTGGAACTGCTGCCACTTCGTTCCAAGAATGCCCATGATGAAAAGAATATGGCGTCGGCTGCAGGTAAGAATTTCCAACCACAGCTGTCGTGGTGTAGATCGGCTGTGAAGCTGAATGGGAATGTTGAGGATATGGGCTCTGCGGCTGATAATGCATGTGAGGGGAATATGCTGGCACTAGAACGAAGTGTGGTTGTTGATTCATCGCGTAGTACGTGCTTCCATCTGAAGTTGAAAATGCGTAGTAGCTGCTATGGCCTGAACTCTCGCCGGGGTCTTGGCGGTGGTAATAGTACTTTCCAAAACTCCGCTTGCTCTTTCTGCGAACAGCCTTGCCAACGTTCAAGCTCTTTCCTCTGAATTCAAGGCTATCCTGGTCGCGAACTTGGTCGGCTACCTCTTGCGAGTCGAATGTGATGAACGCATAGCCCTTGCTAAACCCGTTGCGATCTCGTACGACTTTGCTTTCTTTCACTGTACCAAAGTCTTGAAAATACTCCCTTAGCTCGTTCTCCGTTGTCTCCGGCGAGAATCCCTTCACAAAAATGCGCTTTCCAATATCTATATCGCCCATTATTTAGCTTGCAGAACGAAAGAAACAGCAAGGGCAAAAACTTACAGGCAACACAACAAAGGAAAATATGAGGTTTGGAAAGTGTGCTTGATGGGTGGGCGCCTTTCTTCTCTTTGCATCTCGGGAAATAAGGTCACGTGGCTCGCTTTGTAGGCGTTTTGCAGGGCGAACAAAGATTTTTCAAGCTTTTTCGCGAATAAATCGACATTTTAAGGAATCATTCTTATCGGCATGTTCTCAAATTTACCAGCTTCCGTTAACACGTGTTTTGCTGTCTTAATTATTTATTCAGGAGCCAGAGCGTCTGCGGTTTTGGGCTGCTACACTTGTCAATCAAAATATTTCGTTGGCTTCTGCATCGTGGCGCAATCTCGAGCCCAGATCCTCCCGCTGTTTGGCCGGAGGAGGACTCTGGGTTCATGATTGTTGATTTGTTAGGGTACGCCAGAGAGAGAAAAGAGCCATTTCGATCAATCGCCGGCCTTTACTCCTTGCCAACAGAATTTAAAATCCGTAAGCTCTTAAATGCTTTTCTGCTCTCTTTGAGAGGGATATCTTTCGAAAGATTAAGAAGCACGAAGGGCAAATATTGATTTTAAGTTCTCTATAAGTTAACATGCGAGGCTTCATAATACAATGCAGAAGATGCATGTTGGTACTTATTTTCAATTACAGATAGTTTTTTCTTATAAAACCTGTCCGAACAACTCGGTCCGATGGCTAAACAAGGAAACAGCTGTTGTACCACAGTTTTGCTTCATTTCTTGGAGCCTTTTTGTACAAGACAATATGCGTCATAAACGTATACGGCCCTTGGTTAAAATGAGTCGTTGAACATTCCGCGCACGACGTTCCTCTCTACCGGAAGGAGTGCTAACAGTGATTTTCATTGGCCATGGCGTATTAGAAGGAGATGCGCCAGTTGATCTTGAAACGAACTTACCAGAGCTACCTTAAAACCATCATGAGGTGGTATTTTTGGTTTCTATTTTACGATCAGTTTAAAATGGGGTGACAGAAAGTTTCCCGCCCACGAAGATTTCAAAGCCCTGTTTACACTAGCCTTTCATTTGTTCAACTTGTCTCGACGGGTGCAGGTTGCATCATTGAACGAGTTTTGCGTACAAATGATCGTTCCGCCATACACAGGGCAGGAATATTGCAAAGTTTTGTTTTGTCAGACAAATGTGAAATGCGTGAGTCGTGGTTTTTTCTGGGTATATGGGTCTTAATATTTTATCCCTCAAAATGAAAAAGCAATGTTTTATCCCTCAAAGTGAGAAATTCGTTGTTGACAAAAATTAACCCTATTCTGTAATAGTAGATTTTAAAGTAATGAAACGATAAGAGTCAATGAAAGCTGCTAACGAAACCACAGCAGGGTTGCATCTTAATCCCCTTACAGATAAATTTCTCACAACATTCATAAAGTTTTTTTGATTATTTTATCCCTCAATATTTTATCCCTCATCGCGAAGTCCATAGCACCATTGCAAATTCTGGCGGCTATGCATTCTTGCCGCATGTAAACGCTATCTCGAAATATGCCACGAGGAATAAAGTCGTCAAGATACATTTTATTTGCCTCACCACTGAGGTCTTAAGTACTTGAAGATAACGTTAATTATTTAAGGCTTCTAGCTAGGTAATTGTTCTTCAGTTTGGCCGTGTTTTTATTGTAACTACGTGGCCAGAATATTTGTCCAATTCCTTGACATTTTCCGTCTCAGCGTCTTGAAAAGGTCTCGGTCTAGTTGTAAATATTCTTTTCTTACTTTTGTTATTTTCACGAGACTTTTTCTCGGCATCTTCACTAAGTAGCAAGATAGTACATATTTGAATTTATTTTTCTTTTCAGGGACCGGAGTCAGTCCGGAGTGATCTGGAATTGCGACCATTTGTTTTCAAGGAAATGTAAACAAACAGGTATGACAACCACAGTTTATTTGATCGGAGAAAGGCTGAACACGAAAAAGAAAAAAAAAACGGACGGGAGAAAAACACGTTCCTTAAAGAAAATATAAACAAGTCGCACATTTCGAATTTACACATGATATTTTAATGTCGGCCTCGCCTTTGTTGCGTTTGCCCCATGCATATTTTAGACGCACAAACAGCCCAAACTGCGCCGGATTTTCAGATCGCCGAGGATGTTTTTCTTGCTAGACATCAATCCCACAACTGCAGTTCTATCATCTTTGTTTATCTAACTTCTGTTTTTCTTGCTGTCGTGAATAATTTATTGCTAAATATCTATCTATTTTGACAGTTTAGTCTCGTCAAAATAGGCCCTAAGGCGCTTACATCGTGTTCATAGTTGATTTGCACTTCTGATACTCCAAAGAAAAAGTTCCAGGGAAAACGACGCTTGTGTATTTATAATTAGAAGTTAAGGCTGCTCGGCAGTGAGTTGTGAAAAAATTATTTTTAAATTTCTTTGAAGTCAAGTTAGAACTTAGAATATAAAGAATTGTATGGGCAAAATAAGGAACTGTAAAATCGTAGACTTCACGTAGAAAGAAATGACATCAATGCAAACTTCTGCGTATACAATACTACATGTAGGTAATCCTCGCAAAGTTTAATGTGGGAGGACAATTTGGGTGCCAGCAGATAGAAAAGAACCCTTTTGGAAATTTAATTGTTAGTTATAGTTTAAGCGTGGTTTTACGAAGTCTTGTGGACCCTCGCTTGCATTTATTCCTTTATCAGCGGTGCGCTATTGGATTAAAACTCTTATGATATGGAAAAATCCTATAGCGAGAACATCCAAACAAAAGCTCCCTGTTAGGGCTTTCCTGCGGTACTGTTTGTTATGCTGTACAAAGTGGTGCTAATTTTTGAGTCTATGGATAAAATCCTAACGTGTGGCTGTTGAAACGAAAGCAACCGAGGAGGAGTGCTTCCCTGTGGTGTTGGCTATTGTGCCGCAGTACGAGCGAATGCAATTTTCAGAGTCTGTGGATGAAACCTTAAGAGTGTGGTACCACAGGAAAGTGCTGAGCTTGCTTTCCAGTGGCTGTTTTTATAACACGGTGCAAGGTGGCTCTATTACTTAGTCTGTGGATTTGTCATGGGATGAAACCCTGACGAGCCAAAGCAGCGCCATCGAGTTTTACTGACTTTAAGGTCTTAAGCTCGTCATTGTAGACAGTATAGATCTAAGTTTTTATTCTGTGGAGATGAAATCCTCAAGTGTGACCATTCAAATCAAGGCTACTTCGCAGCACTTTCCTGCAGTGCGAAATTCCTAAGTGTCGCCATTAAAATGAAAGCTACTAAACAATGCTTTCCAGTGGTGCTGTTTGTATAGCCGCACGGAGTGTTCCTATATTTTGAGTCTGTGGACAGCTAATGAGTCGTCATTTTTTTGGGGGAAGTTTGTTATTCTTTTTAAAGGGATATTTTCTGTTTTGTCTTCGATGATTTTATTGATACAAATAGATTACTCTAACTTTTGACGAAAAATCGCTGGTAACGTCGCAGTCAAGTTAATTAACAATTCATTTCATTGTTAATTATGTGTTTTAAGAGACCCGAATCTTAGTGAAAAAATTGAAGATAGAAATGCTCCTCTTGTTCCACCTTTGTGTAACTCAGATGCTGTAACTCCGGCGATGCGAATATTCGTCAACTTTTTTTTTTTACTTGTGCCTGCCATAGATAACCGGGGCAATAAGACAAAATTAATTAACCCGGAGCAACTTGAGATAAGAGAAGCCGATGCAATTCCATGTCGTTTGCCACGACACATTATCGCTATCTTTTTATATGTGTATTCGCGGCTGATATCCTAGAGCAGTGACACAGACATCGCAAAAGATACTTAGGAAAACAAGACTGCCGTAAAATAAGCTCCTTAGAAAGAGATCTAGAATGAAGGGTGCATGGGTACATAAAGAAGTTGTGATGCCGCGTCGTTCGGAGTGAAAAACAATTTGGGGTGCATTCTTTATTCCTATTCCGATTTAGGGTTAACGGAATAAGGTTTGCCGAAAGTACGCTTATTCCGAAAACGGAACAGTTAGTGCGGCGGTGACCAGAGAACAAATGCTTGGCCGGAATAGTCTAGACACGACTTTGTCGAATTCTGACAGCCACAATGACTGCATTCTCTGCAAATTTGTAATCGCTGAAAATCTTAGTGTAAGTGGAACGGAACTGAGCTGCAAGTAAGAAAGGCATGTTTCATGTATGTTTTGGGAAAGACACGGAACCCCGTGTTTTTTCGGCAGATATTTTGAGATAACGCCCTGGATCGTCTTACGATTGGAAAAAACACTGAGAAACCTGATCCCGTCAGCCAGTGACGAGAAAAGTATGTTTTCAAGATAGAAAGATAGAAAGCTTCCTAATAAAGTCTTTAATTTTTGGGTTGATAATTGCTCGATAAGTTCTTGCCGGCAACACGATGTTTTGCTTTGTTTTCAGTATCTCTTTTTGTATAAGACTAAACGCGCTCCGTCTGTGATGATCCCCTTCCAGTGGCAACGCAGTCGGGAAAATTCCTTAATGACGCACCGACAAAGGGCTCAACTGTAATCCAAATAGAACAGCAACACGGTCTTGGAATCATGCTGGGCACATTTGCGGTAAAACTGTTTGACTGTCTTGTTGCCATAAAAATCTAAATCGAAAACGGATCCGGTGAGGTTAATAGCTTTAACTTTTTTTCAATTTTCATTTCGAAGGCTGGATGGGGTAATTTCTCGAACGAGGGGCTCCAGTTATAAATTTTTCATTGGCAGGTAATTATTTACGCGTTTAAAATTTAGCTTCAGATTCGGATAATACATATTTTCTTTTTTCAAGAGAGGAAATCGTTGCACCTGAAAAAACAAACAAACAAACAAAAAAACAAACAACAACAACAAAAAACCTGGTGTGAAGTAAGTATTTCAAGCCAGTACGTATAATAGTTACAAGCATAGCGTGTCTTAGAAGATAGAAGATTTACGATAACATTTTCTAACGTACACCCGGCAGTGAGATTGAACACAAGACTTGCGATTATTTAATGCTGACAAAGTTGATATGTTTCCCTGAAAATCGCATTTGCCGCCTTAGCAAAGGGTAAGGTTAAGTACGTTTTATCGGTTTAAATCTTGGTTGCATAGGAATAACACCAATCCTACTGAAAAGGGAAGAATGAATTAGACAATGGCAGCGTCCAAAATACATCGGTTCCATTTAAGTATTAAGTTGCAGTTGAAGGGACAAGAGCGGAGACTTGAAAATTTAGCTCTAAGGTAGAAGAAACTGACATTTCCACTGTACCCTAAACCACGAAGAAAGTGACTCGGGAAAAATATATCGACAGTCTGGTTACTGAGGAAGTGTTCTGTAAGTGAAGTCCATTGGTCAAAGTGTTCATTAAGAAAAGATCTATAACACTTTGGAAAGGACACCATTTCGACATTTTTTTGGTTTCAAAACCCAACCATGAAATTAAAGCCGTGATTCAATTTGACTACGCTAGCGGAGAATGTCGGTAAATTGAGGCTGAAGTAGACAAAGCATATGCGATTGCTTGTGTCGAAATTTTGGAGACCTCACTGACATTTCTGCAACTTTACGGGGATTAAATGGGCGGGATTTCTATTGGTACGTTTTTATTAAAACAAAACACACACACACAAATTCAAGCTGTCGCCGACGTGTTATCTAGTCAGCTGTAAAAAACACAGGGGACCATTGTGCTTGAGTCTGTAATTTTACCTCATTCATGAAACAATTTGTGCTCCGCTTTCGAAGTGTAGAGGTTGTGACTTCTGATGCGCCCGCTTGCAAGGGGACGCCAACCTGGAAGGAACTAAATCATGGTCGTTGCTATTGTTTACCTTTGTTCAACGTTCTTGTTTAAACCCAGTTCAAATTTGTCGCAATTAATTGTTATCGATGTCTTTCTAATGATATTCGAGGCTATAGATTAAATATTAAAAATTTAAAGTCACCATGTAATTAGTCCAGAAACGTTTAGAGAGGTTTTCTTTCTTTGTCAAGGGTTTTATCCGCCGTTCAACTAAATTTTCCCATTAAAAAGACATTTATCTTTCGGTTCCATTTAAGCGAAGCCGCAGCATTTAAGGAACCATTAACCGTTCGAAAGTCATAGATTTTTGAAAACTAACACTGTTGTTGTAAATTACCTTCGAGTGATTGTCAAACATGGTCAGTCTCTTCTAGTCGTCGATGGATTGCTAAAAGCTTTCCATAAACCAGCAGGTAGTAATGAACCAGCTAAAAGGAGAAGTCAAGATGTCTTCTAAGTATATATGGAAACGCACAAATCGTTTCGAAACGAACACACGAGGATTCAAAGTGCGTCTCTGCATAAGATTTTTATCGCTCTACTAGTATTTGGTATGCCTCGTATGCCTTTAAGGAGGATGGAGGCAATAGCTATAAGACTAGAATACTTTTAAAATATGTGCTGCGTCAATTTGTATTGTTTTTTAGCTTCAGCAGTGTTTTTATCCTGTGGCCCCCGCCTGGACTTGTATATACATCACTTGCCATATATTTTTGAGTCAGTTGTTTTTTCGTTTTTCATAAATAGAATATTTTTTGTGTGTTCGTGCGGAAGTATTGTCAAAATTCCTGTTGTAATTTGATCATTTTGGTGAATGTTAAAAATGATCTGTTTTGCCTATAATGCCGGATTTTAAACACCAGTTACTTGTCGTTTTGGCCAGCGGAAGGCTGACAGCCACTACTACAGTTTAGTTTCGAACCTAGCCGGGTGTGTGTTCACCAAACAGGAAAGGCGGCTTAGGGTGCGTTTATTTTTTAACGCAAGAAAAACCCAAGGTATATGCGACGTTTACCTAGTGCATACGAGAAGTATTTTACTCTTATTCAATACTCTAACTTGCAGTAAAGTGTTTACCTCGTAAGAGAAGTTGCTGGACTAATTTCATGGGCGTTTTGCCAGTTGTTTTTGGCGAGCTGTGACCAACTCAGTCAAAAGCCATATTTTTGGCGTGCTAGGCCCAGTAAGTGGCTATGAGTCACTTACAGTCTTCGCTAGAACCGGCCAAAGTTTAGACAGTCATTTCTTGAAGAATTTAAGTTGCATTTCCTTTAAGATTTAACTACATATTATGTTAGCATTTGTCTTTTTTGCTATGCCTTTCATTTATCTTGCAGATCGAGTTAAACTTTCGATCGCCATTTACTTCAAAGGGTTTATAAAAGCCTTGTTTGAGATGTCAATTATATAAAAGTTTCTAAACGCAGGATGTGGCTTGTGTTTAACCGTCTTAATTAACGCCCGCAGGCGAAAACTATTGATTCTTCAACCGCTTTGAAGTTTTGAACGAAATACTAAATTTAAGGAAGCCTTTGTTGACACGAACAGGTGTTCCGTTCCCACACACAGTTTAATATTTCCATTTTGAATTTGTAATGAGCTCAGCTGATATATATATTTTTTTCACATACCGCAAACCTTCTTGGAATTAAACTTGACTCATACCTCATGGGGAGAAAACAAACTTTAAAACAAGGAAAATCCTCGCAGTCTTTAAGAGAGATTTCGTTTTGCGTGCGGGGATATTATTTTCAGCCTTCGGGGAGGCGCGTCGTTGATTTCCTTGGCGACCGTCTGAGCTTTAAATCATTTGCAAACCAATTTAGAGGTCATCTGTTCGTATTTCAGGACAAGGCAATGAACGGTACTGATGGAGACTCGGCGAATACGCTGGTCTTACGCCCGCAGAACGTTCATCGAAAGCTTCATGGTAAGCCGAGGGTGACTTTCCAAAAAACGCTCAAAGATGACTTCATGACAATAAATGTTAGCGGTAGGCGATTCCAGGCAGAACGTTCCATCTTCGCGAAGCATCCAGGTAAACTTGCTTTTGTTACTTAGTATTAAAACGATAAAGGTTCCCGTAGCTATATGTGGTTAAAGTTTTAAAAAGTACTTCATGAATAGTGTTCGCTTCTTAAAGTTTAACTGCACATTTGACCGTGGAGGTTACTTTTGTCGACCCACGGAAACATCAATTTCTCTGCATGTATTTCCACTATCGTATTATTGTATCAAACTCATTTATTTTCAAATATAATTCACAACTATGATAAAACCGTGATACCATAAGGGGGGGCTCAAAATCCACCGCAATAACAAAATATAACGATGGGCGATTAAAGTAAGGGGAAAATAATAAGCTTCGGCTACAGATTAAAAATTTCTTTGGCACCAAGTTGAGAACATAAACGATAGAAGAGGAGTTATTTTTTTTCGCGAGTATTGGAAACTGTATAAGTATGTGTCGATGAGGCTATAAAAAGATCAATTTATGCTTTAATTCTCTCCTAGAGGAAGTCTTGCTAAAAAACAATTCTTGACTGGCGGATTACTTCAAAAGCGGTTATGTTGAATATTTAACGATTGGAGTAGTTTCAGTCAGTGAAACGTGCGGTTCTTGAGGATCACAGGGCAACAGTTTGTCGACGAGTCGTCGAAGTACCGGGTAAAAATTTTTCGAACTCGAGTGGACACCTTTGAACTCACAATTCAAGGAGTTAGGGCTTACCATGGGCTTTGTTTACACTGAAATGTCCAAGCCCCCATCTGGTCATGACATTCGCAGCTGATTTTTTTTTTTTTAACAAGAATCCCATGGAAATTACCACGTTATGTGCCCCACTTTCGTACGTTACTTGAATACTCTGCAGACTTTCGCCTCTTCGTCCGCCTGTCGTCAATTATCAGTATTTGGGCGTCGACGGAGTCAGTATAAAAACTCACTCAACAATGAGCTAGTTTTCATGCTGTGAGCGTTGAATTTGTCATTAACTTCAGCTTGTCCTGGGGAAAACATTTACCGAACACGCAACAGCCCGACACAACTAGCATGGCAAATGACAGAATCGATTAAAAATGCATGCTGTTTTGAAACTTCGT
>BLFK01001060.1:527076-552654 GCA_014634185.1 Astreopora myriophthalma | reverse complement strand
CCCTCTGCATAAATGTGGCAAATAAATTATTCTTTTGTCTTTGTGCTATTTCCACCAAAGGTTTTTTTACACTGACAACTCGCAAGGGCGATTTTTTTGGCAAAAAATTGACCTCCATGCAACATAGTGCCCGACAAGCGGGGACGATTTTCCCCTTAACTTTGAACTCGGCAACACGTTACGAGTTTTTTTAATCCAAATCAAAAAACCCGCAGCGTTTTGCCGATTTTTCAAGCAACATCTCAAAAATCGTAAGATCGCCATTTTCAGCAGAGTTTCTTTCGAGTTTGTACAAGGCTAGTTTGGCTAACTATCACAAAGACAAGAATAATTTACTGGCAACTTTTGTGTATGGGCCGGGTCTATCATTTTCTAAGTAGCATACCGCAGAGCCCAGGATGAGCCATATACAGGGTCTTTGCACGTTACGGCACAGCCTGCATGTTGTTCCGCCATGTTGGTTGTTTAATTCGTGCACCAACATTTGCACATTTCACCACTGTTCTCTGAATCTATAGAAAGTGGGCGCAAACCATCTATAGCTTGGTGTTCTTTCTTGATTTTTCCCGACCTTGCAACGCATTCATTGAAAACGAACCCCTGTCCTTGGCCATCGGAGTCTCAAACAAAAACGGCCTGGAAATGAAGAGCGAGAAAGACTTTGCCGGTGTTTTCCCCCATCGTTTCTTAATAACAAAACCTGCACGTTCTATTTAATATAACTTATTAATGATCTCAACTTTTTCAATTTGAACCATGAAAATCAAGAGTTCAAATTTGTGGGGCCCGGCACTGCACTTAACAAACAGAAACAAAATTTCAGCTTCAGGCTCTTGCGTTCCCACAGTTAATTCCTTGTATAAATTCTGGCCGTTGTTTTTCACGCACTTCAAAGAAATGTGCCAGAATATTTAACGCACGTGCAGTACGTGTTTTGCTAGTTCATTAAACCAATATGTTGATAGCGTCCTCGTTTCCAGCGACGCGCAAGTTCACATTGGGTTAAATTTCTGCCGACATTAGCAGAACATCAATCAGGAAAATCTTCGATCGATCGTTATTATTTCAAGCGTGCGAAACATTATTTCGGCAACGCCTCTTGTGAATCTCATATAGCCGAGAAATTGTCAAGTGACACGAATTTACATCAAAAGAGTAACTTACAATAGCGCTAATGAAGCTAAGGCGGGCGTCATGTTGCATGCAAGTACGTGTTGCGAACAAGATGTTGCACAATTTGTTGTCATGTCGAAAATCGGTGTTGGAATTTTATTCCAACCAGCCAATCAGAGAGCTTCCTGGACGAAATAAATTGAAGCGCAATTTTGAAACTCATCGCTTCGCCTTTGGCAAACAGCTTACTGCCTTTGCAGAGGAAGGGAAAGTCTACGAGGCAATCCTCGCGGGAAGAAGCACTGATGATCAACAGTTATGCTGTGTTCCAGACACAAGGACAACTGCGGAGAAGGGAAAGCAAAACACTGGACAAGCTAAAGGTAAAATATTCCGCGTAAAATAACAAGTTCGCGATGCACGAAGTTATATCACTTGTTAAGAGAAGCTCCTCTGTTGTCTTTGATTGGAATATTTCTCTTGAGAATTGGCTTCGGTAAAGAGAAAGTTTCGCTCTGAAAGGGTGAAAGGGCCAGTCTCACCATTTACATCTTTGGGGGTGTAATACGCAATTTTAGATGTCTTCTAACTTGCTGTCCTTTTTAAAATAATATTGTTTCACGTAATAGCAAACATAACCACGACAGGTTCATAATATAAATTCTTACTTTTCTAAACATTTCGTTTCTTACGGTCGTAGAAACCACGATTTTATCATTGCGCCTTTAAATTTGAAAGCAAGCTCGTTTTTATCTACCGAAATAAGATCGAAATAATGTTCGACAATCGAAACTGAGCGCCGTGCGCGCAATGGAAGGCGGACCAGTCGATAATCTTCCTTATAAATACTTCGCCTTGCAACTAATTTTTTAAAACGTGAGCTCACCGCATCTACCTTTAATTTATATAATTACCTTCATCGAGGTCAAGTGTACAGAATAATGGATTGTTCTTATATACACCGTCAAATATCCTCTGTTGTTGTCAGTTTTCTAACGAGCGCAAGTAATTTGGCCTTCCAACTTTCCACTCTTATACTAAGAGTATGGTTCTCCACAAGTCCAGTTTCTTCTGCGCACATTTCTTACTCAGCTCTCTTCATGCTCATTGTTTGTTTCAAGTAGAAGTAGCAGAACAATGCACAAAAATTAATGAGGCTGTAAGCAATGAGGGTTTTGCTTGTTTGTTTACTTATTAAAGTAACTGTGGGAAAATTTAACCAGTGGGTCAATCAAGTTGGTTACTTTGCTTTTGTAGAGCCTTTTTAATGCACAATTCATTCACCCTACTGAAACAAAAACAAAACATCAAACAAGCCTTGAAAATCCATTTATACTCTAATCACCCTGAAACGATTATAAAATATTTTGTAACTAATCTTTAATAAACACAAACACAGCATCAGGGGCGGGCATCTCGTTTATTGATACAGCGAGCGTTTTCAACATAACATAGAGAGATTGCATAAGTGAATAAGCAAATCAAGTCAAAGTTGAAAGAGATGCCTTCGAGTGGCTCTTGCATAACTTACAAAATCTTAAATAGCCTAGAAAACCCCTAGAGGTTCATCATACCTGCGAGCATGCCTAAAGTACCTTTACAATTAACACGAATCTGAACATACTCCATTGTCATTAGCGAAGCGTTACAAAATATATTTTGATGTGAAGTATATATGAAATAATTCATATTATTCTTCACATCAGATTATTCTTCACATCATTTCACTCCTCACGGGAGATATGAACTCACTAAATTGATCTCGCTCCCAATGTGTGGCTTCATAGCTCAATTGGTAGAGCATCGCACCGGTATCGCGGAGGTCACGGGTTCGAATCCCGTTGAAGCCCTGATTTTTTCAGGCTTCTCCTTTCCAATTGCTTAAATTGGAAAATTAACTGCGATGATCATTCTTCACTTTCAAAATATATTTTCTTAATTTTAGCCTGTACCTCGTGACAGAAAATGAAAGTGGGAAAGTGATACGTTTAAAACACCTCAAACAGTGCAGCTCCATAATCAAAGTGAAAATTCTCGTCACTGGTCCTTAACTATTTTCTTTCGTGTTGTTGATGCTTTTTTCAAAGAACCTCTTGGTAATAGCTCAATAAAAAATAATAATAATAAAAGGCCCAGTGTATGACTGCATGTGCACACCTGAGAGAACATTTGACGACGTAGCTATTACATTCGAATGGAACTCGAAATGCAGCGGCGATACTCCGAATCGAACGAACATAGAACTAAACGTTACAAAACCAAAGTAAATCCGAAGATCGAAACTCCATCAGATTCGCTCAATCATCGCCAGAGTCCGAAATGATCCGTATTATACACGAGTTACGAGAGTCACACGATAGTCCGCCATTTAAAGATCGTAAAAAGGTATTGGCTCAACACTATGATATAGCAGCTACGCCTTCCCACAAGGAAGGCGGTAGCCGCAAAAATAATGATCAAACCTTCAAAGAAACGAAAACCATCATGGAAATAAAAACTGACCATGATTATAATGACAGAAATAACACTAAACCAACTTCCTATTTAATAAAATGTTGTCCACTTTCACACAGTAGTGTTCATAACACGCGTACAATTGAGTTACGAAAGAATACTTACGCAAAGCGTTGAATCAAAGCATGTCTAACTCTTGCGCTAAAAGGTGAACAATTTGTCTGAAACAATTGTCTGGTTTTAGATATAAATATCGATTTTGTTTTTGTTGTTTTTTCGGATTGATTCTATTGATTTTACTGCGTCCTATTTGACATAGCTCTAGTGCATACTTCAGAATGTACTAATGAAGGCTTCGTATCGAATAAATAGCCTTCAAACACCCTTACGATCCTTTGTAAGGAACTCTACCGATTTCCCCCAAATGTCCTGTTTTGAGCACACAAAATATTCCCATAGCTCTCTAAAAGTAAATTTAACTTTACCATCACCACACGTTGTTAACAGACTATAAATATACCAACGGCACCATAACGACGGCTCACCGTAAACTCCTAACTCAATCAAAACTCTACTCAAATAATTCTATTGTTAGTCAAACTCCGACAACATGATCTGAAAGTATCAAAACTCGATGTGTTTTACTCTTGCCTTTGCACTTTATATATTACTTGTGCTCTGGTCTCAGCTTTTCCTCAGTCGACCAGCCGGAAAATGCACTCATCCGCTTGACTTGGAATAATGGCAACTTTCGTGAAATATGCACTTTTTATACATGTAATGCACGTCTTTATCAGCACCCGTCCTCTCGCAGAAATCTCTAATAATTTGGAAGGCTTGCACACCACATGAGAGGGCTGTTGAGCCAAAAGGCCAAGAAATCGACAGCACTTTTCGACAGGTAATTTATTTTCCAGCGGTCCTTTTAATAAAACATGCGAACTTTACCGGTGTCTCAAGAACGCCATATGCATTCCTTTCCGGTCGAACCACCCAACCCACAAATTACGATGAGGCCATAATTACTTTGTCGACGATGACATCATTATATTCATGACCTGTTCTCACCTCCCCTTTTATAATGCTTATCGACTTAACTATTTTTCGTCAGTTCTAAAACTCCCATTCCATCCCTCAACACCACCCCTGTTACATCGTAGTATTTTATTGACACGAGTTCATTATCTTCTTCGCAAGCTCCCCCCACCCCACCCTCTCTTCCACAGCGACACACACAACAACAATAGCGAGCTTTATTTGCATGGCTATAACGGTATATTAGAATATTGCAAAACCGTCTTAGTAAGATAATAAAATTACGATGTTGAATACAAAAATCTGCTGAGGCACTCGCAGTATCGACTCAAAATCGGGACTATACAACCAAACTAAATTGGAAGTCCATAAGGTAGCCCTTACTCGGCGCGATTCAATTTCAAATGCAAATGTTCACGTCTATTGCGTTACAGTCTTGACTAAGCAGTTACTTAGGAGTTGGAATGCTATGCAACAATATACTCCGACCTGATTTAAAATCACATTGTGTCTAAATGGAATATCTCGCATTCTCTAATACGAACCGAGATTTAGATTTAAATTTAACTTTTAGACCGTAAGTACATCTTCAATGTGTTTGTATCATATATTTAGAGTTAACTCAACTCCTAAAACCACCTGAATACCCGCAATCATTTCACATTTCTATCGTAAACACTGTGTCGCCTTAAGGGAACAAAGTATTTCTCCTATCAGTTTGCAGC
Source organism: Astreopora myriophthalma (assembly GCA_014634185.1). Lineage (NCBI taxonomy): Eukaryota > Metazoa > Cnidaria > Anthozoa > Scleractinia > Acroporidae > Astreopora > Astreopora myriophthalma. The sequence continues at coordinate 547,327 of BLFK01001060.1, read as the reverse complement.
CTTCAGAAAGTAAGTAGCACTTTAATAATTACAGCATAAAAAGAAAGTACAAAGGAATAAAATCGATATTTAGATGTGATATTACCCAAACACTTGAGAAAACACTTGTTTATTTTCAAAGTTCAGTCACGGTTTCGCTGAAAGCAGACCACGATCCATGATGAAGAACTGGCATTTGATGTGATTCCACTTGGTAACCAACAGATCGTAAGTACTTCCTTCATTTCATTCTTTCATTTTCACTGAGTGCTATTCAAAGTTAGCAAGGACCTAAATGCTGTGATCATGGTCCCATTTATGACTCCTGACCAAATTGATCCTCAATATTCGACCCATTTCAAATGATGGCACTGATTTGATGACCTCCACTTCGTATGTACTTCTCCATGACTGAAAATTTTCTTTTATGTATGATTTAACTACGTTTATTTTCAACTTAATCTGCAGAGATTCATCTCGAGTAGTACAACATGACAGTAGAACAGACGGATCTGTAATATCAGTTTGTTATTTTACAAATAGTAAGTACGTTTCAACTTTTCAGTTATATGCCACATGAAGAAAAAAATTAGTGTTACTACTTGAACACTGATTCGGCTTACGCTCATTTCCGCTCTTAATTAGATCCACAGGCGCATTTAAAGCAGCTCCACGCACAGGAATTCGAGACAGTAGCATTTTCACACCGCAAGCATGTTTTTAATAGTACGCAGGAGTCCATAACCCTGAGCGCACAACTTCAATATACTTGGCGTTTTCACAGACCGAGCTATTTTTAGATTGGTTTTCCCGCCAATTCAGTCTCCTACAGGAGCCTTGCTAGCCAATCACAAGCCTTGCATAATTAACTGCTTGGACGCGTGCGGACTGGAACTGAACTTTACGCGGGAAAAACATGTCTAAAAATAGCTCGGTCTGTAAAAATGCTGTGACATAGCCCTAGTATGGGAATTGTACGCTCCGGGCTATGGGCTCCCGTAGTACGTTTTTCCTGTAATTTCCGATATCACATGAAATGCCCAGTAACGAGTTATCGCATTATTATTCAATCCATTTTCAGACAGAATTGACTCATTTGCAGGGGAGACGTCAATGCTCAGTAGCGTCTGGGGCGTCTCATACCAATTGCCGTGATAACCTTCAGAGCTTAAGTAAGTCTTTTATAACTTTCTTTAGGAGAGAAACGAATGGGTCTTAGTCTGTCTACTAATCTCACACGATTTTAAGATCGTACCCAATCACCAGTACAGATCGATCATTATTAGCAATCACTTGGGATTTTTTCACAACAAGTAAAATAAGTCTTAACAAAAACTTAAACGGTTCCAAGAACCGTTTTTTATTATTTTCAGTGTTCATCTGAAGGTACATAATACCAGCCACCGACGTTTATGGGACTCTTTTTTGCTGCGAACCCAACGAATTTTCGCAAACGGCGTGGGTAAGACTACTGTAAGCTGATAATTTGATACCGGGTGTACTAACCAATATGTCTTGGAATTGTTCAATAAATCTGCTTCAGAAAGGTCTTCTTCAAGCAGAACACCCAGTTGGGAATCTGGACTCGTAACACCAGTTGGCAACCTTTACATCGTAAGTATGCTATCGACTATCTTCTTAACCGAGGTAAATGATTACTATCAAAATCTTGATTCCGTATAACGGTACTCATTTCATAACCTTTTTTTATTAGCACACAATATATAGTCCTTACCAACCAGCTACGAAGTGGGATCATGTTCTGTCTTCTTAACTTGAAGCAGGTCCGGGTCTAATTGCTGTGGGCAGTCCAAGGAAAATCAAGACTTGGTACCCCGGCCCTCAAGTCATAAGTATGTCTTAAATAACTTCTTCATCGGATAAAACATGTTAACCATGTTTGATTTTGACCTCGCATGGGGTCGTTAGGGCTCAATCAAGAAGATCACAGCCGTTGAAGCATAATAAGGACTCCTACGTGGTAATCTTCGGCGCTGACGGTAAGGACGTCTTTTGTAAAAAGATAGTCAAGGACCCAAGTCATATGATCAAATTATATTATCACTTATAACATTACCGGCGAAGCCCATTTATAGCCTCAGGTCTTTTAATGTCAACAGAAAATCAGCCTGCAAAACTGAGAACTTGGTAGCTTCAGACCGTAAGTACGTCTTTACGTTAGTCTCTGTCGGATCAAATATTTCGCTTTAACCATCTTTATTTTAATCTTGAGCTACACAAGTGCATGTCAGTGAAGCAGATAGCAGCAAGTGATGAGTCCGAGACTACCTGGAAAATACATCCTTCAGACCGTAAGTACGTCATTTATAACTGTCTTTTAAGAAATACAAATGTCTTCTAACAAGATTCAACCTTTTTTGAAGCTGGTCTTTCCGGCAGTAAATCGAAAATCGTGACTTTGTAGCCCTCAACCCTTGAGCATCTCTTTTCATAGATTTCTTAGTCAGGTGCAGCACGTTTAATCTGCAGTTGAAGACATTGATTATCATGGGAAGCAGAGAACAGTGGAAATGATCAAATCGTAAGGGGGTTTTCAACTTCATCAGAAAATATTGTTTAAGTCTTACCCAACCTTAGAGCCCAGCCCAATCGTTTACACTTGTCAACCAAGTATGTTTATTTTGAGCTTTAGTTTCGCAGGCTGATTTCGAGCAAGTCACAGCCTTCAGGGAATCTGGAATTGTGATACCAGTTAATAACATTCAGACCGTAACTGAGAACTTGACTATCTGTCGAATAAAGGATACCATTTGAAAAAGAAACCTTAATTTTAAGCCGTGGGACCAAAAGAAAATCAGTATTCTTTTGCATGTATTTCTTTCATTGACAACGAACAGCCACACACAAGGAGCCTTAATACTCTTCCCGCACAAGCGCCTTCCGTATGACGTCATAAAATCCAAAATGGCCGGCGTACTAAAGAAATACCAATACTTTGAAAAAAACTGAGGTGTTCAAAGTACAAAAGGTTTTTTAAATTTAATCCACATCAGGTATAAAGTAAGAAACCACTATTTACCCTGAAAAACGTACTTTCAAAGGAGTGTTTTGCAAGTGATCACAACCCCAACTATAAACAGAAATAAATTCTTACTAACTGGGTTTGATCACTGTCTTGCTAAAATAAAGCTCGCTGCTAAAGCATTAAATCGTTATTGTCATCGTTGCTCTCTTGAACTGTTAAAGGAGACACTAGTGATAGTTTAACGCAGGTGACATTATTAGGCTCTTTTAAAACGCTAATCACAATTTATTCTTAAACATAAAAATGAATGGATGAATTAATGGAATAGGATGAATGAATGGATGGAATGATCTAAAGTGGAGCTAGATTGTCGATTGAAGGAGACCTTCAAAACCACACGCACCCAACCCACCATGAACTCAACTTATTGATCCAAATATTTCGATTACTTAGCGCCAGTCTTCATCAGCCGATAAGAGCGGAACACTGATCATGTTTCCGTTATTATAATCTTACGCAAATCTTCGTCATTTATACTCGTTTTCTCTGCCGTCCGCAACTACTCCGTCTCCGTCCCTCTACCGTGTTTCGAATTCGTTCCACACGCCCGGCAACTTGTTATTCGTATGAACTTATCCTCTTCATTCCAGCACAGCTCCTTGCCGAATCTTCAATCTACTTCGAAGAGTAATTTCCGCTTTATTGGTATTTTATTTTCACTTCCGGTCATTTGCTTGATTTTGCCACGCCATTCTCACAGCATTCGATCAGCGAGAAACAACGTTTCAAATTTTTCATCCGGTTCAAGCACCTTACCGAGGCTTTACTGCACACGTGGGTAATCTCCGCGCTGTTCCAGTTATTGCACTTCCGGTCGTTTTCGATTAAAATACTCAGACAAGTCTGTATCACTACTGTTTAAATATTTTATTTATAAAATGACAAACGCAGAATGTACACAGATCTTCGAATCTTGCACTGCAAGGTCTAAAATACTTAAATGCGTAGGAAAAAAATACAATGATAAATGACGAGAAACTGCTAATTTATACACTGTCCAAACGTAAGCCTTTAATACTTTTGTTCTGGAACGCTCAAATCTAACTATTGATGATCAAACCGAGCAACAAGGCCATTAAAGAAATTATTATTACATGCCAGGAAGTCTTCGATCTACAGTGTGAACCAAGTCTTATGATAACAAGATAAGATATAGGATCTTATTTAAAAAAGGGTCTGTTTTAAAGTATTAATAGTAACTTTTTTTTCCTGAAAATAATTGGCTTCAAATTTACAGTATCACACAGTGAAGAACGCGCAAATGAAGTATTTAATCTCAGTGAAAAAGACAAAAATTGAATGAAGTATTTTTCTTTGACATCTTCTACTCATTGAGCTGACACAACAAAGCTGTTCCCTTTTCGATCCAGAAGTTCGACGGCAGATCAGTTGGTAGGTAAACAGCGACAACAAAGTTAGTAGAGTGGCCTGAAACAGACGACAGGATTATTATTCATCAACACGAGCAAGACGAACTCTCACTCTTGATAATAATGTCATTAATTTCTCACTACAGAAAACTGTGAGGAAACGACGGGCATAAAGACAATCAGGAATTTTGAGAGACATCAGGTACTTTCTTCGGTATAAAGCAGATTTGAGAAGATTGAGCGGTACAAACAATGGACTACACAGTCTCCGCGAAGCTATAGTCAGGTTGTTGACGCCCAAGCCAATTAATACTCAAAAGTAAAAAACTCGCCTGTGGTGGACAAGACACCAGCACGTGCGGACGTTTTGTACAGCGGGCTTGTGTAAAGCGAGGGATCTGGGGTGTAGTTCATTCGAGGCTCCATATGCAAGATGGGACAATGCTGGAACAAAAAAGGTAACATTTTAGAGAAATGGATTAGTCATAGTTTTAATTTACGGAAGGTGATCAAATTTGTTTCCATTTCCATCTTTTTTTTTTAAGCTTTTTTGTTTAAAGTCATGCTATAACAGTGCCCATATAACTAAACTCATCCACACTTCTTACGCCTCTTAGACCAATTTCGCCATGCCAAGGGGTGAAGAATCAACAGGGAGCTTTATACACAGGACTAAACACAGCAGAAAAAAAACGAAGTTTGGACTTGATTACGCTTGTCCTGTCTTCCACTACGCATTACCTAAGTACCTTCAAGTCGAGCTAGAAAGAGTGCAAAGGAGGGCCCTTTCATGTATGTTTCCCAGGGTGCATTACTCAGACGCCCTTCAGCTTGCAGGTTTGGAGCCCACCAGGAGAGCTTAACAGAACAGCCATTCCAATCTATTGTAAGTTATCCTTCTAGCAAGATTTTTAGCCTCCTACCTCCCTCAAGCAATAGTTCATATGAGTTAAGGAAGCAGCGGAGGTTTGCTCAGCCGATTGATTTGGGAAATCTTTCATTATCAAGAGGTCGAAAGAAGCACTTTATTGACTATGGAACATTGAATTTTCATATTTGATTATAACTGTCAAGAGGCGCAATTCAGTTTTCACTGCCACGTTTCTTTCTCTACAGTCTAGTCTCTCTTCCTACCGGGTTCATCTCGCCATCCAGAGCATCTCCAAGCATCATTTTCTCGTCGTCCCATCGGGCAGCGTCTATAAACAGACCATGAACCAAAACACCATCCTCTGGCGACTCGATGTCCTCATCCATTGGCAGAGGATCGTCTGGATCGATTTTAGCTCGCGCCTCGCTCATCTCTTCCTGGTTGCGGTAATGAGGTAATACATTGAAGTGGAACGACAGCTGATCAATTGGAAGATTGTACTTGCGAGCGTGATTTTGAAGTGTACCAGTCAAGAAGCCTAAAAGAACAAAAGAACGTTAGAAATACTGTCTTCCTACTCTTTTGAAGGTGACTTTTCATCTTTCCTCTTCAACTCAAAACAAAGACTTGGAAAGGAAAAATAACTTCATTCGTTCCATACCTTGAGGATAAAAGAAACCAGAAATCCAGAAAGACTTCGGCGCACCAAATTCAATCCATTGCTGTGGTAAAGAATAAAACGTTACTGCCCATTTAACTGGATTGTTTAGACTTAGCTCTGCTTCATGTTTCAGGTAAGTGATGTTAGTAACTTTAAATCTGCCAAAATTAAGCTCTTCTCAACAAGAAATGTGTTACGTTGGTGTTTTCTTATGAATGAAATCTATACTTTGTTTATTTTTGTTATGCAGACTCTCTTGGAACTGGTTGCAGATATAATGGACAAACTCCAGCAAAAGAAAAGATCTCTTTTGACGTTTGCTGCGGAGACGGAAATGGCAGGAGGTAACACTTTGCAATGCTCAAGCCACAAGAAATACTACTTACCGCAATGAACATGCATCTAAGAAGCAAGTCTTTAACCCAGGATCCAAGAGGCTTAAGCGAAGGGTAGGCTGCATTGGACCACAAAGAGGGTACCTGCCAAAAGGACAAGTGGGTGAGTACTACATCGTATTGTCGAGTCTCACTCATTATCATTACGATTATTAACATCTTCATTTATTCAATGTCAATAGTTATACATTGCATAATCATGCATAATTCATAATTATTGATCGCTTCATGCATAATTCATCGCTTCATAACTATTGATTAATCATGCATAATTCTTTGCTTCATCCATAATCATGCATAATTTACAATTATTGATCGCTTCATCCATAATCATGCATAATTTACAATTATTGATCGCTTTATGCATAATCATGCATAATTTACAATTATTGATCGCTTTATGCATAATTCATCGCTTCATCCATAATCATGCATAATTTAAAATTATTGATCGCTTTATGCATAATTCATCGCTTCACCCATAATCATGCATAATTTACAATTATTGATCGCTTCATCCATAATCATGCATAATTTACAATTATTGATCGCTTTATGCATAATCATGCATAATTTACAATTATTGATCCTTTATGCATAATCATGCATAATTTACAATTATTGATCCTTTATGCATAATCATGCATAATTTACAATTATTGATCCTTTATGCATAATTCATCGATTCATCCATAATCATGCATAATTCATAACTAAGCCTAATTATTAATGTTAATGCATTAATCATGCATAATCCATAACTTGATCGCTTTACGCATAATCATGCATAATTCATAACTATTGATCGCTTCATATAATTCATCGTTTTATCAATTGATCCATAATTAATCAATCATTCATGATCATGCATAATTCATGATACTGATCAATTCATGCATAATTAATCCAGCATGCATAATTCATAAATTCTATGAATAAATTCTATTGATAAATCATGCATAATTCATAACTATTGATCAATTCGTGCATAATTAACTCATTTATGCATAATTCATGAGTCATGGACAATCATACATAATTCATAGTTATTCATCAAGTCAAGCACAATTAATCAATTCATGCATAGTTGATAGCTATTGAACATTCATGCATAATTCATGGAGATTGACACTTATGCAAAACGCATAATTCATCAGTCATGCATACTTCATCGCTATTGATCAAATCATGCATATTCATTCATCGATTCATGCATATCATGCATAATTCATCGATCGTGCATATTAAGGCATAATTGATCGATTCATGCATAATTTATGACTAATTCAGGGATAAGTGAAGGATGATGCATAACTTATTGATCATGGGTAATTCACCGCTGTTAAAGCATAATGTATTGATGCACTATAATTGATGCGTTTCTTTGTTATTCTTGTATAATATCTCAATTTCTTGACTATATTTTTTGAATGGTACGTGATTTAATTTGTTCTGTTTGCGTGACGTGCAACTGAACCCGTGTGATGCGAAAACCAAGCATTGTTAGTAGCAAAGGTTTCCTTACAAACCTGATTGTTTAAGAAGTTGGTGTAAACTTTATCCAACTCGAGTGACATAACCACGAGACCCTTAATGGCTTTCTGAAGCTGTTGGAGTGAAGTCTAAAGAGGAAAAGGAAAGCACAGAGCACTTAATAACTTGGTATTTCATAATAAAGGTGGACAATTTGTTTAAAAGGGTTGCACGCATAAACAAAGTAATAAGTCAAGACCATAAGCCATAACTGGACAGAAATTGTCTCTGATCTTTGCCTTCTTTTTTTTTCATCGCACCCGCCTTGATTAGCTGCCACTCTATCTGCGAGCTACAATAATTCTTTAATCGTTAGTCCTAGTTGTTGTATCTGGTGAGAAAACTTAGTACTAAATGGCATAAAGTTGCCATTATATCGAACTTAATTTTCGCCATTAACTTACCTTGATGACTTTCAAGAGAGAATTGAATCGGTCCACTTCTTGTCCAAGTACTGTGGTTAGCGAATTAACGCGGCCTTTGGAATCAGTCTGATAAAAAAAAATGACCATACTATAAGACACCTCAATTTCATTGTTTTTCATGTGTCCCATCGATCCTTACGCACCATATTTCCCTGGTTCTCTTCCCGCACTCTACACTTGCGAGTAGAGCAAAGACGTCCCTTTTTAACTACTAAAAAGAGATATCAACAGAGTTCACAAGGCACTTGGCCACACTGACGAGGTTCAAGCGTCGGGCTTTTGACAGATAAAATTAGGGAACTGCCCACGTTCGGTATTTCGACATGACTTCGAAGCTTTCAAGACAAATATCGATATTCTCCTTGTGTTGACGTCTCCCTTGATAATCATGAGACAGGGAAACAATACCAAGCTGGGAAATTTAACCTGAAAGCCTCTAAGTTGTTGTCTGAATATTGATAAATAAAACTTAGGCAAATGAGGGTTGTACCTGAGTAACGCATGGAAAGAGAGATTATAGTTTTAGAATCTGTTCATGGAGTCCAATTTACCATAGCAACCTAATTGATCCCAAATGTCACTGGTTCACCACGCTGTACCCTCACCTCAAACATAGCTTTATCTGCTTTCTCCATATCTAGTGCAGCAGGCAATTTCGACAGAATACTCTCAGCCAGCTCATGCACGATCTCGTCGCTTGTTTTACCGCTTCCTCCACTGGCCAAGCGTGGTTGCACCTCTAGCACTGCACCGATCAAGGCATTTGTTTCCTGAGTCTGCAAATAAAGGCAAACAAAACGGAAACTTTACTTGCTTCTTCTCAAGAACGTAGGAACGCGAATCTTCAACGCCGGATTGAAAAACGGCAGGAAAAGTTACTGAAAGTTTCAGTGACGACCCACAACAAAAACGAGCAAACAATGAAATAAATAATAATAATAATAATAATAATAATAATAATAATTTAAAAAACGAGTCTGTGTTGGTGATTCTATTGCAAGCGCAGACAAGAGCCAGCATTTGTTATCAAGTAGATTGGCAACGAAAATTGGCCCCGAACAGAAATTCAAACGCTGACCTGATACACATGATATTCAAGAGCTGATATTTTGAATGTCATCTCTTTGCTCTGACAAAGAGCCAACGCCCGAGACGTGAACTGTGGAATGCTTTCATGGTGGTCAGTTCAACCTATAAGCCTAGTTGTTAAAAAATTTGACAGCTTCATTTCCCAGTGACACAGCTACATAGTTAAAGAAACAATTTTTCACCTGAAAAGCGATGTTTGCATTGTTATGCATTCCAAATATCTCCGGCTCGTCAGCAATGGGTAGATTGTCGATATAATTCCTATACTCTGGAATCATATCAAACCCAGGAGGAAAGTAGATACCTAGAGACACCATACATCAAGGATTAGCCGCACATTGAGCCAATCACTAAGCATAGCAATCGCAATCGCGTAATTACTTCCGACAGTCATTTGAAAACCGCTTTAACCAACTAATCCCCAATATCAACATGTATTTTCTTTTTATTGTTCTGGATAGGTTTCCCATAGTAGTTGTAAGGAGAATTTTCTTCAAATAATGACATGCTTTGTCTGCCGTGATCTTTCCTCTTTCCTTCTCGCACGCCTTAATCCAAAACGGCCGTTATTTTAAGGGCTTATTCTAATCATTACCATTCTGGCCATTTTGAAAAACACGTGTGACTTTGATCAAGTAAGGAAATACAAAGAAAAATATTCATGTTGATTACTGGGGCTTAGAAGTCTTGAGACACTACAATTGCCTCCAAGTAACTCTAAAACTTGTTAACTTTTGTTCCGTAATTTTACTCCTGATAAATTGCACTCCTGGGTGTCAATTCTGTGCAAAAATCCATAGTCTCACCTGAGCTAGAAAATTGATAGCCGTCTTCCAGAATCATTGGCGAAAAAAATCTGCTTAAGATGGTGGTCAGGCACCGTTGATCCCAAGCATCGGTGACTCGTCCTCCATATGTGATCTGTGATTAACAAACAATATGGAACGCGTTAAATTTCAAGTTTCTTCTGATATATGAAAAATTAATTAAAATGTGAAACCCTCTGACAGCTTGTCCAAGTTTCATGAGCTTCATACAGAACACGAGCAGTCTTACTTTCCTTTTAGTCTATCGTGCGAGTGCGCGATCTCGACAATTTTATCCTCGGGTCCGGCTCTCGTTTCTTGCGCCTAACGCGCCCAGAGGGTCACGTGTCCAAACTACGCGCTAGCACAAGAAACGTACGACCTTCAGGCAGCCACCATCACCCTTACAAGCAACCCTAGATTTTTCTTTTAGTCCAAACTGCGCGCTAGCACAAGAAACGTACGACCTTCAGGCAGCCACCATCACCCTTACAAGCAACCCTAGATTAAACTTTTCCACGAGAGCAATTACCACACGAACCTTACTTCTCTGTAAAGCAGTTGCTCCTTTATCCCTCCACTCCCCGCTCCCAAGTCTGTTAAAGCATACTTGTTGTGGGCAAGGGATTACATTGCTGCGCTCCGTATCGTTGAAGCAAGGCAAAAGTTCTTCGTGGTTTTGAGAAGTTTTTGGCCTATTCTCCAAATTTAATGGCTTCCGTTTGAACCGACCGATACGCAAACAAGACCTTGATAGGAAGCTGAGAGGTGAAGTCGCAAGAGGATGCTTAATGGGCACGTGTCCTGTGATTGGTCATTTCAAGCAAAAGCCATAAAGAGACTGGTTGAAAAGACGCCAAATACCGTAGTCATCAAAACTTCCGTCAAAATTGTTGTCTAGTGGAGACGGTAAGGAGCGTACCAATGAAAGAGCGGGAAGACGTATGGGACGTATGCCGGAAAAATGGAAATTGAGGTCTTCAAATTGCCGTTAAGAAGTTTTTAGGTTTAAAGGGGATGCAATATGAGGCTGAAACATCGTGTGCTAGCAACTGATTACAAATACGTTTTTCCTTGTTTACCCACGCCACCTACCTTATTCCAGAATAGGGTTAATCGAACGTTATCTTAGTTAAGAAAAAGCTTGTCATCTCTGTTGAATTACCTGTCCAGTGATGAAGGTAAGGGCGTCCCAGGGAATCTGCCCCTCTGCCAAGAACATCTTCAAATTGTCCAGAGCGCTTTCTCGATCAGAGTCGTTAAATTCATACTGTTCAGTGAACAATAAAAGGACAATAAAGGAATAATAAAAGAACGATAAAGGAACAATAAAGGAACAATAAAGGAACGATAAAGAACAATAAATCAGTAATAGGTGGCGATTGTTGTTGGTAAAAGTCACCTCGGGAAATAAAGCTAGACGGCTGGTACACTGTAATTATTTCATGCGTGAAACCTTACGAAGTAGAACAAAGGACAACCCGTGGGCACACTGGTTGTCCAAGTTGCTCGTTTGTTGCTTATCCAATTCATACCTTAATGTTCCAACCGAGAGGACCAAACTTCTTTCTTTCCTGAATGATTGCGTGGAAGAAACAAATTCCAAACACCAGCTTACGCCATGTCACACCGAGAACTGTGAGACACAAACATCAAGAAAACAGATCACTACAGCACCTCAATGCACAAGTTACCATAAAGCAATGAAGCACCATTAAAAAAAAATGATCATGGGTGTATTTAAAGGGACACTGTCACATCGCGTTACCAACACGGAAAACATGGCCTGGCATTGATGGAACAGCTGTATGTTGCCAAACATCAAATGCACTAAGCGGTGGGTTTGACACAGATTGAGACCAAACGAAGAGGCGCTGCGCGAGGAGAATAAGGATCTTTAGGAAGCAAGATCTTACTGTGATTCTCGAATGTATCAGCGCTGAGTTCACCAAAAGCTCTCCTTGCATTGGCTCTGAGTCCCTTCGGCGGCTCATTTGTCACTTTAACACTGTTCTGTAATACCGTCACGGGGAAAGACTTGGTTGGCATGGAGCTCAGAAACAGGCGGAAGTCCTCGTGTACTTCCGCTTCCGGCGTAGAAAGATGCTTTATCAGGGTTTCCATTGCCAACATCCAGGATGCGGCGAGATGGCAGTTCTGTGGAGATAAAATATAAATTAATGCGAATTGACATTTTGCTAAGTAATTTTACCATCCAAATTCAAAAGGACGTGAACTGACAGAAGCGGCAGTAAATTTATAAATGGACGACCTTGCCCAAAGGCGCAAAAGGGCGCGCGCACGTGAAGCTTGGGAAGTGGGCAGCAACCGCCTCGCAGCCTAAGAGCGGGAAAATGTGTTGGCAAAATGTGACGATCGGCTTGGGCTTGTCTTCTTGAGGTTAGCAAAATTTGACGACTGGAGTTGGCAGTCAGGCCCCCGTTGTTCGAAGAGATAAAGAGCTATAGCCCAGTAAGAGGATGACTAGTTTAGCTCACAAAAAAAAACCAAACAAACAAACAAACAAACAAACAAAAAAACAAACAGACAATTTCTCTCTAAACGTTATCACCGACACTTCTTCTTTACTGTGCACTGTGAAGATTTGGCGTCTAAAAACAATAGTTTCCCAACTCCAGTTTGTCAACTTTGCGTGAATGCGCTTTAAAAAAAACGCCAGTAACTTGAATTAATTAGTGATTCTCACTTGAAGGAAGACCCAGTCTCCTGTTTTAGTTGCATTGGCAATCATTTTCTCGGCCACAGGCCCTTGACCCTGACCCAAAGATATGGCCTGGATCCTATCAAAAAAAAACAAACAAACAAACAAACAACGTCAGGTTACCGTTATCTGCGATTTGTGTAAAATAAAGTACTAAAAAAACCGTGTTCGTGAAGACTTATTAAGACTTTGGGAGAGTACCCTGTCGCAACATGACATGTGGACATTTTCTCAAGATCCCCTCTTACCCTGTAAAACAAACATGCCGTGTGTCATAGCATCACCGAGATTCCCTCTATTTGAGAACAGGTCGTATTCGTATCCGTATTCGTATGGAGGCTCATGTGGCGGAAATAATATGCATCTGAAAAGATTCTCCCACATAAGCCTCCATGTTCGTCCCGTGCGACCATGAGAATACGAATACGGCCTATTAGGCATCTTGAAAATAGAGCCGTCTGTTAAATCATCAAATAACAATATCCCACCCCTCCTCCACAGGACTCCAATGCAGCCTTTTTAGCTGTCACGCAATAGTTCTCCGAGTCTTCAAGGCAGCCATTTTTTGTAGTCACGCAATGCCCCTCCCCGTTACGAGTAAACATCGACTTCGTACAAGACTTGGTGAATTGATGCGTGACTACCGATCCGAATAACGGATACGTAAAGGTTGGGAGGAATGGTTCGTGACGACCAGAAAACGTGCTGCAATGAGATGAGTCAAGCATAAACGCAGACGCACTGTGGTCATATACAGCTTTACTAAGCCTCACCTTTCGCTGTAGCTCATTTCTCTAGCGAATCTCAGGAAGGCGTTCATGGGATCTGAGCCAGTCGATAGGATGAAGATAAGCGGCGTCGTGGGTCCCACATCAGCGTACAGTGTGTTCAAGTCGATAGACGGACTCTCCACAAACGTCTTGCCAAGATTTTCGCAAACGAAATCCACTGAGGCAAATACGACCTGTGGATGAATACAGTAAAAAATTTAAATTCAATACGAGCGTCGAAGAGTCAATAGGAATTAATTGCTTTAGCCAATCACAAACGAGGCATACAACCAAATGAACCAATCAGAGATCGAAGCAAGTACTTGTAGCAGCTGTGACGCACTAGACAACGCGCGCGAGAAAGTTACAACTGGTTTTGGTTTTGCTTCTGATTCTTCGAGAAAGTTCAGCGAGGTTTTTCTCGGTGAAACACTAAGCGTTGTAGAGCAAAGCTAAAGCAAGTGAGAAAATCCTTTACTTGCTTGCCTGCAGGACAGGACTGAATTATCAGTTACACAAAGCAAAACCAAACCTTTAATATGAAGTTTGGGACTAGAAAGAAGATTTGGAGATCGTTGGAGGGGAAAGGAGTGTGTTCTCATAGACCCCCAAAAAGTTTGCCCTTCGGCGCAGGAAACCTACGGAAAGCTTGACGCGCCGGCAACGTGACAGCGTACAACGTAATCCACGTCCTCTACGAATTAGATACAGATATAATACCTTCTCTTCTCGGAAAGCCTTCACAAACACCAAACTCTGGAAGCTTGTTAGACGCTCGCCAAAACTTGCTTGCGCGCCTTCACCATCCTCAGTCGCTTCTGTGCTCTCACTTGTTGCTGTAGTACGGCCGTCATCTGTACTTTCAGAGAGCAATGGAGCATTTGGGCAAACCTAAGAGGATAACAAAAGCGAATCGGTTATTAATATACGTCCCCTATACGCTGCCCTGAGTGTTACAGCATTTCGGTGCTTTGCCGATAACATGTAACAAAACTCCATTTTCATCTGTCACCGCTGTTCCCCAAGGGAAACGGTAAACGGCTCGATAGGTTCCCAAATGAAACGGTGAACAACACGTTTAATCCACAAAAGTTCACAAAAAACGGTAGAAACTACAGAAGAAAACCTCCGAAAAGTCTGAACTGAGCAGAAACGCAACTCCAGCACACGCGAAAATCACACACGTAATAATGGTGCTCACGAATTCACGAATTCAGAATGTCTGTGAGCGCGCGCGCTAACTGCATGACACGCAGCAGGTCACAGCTGTTTTCATAACAACCACCATTTTGCTGTGGGTGAAGGAACTATGCTTTCCCTCCTCTTTGCAGAGCAAACTGGGACGTTTCTGGGGCCATTTCGTTTTTCAGACCAAACAAGGTGTATAATCTTCTAACATTTTGCTTGCTACTGTGCGGGTATAGGATCCATTTTCCTCACCATTTTTCAATGCCGGCGTTGTTGATTGTTCCCGACCTTTTTCAAAGAAGTCCTGCTCTTATTGAGGGCTAAGCCTCGGAAACTGAAAGAAATAGTTAAATGCCGTGCCAACAACAAAACCCATACCTCAATCGATCCCATCTTAACAATTATGGGCTTGCTGACCATTTCCTGCTTCAGGCCAATAAAAGCCGGTAACGAGTCCTAACATAAAAAAAAAGGCAAAAACGTGTGGAATAATCAAGAACTGAAGAGTTAACCAAAGTTATTTTCTTCACTCAGAAAAGACGAATGCAACGAAATGATCCAATTTCAACTCGCAGCCAATGCGTGTACTCGGCGACAAGTGCGGGAAACGGCTCGATAGGTTCTCTAAATCAGCCTTTAGTTTTGGCTGGCTTCTAATTGGTTCAGAGAGTGGCGCAAGGTTTTACGGCCAATCAGTGTGCATGGGGATGCCAAGCAATCGTAAAGTTCTTTTCCATACTCAACCGAAAAACCGCGTTAGCTCGACATGCATTTTCAAGTTAAGTTGGGCAACCATGGTGATTGCTAAGTCTCTTTGTAGACTATTTTCAATCTCAGCCTTATTTACCATTCTAATCTCAGTTTGTGAAGAACTCCTAACATTCCGCGAGTTATCCAGGTCTGTTTTTTAATTAGGATAAATCGCGATAAAAATGATACGCACCTCCAAGTCGCAGCAAGTGTTCCAAGTATGTTCGTGCAACCAAGGAATGTCAGGCTTAGGAGGACGTTCCTAAAGTGAAGGAAGGAAAATGTCGTGAAATGACCAACTACCCCAATCGCGCGCGCAACTCGTAAACCCGGATTCTGTAGCATAAAACATCACGTCCCTTTCTGTGTGCCGACCTTTACGCCCGAATACTCAGCCCGTTCTATACCGCGTGCTCTCTCCCGCGTTTCCTTCATATCCCTTTGTCTTCTAACCTTATCTAAGCTGCCGCTTCCTCTGAGGAAGAAGTTCCATTCACTATCGGAGATATCACCTCTCTGTCGCATTATTTCGCCGCACAACATGAACGAAAACACCAGCTTGTCTTTCTCAAACAATCCCCTAAAATAAAGGGTAGAAATATTAAACCACGAACTAATTTAAATTCAATCAATTCGACATGGCGACAAACACTTTTCCAGACCGAACATTCAAGGGCTTTTCAACGATCTGCAAGGACTACATTTTGAAGTTTCAAGGAGTTGTTTTTCTGTTTGGGTAAATGAACTCAGGTGTCATTAGTTACGAAACGAAGAAGTTCCCAATAGGGCTAAATAAAAATTAAAGGACTTTCAAGGACCAAAACGAGTTTAAAAAAAAAGACTTAAAATGATTTTCAAGGTCTTGAACTACAGGGGATGGGAACCGGGGGACACGCCAAGCCCTCAACTCCTGTAAGACATAACTTACCGAGCCACGTTGGTGTACACAGAGCCGGTACAATTAGTGAGAAGAATCTGAAGCCTTTTGTCCAGGTCATCTGTCTTCTCACTGTTTTCAATGCACGTGTTGAACAACTGCCATAAAAAGAGACACGAACTCGTTTAGCAAAGGGTCGTTCTGAGTTATTTATCCGCCTGTTAGTGAAATGCTAAGTACGACCATTCCAGCCACGGCTATTGAAAAGTACTTTATTGTCATGCTGTTTATGTATGCTGCACTATTGTAGGTGCTTTCAAGACTTGTTTCTGTAAATGAAAACTCCAAGTGTGGACATTAAAATCAAAGGTTCTCTCTTTCGGTTCTGTTATTGTGCTGTGCGAGGTGGTTGCAAGGGTTGGATAAGGCCCTTAAGTGACATTATTCAAATGAAGGTTACCCGGCAGTATTTTCCAGTGGTACTCAGTGTTTACTATCATGTACAAGGTGGTTCTGACCTTTCAGTCTGTGGGTGAAATTCTAAAGTGTCGCCACTCAAATGAAAGCTACTGGACAGTACCTTCCTGTAGTGCTGTTTTGTAAGCCCTGTTCTGTAGCTATAACTTTTTAATTCAGCATCAATTACTCAATACCTGTTTAAAGTACTTGAGGGAGTACTGGTACATGGAGTCCACTTCAGCCATGCTCGCGACAACAAAGTACATGACAGATCCCCGTGTGGCCACCGGACGGTACTTTTCACGCGCCGTGGTGATCTTCTCCTCAGTCATCTCGGCCTCTTTCAACCGAGTACTGATGACCCCTGAGGTGACCTGGAAACAAAGCAATAAAGTTAAAGAAGTTTCCAAGACCTCTTGGAAGTAATATCTGTGTGAGGGTTACACTATGGGTGAATGGTGACTACAGGCTGCGATCTTTCAGCAGAAAGTGCTGGTGGAAACTGGGTCGACGAGGTAAATTGGTCACCGCAGAGATTCTAACGTACATATCACTGTGAAGCTCTAGGGTGGAAAGGGGAGATACCCAAGAGAGAAAGAGCCTTCCCATGGGTAGGGATTTTCACACGTACCCATTGCCCCGGGCTCGGGAATTTCAAATGTCCGCCATCTTGGAGACGAAGAGCACCCGGAATTTGACATTCAGTTTGTGCCCGGAGTGGTGAATTTGGCGTGCAGTAGGTGCCCGGCAGTGGGGAATTTTACTCTAGCTTCCATGAAAATGTAAAATCTCCCTTGGTCAGCCCACCCCCCACCCTGGGGCTGAACATTGACAGGTGCATAAGGATGACGTTTCCAGCGTTAGAGCAAATTGACATCCTATGAAAAAGGCTAAACGCTTGAAATGTCCTGTTTTATGGACTGGGAAGGTTGGGGTGAGGGTCCCGCATTACAAAAGAAGCTTGCATTACCTTTGATTCATTCAGAGTATTGATAAGGACTTCATCGTCCAGGATATTCCCCTCTGAAGTGAAAAGCAATTTAAGGATCCTGTCTTCAATAGCTTTGAGTTGGTTTTTGTCCGAGTTGATTCGTACGATCAGTTGATTTCTTTGATCTTCAAGATCTGGTCTCTCAAGACGGACAACATCACTACAAAAGACGCAAAAGTGTTAAGGTGGTATTCTTTTCGTTATAAAGGAACAAAGCGAAAGGATGATGACGATGACGATGATGGCGGTGATGAAGACGATGACAATGATGATGATGACGACAATGATGATGATGACGATGATGACGAACATGTTTATGATAGTGGTGGTGGTGGTAGTGATCTAGGTAAATCAACAAACTTTTGGAGCCTGGCGTTAAGTAAAGAGAAAGGAGAAAGCCATGATCGAAAGAAAACGAAGCAAAACAAAACCGCAAGAACTGAAGTCAGTGAGACAAGATGTCTACCACGACTGAATCAATAATGTACACGGTGTAAAGAAAGAAGAACAAACCAGCGAGTTTAGTTCCGTTAATTCACGATCAGATTTTTGCACTCCATGCATACCTTAGCAGCTGGTCCTCGAGTCCTGACTTGGTGACGGTGAAGTTAATGATAGTGACCTTAATACACACTTCAGGAAGGTAGTGAGGATTCGCCAGTTTTGTTGTCATATAGAATCTGCCAAGGGAAGGAGGAAATACTTGAGCAAACGACAGAAGATGGTTGAGCAAACTGCTAACTACGCATGGATTTGACGTCACAAAGACAATGCCATTCAAGGTCGCTTTGTTTGCTGTAGTTGTCAATAAAAAGGTATTTAGGATTTCGCGAGATTTAGATCCTCTGAAAATACGAAGAGGGCAAGACAGCAAACCGCACTTACAAACTGATGCTGAGTTTTGAAGCGCTCTACATTTAAATCAACAGGCAATCATGATTAAGAACGTACTTGAAGTTTTTATCATAGTCAATGTCGCTGTCTCCAAGACGAATCAATTGGCGACCACCCTGCATCACAACACAAGGCAAGATTAATAAACAACAGATGACACTGCAAGGCATATTAAGAACCATACCGTTGCGATTCAAAATTACCATCCCTTGTGTATACTAATCCACTATTTTCTGTTTGATTTATTGGAAAGGTCTCGCCTTTAAATGTCGAAAGAGCTTGCCACAAATGATGACGTTTTCAGCGGTTATAAGCCCAAAGCCTTGCATAAATAATTTCATGAAAATTTGTCTAAAATTGAGGATAAGGAATGGAACGTTCTGCGAATTCTTTTTTACCATGAACTGTACACCTAGCGAACGATAAACCCCAAATGAAGCAAACGATGAAGAATATATTTACTGCTCTCTAAAAATAAAAGTACATAGCGACTGAATTTTTTTGTTCTAGTTTGCAGGCTTAAGCTCACGTAGTTGTGTGCGAGGGAGAGGGGAAGGGGTAAGGATTAAAAGTAATAGTTGCTCTCGTAATCTTCTGTACACCCCTTCCCCTAGAAGAGCTTGTTCGCAAGCCACCAAGGATCAGGCGAGGTGCCTTGAAACGTTCTTCCCACTCACCTGCACAAAGGTCTGTTTCAACAAGATTGGTTCCAAAGCAGGGTCCAGGCTCTCTCCGACTTCTTCCAGAAGCACAGGCATACCAATACGAATACAGTTCTCGAGCGTGCGCAGAAAGTTCTGGTCTGTGAGCTTGATCACTTTAAGTCCATTTTTGGCTTCTTTTGCTCGTATCCAGCGGTTAGCCTGAGAGATGTTGCGGAGAGAAACTGATTACTCATAATTGCTACTCAACTAAGCCAACGTTAACTGGAAAAAGACAACAGGAAAACAGATTATTGATCGTTTTCACATTACGTCACCGCGGCCATATTGGTGTACCTAAACAAAGAAACGGCGGCCGTTTTGGTGTCCCAAAACAGTCCTTGGGGAATTGAACTCCATTTTTATGCAAATACGTTCGTTTGTTTCAATAAATCAATATGGCCGCTGGTCACGTGAGTGAAAACCATCTATTGTCTGTCTGTCTGTTTGTTTGTTTGTCTGCCGTTCATCTGCCAATCATTCTCTCTTTAGCCAACAAGACAGCGGAAGACAAACCTGGTCTTGGGGATCAATCATCAAAGGCCAACGGCGACCTCGGGTCACTAAAATAGCGTTCTCGATGGACACCTAAATGTAACAAGAACTGAAATCAATAAAGGCCAGTCGTTATTCGTTATGCACTACACAAAAATTTCCTGAATGAAAGGGCTAACCTCTCTTTCCCGTCATTTTTTTCTGGGGGGGGGGGGGGGGGGGGGGGGGG
>BLFK01001060.1:503657-527066 GCA_014634185.1 Astreopora myriophthalma | reverse complement strand
AAATTGCAAGATAAATCCTTCTGAATTTCTGAACAGATGTTTCATTGATGGCGAATGAGACGCATTTTGTTTGTCATTTATCGAACATTCAGTGGTTCATTGACAACTGCAGCCCACCACTACAAAGCTGACACGCTGTACTCACCGAATCCCTTGGTAAACCGTCTGCATTCCACTGTCTGATCTCAAAAGGATCCGCTAACACATTGATTAGACTGAAATCATCTGACACAGGTATTTCAAGTTCCTTACAGCGCTGTATCCAGGACGAAACAAGCTCATGGCGGTACAGACTCGTGAAGGCTCCGAAATACGCCACGCAAGCTGCAGCTACAAAAACGTTGCCGACTACATTGCCAATCTCCATCTCAAAGGCCTGGTAATTCCGAATAAGAAAATAGCTCAGATTGGGCAAGTAAAGGTACGGAAAATAGGAAAATGACAATATACATTATAGAGATAACGAGAGGAAACTCTAGTCTTGACAATTGGCAGTCTTTAGGGTAGTGGGAAAGGTGGGCAGCCAATCAGCAAGGAGTATTGTCATCACGTGAATAATTTGCACCAATCAAAGAAGCAGGTTTTATTCTTTTGATGGTCTCCAGAAGTCGCATACATAACAACGAATTCAACTATTGAATGATTAGTGATTCCCGAGTACATCCCGAAGATGACTTCAGAGCCATCGTGTAGATCCCGAATTGAGAATTCACGAGTAGATACCGAACACAAAGTTAACTGTATGCACTGCTTTACCTACCGCTACGTTCTCTGTCCAGCGTTCTTGTTCATCTCCCAGCGCCGTGGTTAGTTTGGATGCCCTCTTAAGCCGAGCCGCGGTCTGTGCGATATTTTTGGTCAGCGTCTCCTTCTCAGCGATGCTGTTGTCGTACGCCGCCTGCAGCTCAGCGATCTAAACAATCAGACAAAAGTCAAGAAAACAGAGTAATTGCTTCGGCCAATTAGAGTACACAAACGGAAATAAATTAACCGACCAAAACTCGAGGCAAAGACAAGAACCCGGCGTCAAGTGAGGAAAAACACCAGCAAGAAAATCTCCACTCGTTTGGTTATGTTTCGGCTAAAATGACATGGTTCGAGAGTCTTTCACGTTAGAAATGCAAAGCAAAATAAAGATGTTAGTTATTAAGCATTACCTTTTCTTCGACAGCCGCCAAACTGTTCTGTTTTTCTTTCAAAGTCGCCATAACTGCGTCCAGTTCGACTTGTGCCGCGGCAAGCCTAAGGAGGGAAAGCATTTTCTTATGGATGCTTCAAGCATCAAAAGCTTTCTAACCCTTCTTTGCGACATAACCATGTGACAGAGAAAAGACCATTTTCACAGCTAGTAATTTCGAAAAGAAGAAGAACAGACATTTTGAGGGCTTGGGAAACTATTAACCCTTGAGAATCCTCTAGCAATCACAGTGCGCTATGAAACGTATGTAACGCTTTGGCATGCAACGTGTAACGTTAAGAGACGTCTGCCACCGTCTCTCGAGAAAGCGGCGCAGAGTCTGTTTTGTTTTTTTGCCATGTGTTACTTTCCAGTCACTGGTCTAGTACCTCTTTTTCTTGGGTTCAACAGTACGGAACACTCTGGCGTACAAATCCATGGCGCGAACCCACATCACCATCGAGCGACAGGCCTGAAGGAGAACGAACAAAGAATTAATCTAAAATTAAAGACACGAGAGGAAAGGAGGCAGAAGACGAGAGAAAGACAAGAGAAAAGAGGACATCTGAAAGGGATAAAAGAAAAAAAAAGGAAAGAAAATTCTAACCATTCACTGTACCTTGGAGACTTTCTCCACATTTTCAGGCGTAAACTTCGGGTTGTCTATGTATTTTTTGAGCTTTTTCAACATGGTGTCAGGAATGTTATCCTGAAAAGCCAAAAATAGAAGGTCTGTTAGGAAAGGTTTGAATGCCACTGAGTTAGGTTTACCAATAACATCATCTGTTCGCCTTTTCAGCGCAAAGATTGTCTTATTCTGTTAGGTTTAACGATGAAGTGGTAGCGTAAATTCGTGGTTATTCAATAGCTAACAGGAAGAGCGCAGCAGGTAGAGTCTTTTTACGTCAAGCAAATTCAGGCGACCAGCGTTCGCAAGACAACGCTAACTTTATTAACGATTTCGAGTCTTGAAGTTAACCTCACCAGCTACGTGCGTTCGTTCAAAATCTTGTTACCTACCTTGTTGTACTCCATGAGTTTCGACAAAAACTTGGCATCTCCCAGGACCGTTTTTGCCGTTGCCCAGTCCGGCCTTTTTGAAACAGAAGGGAATTACAGCGATTAATTAGCCAACGATCACAGAAATAGATAGGTTAGAAATAGATAAGTTAAGAAAGATGTGTTTTGCAACGATCGACGACGCTGCTCGATGCCTATTTCCCTTTCGTAAACGGTCGTTGCCATTTATTACGGTCGATGCCAATTCTTGGTAACCGAGCCTTTTGTCATAAATTAGACCTACAGTGGTGGAAATTGCAACTAAATCAGCTAAAATTGCGCTCAGATTGAGAAATTAGGCCCAAAAAATAATTGAGGTGTTTGGGCTTAGGATTTGGTTGAGGTTAGGGTTAATTTTAGGTACTGAAAACAGCTATTATTTATCTTTTATATAGAATGGTTAGATAGCCAAAATCTACGGTGCTTGGCCGAGCAACTCGGTAGGTTTGTGGCGAGGGACGTGCGCTATTAATCTAATAGCCCGGGTACGATTCTTCAGTAGGTAATTTTTCTTTCTTCGCAAAAAGCAAACTTATAACAGTGAAAATTTGTCTAAGTGTTGTTGAAATGGCAACGACCGTTTACGAAACGGACAACTGACGACTCGGGAGAGGACGAAACAAGAAAACAGAGTCATGATGTTTATTTTTTGGGGGGCTATTTCGGAAATTGCAGCACTGGGAATATTTGCAAAGTCTGTGTTCTTGTTGCAATGCAACAGCGGTGTAAGTACTGTAAAGTAAGGAATGTAACGCAATTGTATTATTATGAATAAATTAAAGAAAAAAAATTATTGTTAATAATGTAAGAAGAGTAAGTATTGTAATAATTGTAAGTAATGTTTTTCCATTGTAAATGTTGTGTGGTGTAAATCAAATAAAAGTTGTTAAAAAAAAAAGTCTGTGTTCTTTTGGAAACTATTCCGAATACTAGTAGTAGTATTCCGAATACATATTCTACTACAAAACTTTTTACCACTCATTCTCTTAATCGACTGTCCAAATTTGTCCAAAGTAATTACGCGATCGCTTTAGTTTTTCTTTGCTCTGTGATTGGTTCAAACAAAAACTTGCGCGAACTTTTCAACCAATCAGATGCGAAACTAAGGCCAATTGCAACTTCGTCACTTTCGTTTTCCCGCGCTTGGCCCCGGCTGTCCTTGCTTGATTTCCGTTCTGACTGGCTAGCAAAACCGTGAAAAGTCGCGCACTACTTCGATTTGCGGTTGGCTGTGTATTTCCTTCAGAACGTGATTGGATCTCACATTACTTTGCTTTTGATTTTACGACGTTAATCGAAAACCGTGCTAAGAACAAACAGGGAGTCACTGATAATCGTGACAACCAGGCTCAGTTAAAATAAAGATGTGCCAATATTGGCGATTGGAAGGTTAAACGTCTTACTGCTTACTTTGCATTAAGGAGAATACAGATGGACTCCATGACAGTCATAACCAGCTCTGGTGGACTCGTGAACACACGCAGCTCAGAGATGTCGGATTTGTCCAAGGAATCGAGAGCCTAACAACACGAGAAAGAGAAAAGCCTCGAGTTAGTCGGCTTTTTCTTTGCTTGCGGGGGAAGTACTACTCGCCTATCGAGTGGCTCACCTTGTTAGCAGCATCCAGGGCAGGAAGAGCCTCGTCCAAGTCTTTCTGAGCTTCTGCGGCAATAGCTTGGGTTTCATCGGCCTTCCCTTTGGCGACTTCTTCTTCTGCAGAAACAACTTTACGTACCTGTTAGAAGAGATTCAAAAACTCATTAATACTTCATGAGCCTAACAGCCTATCAAGTCACCGAAAAACGTCACGTGCATGAGTTTTAAACCCCGATAAACACTAGTAAGGCATAGCTTCTATTTTGCGTCCACTACTCACGCGGACAAAGACAGCATTGATATATGGGCGCGTTGGCCAGACAAACCACCGGGCCGTTTATTCAATTTTCGTACAAATAGAAAGATTGACATCGAAATAAGAAAACTAAGGCACCAAAGCCGGACACGAAAACCCCTAAAAACTAGCAGGTGGAAAAAAAGAAACGGGGATCGTGTGCCCCCAAAGCAACGGTGCTACCCTTGGGGTTTTAGGGGATACTAAATAAAGCACTAAGTGGAAATAGGCAATTGATAACTATGAAGATACAGCCAAAAAACGTAGTTCCCTCTTTGACGATACTAACAATAGGATGAAAACCAAAGGTAACAACGTTACGCGGTGAAGGCTGGCCGTAGAATGACTCGCCCTACAAACGGCCACAAATTACAAACCTAAATACCACAGCACGCAGCGCGCCTAGCACCTCTTACCAGGCCTCCGATCCGTGCTGGCAAAATAGCAATTTATGCTAATTTACAATTATCATAAATTACATTTTTCTTGTATGCTAACGTTTTCCTCTGACAATTTGAACCATTGTTCGGACTCAGCAACCTTAACTTGTATAGGCTAGTTGCTGGTAACATAAGAAGCCCGTCGATAAGACCAAATGCCATTGCCACAAGTCTCGACTCCTAATGTGCAGGAAATTGTCAACACAAAATTGTTGACAAACCCCAAAAGAAAAACAGCCTTTCTTACTTAAAATCGTCGCTGGTAATAGATCTGTGCGTTATTATCCCCCACCTCCGGAAATCAAAGTTCTTGGTCCAGGTTTAGAGCGTTGTCTTATATTGCTAGCAAATTGACAGGCAAGGGAGGAGGGGGGAGGGGTAACCGGAAGATCATAGGAACCTCATTGAAGCCCAAATCAAGAGTGAATTAGGTAAGAGTGTTCCCCTATCAATTCCAGGTCTTGACCCAGCACGGTAACAAAAGGACTTACTTATAGAAATACTTTACGCGCGAAAACAAAAGCAAACGGCCCCCACCTTAACCAGTCAGGAGAGGCTATGTCACGCGTGACTACGTCTGCCTTTGCGGGAACGGGTATTCCAAAAATAGACTCATCTGTGGCTGTGCTGGCGAGCTCACCCAGGCCCTAGGAACGCTTTCACCTAATTCACTCTTGCCAAAATATAGTACAGTATGTTCGGTGAGAAACAGCTATTTCAATCCTGTTTTTAACAAACTAACCTTATCAGCCTCATCCTGGTCTGTCTGTAGCTTGTCCATAAGCTTCTCGACGTCGAGCGACTTCTGTTTTAGTTGAGGTTCCAACGCTACCAGCTCCACTTGCATGTTGTCCACAAGATCGTTTGTTTCAAGAAGCTTCTTCAAGCCGTTCTTCACGCGGTCTCGCGCACCAATCAGCTGTCTGCAATATAAATGATTGGCACAATTGATTGGCTGAATTCCTCCTGCTAATCTCACTGGCGCAGAAAATCATATGAACCCATCACATCGAGAAAATACATCCTACCAGCGCTAAGCCAGGTAAGACAAGCGAGAGCAGCTAACAAATGGATTTGATTCTGATTGGATGTAAAGTTACGCGACAAGGTTCCACGTCCAATCAGTAAGCATAGAAATACCACACCAACAGCAATATTGATTTCGACGCTCAATCACTCCAAACGCTGAGTCAGTACCTTCTTTTCTCATCCAGCATGGAAAGGTAGAGGTTAATAAGCTCCAAATAACTGGTCGGAGTCGTGTAATATCGTCTACGTAGCTCGGCGTAAAATCTGTTCGCCATGGAACTGACACTTGTGTGAATTTCCACACACATTTCAGCCACTTTGTCCTGTAATGAAGACATAGGAAGTCAGCAAAACACGACGACGTTGGCATAGTTGACACAGTTTCCAGACAAAGGGAAAGCAAGCTGGGGAGAACATTTAGTAACAAAATAAAAAGCCACACAGAACAAGCTGATCGCTTCAGAGCCAGACAGTCGCATACAATGACAAAAGCACAGACATACAGTCAACACCAAGACAGCTAGTGAGAGATATTGACATCGACAAAAGGACAGACATACAGTCAACAATAAGACAGCTAGTGAGAGATATGCAGTCAGTCTGTCCATCTTTTAACAAACAGGCTATCAGGGACAACAAGAAACAAGACAGCTCTCACCTTAACATCACCAGCACCCAAGTCCACTTCTTCGAAAAAGTTTTGTGACACAGACAAAAGTGCCTCCCTGATAAACAAGGAAACGATTAGAGACGTTAAACAACAAAGTTCAAATGACAATCCAGCACTACAGAAATCAATTGTGCGTTGGTTTAAGTACAATTAAACTGACCTTGGCCACTCTGTAAACCAATCAATAGTGCAGCAGTTCACGAGAGACGGGAACATTCGACAGCGAGTACGGAAGGCATCTCCTACAGGGCTCATGCAGAGTACTACATGAAGGTTGTTTCGTACTCGGCTGATGAAGTAGTTAAATACGGCATCCCTGAAAAAAAAAAACAACAACAACAAAAACACAAACAATAAGTGGTATTATTTCATTAGAAAATACCAGACAGGGATGATTTACGTCCCGTGACCAGATTCACATTCAGTTCCTAATTATAAGCTTTCATTCATGACGGTTCAAAATAGAAAGTAGTGGTTATTTCAAAGTTAGCAAAGGGATAAAAGAGCCAGTCTATTTTCGGCACAACGAGAAAGTGTCGCACAGCTCATATGACGGCTACGAACTAGCCGCCATCTTGAAATTTCGTTGTGCTCGGTCAGGATCACGTTATATGGAAGAAACTATAACAAAGAGTTCGGACTTTGAAGTTCGCCGGGTTTCATAACTAGTCTACCTCTACTTAATTAGTAGAGGGAGACTGGTTATGAAAGCCGGCGAACTTAATTAAAGTCATTTTAAACTTTTACATCTGAATAAATATCTGCTAGCTGATAGAACACTTAGTTCTACCTGTCTCCTTCTGGCACGCCCGCTTCTTTGGCAAATGGGCGAGTTCCATTCAACACCTGTTCATATTCCTCTGCTTCAAACAAGTTTGGCACCTGAAGAGAAAAAGGAAACAATTAATGAATAAAATAAATACTTAATTGACCACTCCGCTTGAGGAGCTTTTCAGCGGCAATGAAACAAATAATAGAAATCAACTTAACGGAGTTACGAAACCCAACCGGTCCGTCAACAAAACCTAACCGGCGGGACTGAAACAGATTAAGACAACCAACGAAGTAAAAAGAAGTTAGAAAGGAACAGAATACCTCGCCGGAGTTCAAGATGTTATTGATGTCTTCCAGGAATTCCTCAACAACGATCTGTGAAAAAAAAAAGTTAAGGAAACAACGATAACCGACAACTTCAATGATCCACAGTTGAGTATCAAACAAACAAACAAACAAACAAACAAACAAACAAACAAAAAAGATGCATAAATGATGCATCAAACTCCAATTTACTTGTGTGTCAGTAAATAAGAAGACGGTATTTTTTCCCTCCACTCCAGCTGACATGTAAAGTTTCTTGAGATCCTCTCGGAAAGCTGAGTAGTCGTAACCGCGAGTCAGCTCGATTTGGAAGCAGAGGTAACCAGACATGTGACACGCCAGTCTGACAGTAAAAAGCAAGTTGACTTAAGTTAACAAAACACCAATGAAGTAGAATTGTAAAGGTGGATCAGAGAAAGGTCACGATCCCCATTCCCTCCTCCACAGCGAACGAGCACCGGGTATGAAAGAAGCATCTAAGGTACCGCTGGCCGTGAACGGAGTGCCAGTCCACCATACCCAGAATACCCAGAATGAGAATGACTGGTCTCTCCTCGATGAAAATGGTGATGATAATGATGATGACGGTGGTGGTGGTGATGATGATGACGATAGTGATAATGACGACGATGGTGATCACGACGATGATGACGATGACGATGATGATGGTGATGATGACGATGTGATGGTGATGATGATGATGACGATGAGGATGATGATGATGATGATGGGTTGCCAGCACACTACAGAATGTCAGGCATAAAACTACTAGGGGTAATAGCCCTCGTGAAAGCTGGTCTTTTCTTTGCTAAAAGCAATACAACTCCTCCCAGCCACCCCCACCACCCTGATGGATAGGAAACTGGTCCATCTCCCAGGGAACCCAGGCCAACGCGGCTAAACGAGAGGACAATCCACCAGAGGTCCCCAAGCATAAAGTGACCACCACTCCCCCTACCAGTATGACATGGCATTCCATCACAGAACACCCAACAGAAAACAACAACAACGACAACAACTGTTAATCCAAGCATTAAGTGACTGAGACTATCCCCTCTCCCCCAGGATGGGTTAATAGTTACTACCCCACCCCATCCCTCCTCCAGTTATTAGTCACACGTTTGACTGCACGGATAAAAACTAGTTCGTCAGAATTTCTACTGGCCATTATCCAAAACCCAGCTAGCTGAATTTACTCGCCTGATGCCCCCCCCCCCCCAAAAAAAAAAAAAAAAATTCAGTATCAAACTACCATCCCGAACCCATGTCGCTGTCCCCCCCCGCCACCCTCCCCATCAAAAACACACAGAAGGAAGGAGGATTGCAAATTCAGCCTTTCACTAACGAGTACTACCTTGTAAGACTCTGTTTTCCCGTTCCTCCAACACCAACAAGCAACGCATTTCCACGAGGCTGACGAACCATACGAGCAATCCTGGGGCCGAAATAACCACATTCAGATTTACAATAAAAATACATGAATGAATCACTTCTGCGAACACGGAGACAGCGTGGCTCAGCGGTCAATGAGTCGGACGCAGAAGACAGAAGTCCTGGGCTCAAAATTGCACTCTGGTATCTCGCTGGAATACTTCCTTTTTTTTTTGCTTTTTTTTTTTTAATGCAGTTTAATTTAGCCATTTATAATGCTAGGTCCTATTTGTCCGGGTTGTGCTCGTTAAAACAAGTGCTGGTGCATTGAGTAAAATAACTACAGAATCAGGAAAGCCTGCACAACAAGGTGCGAAAGAAAAATTGTCATATTGTCATCAACCAATGTTCGAGCAGCGTCCTGGATAAATAAAACAAGATTAACGTAACGTATCCGTCTTCAATTCTTCCAAGTGAAAACATGACGACAAAACAACTGGGAAACGACCAGCACTTGGCGATGCCTTACATTCACCGTCTTCGCTTATTCGGGAGACTTGTCAACAATCACGGAGAGGTCTTGACATCTCCTTACCTTGAAACATGTTCTATTGCATCCATGAAGAACACCAGCTTCATTTCTTTGGAAGAGTTCATGTTATAGTCATCAAGGTACTAAATATAAGAACAAAGCGAAGCCACATTGTTTGAAACTTTTTAGGTTATCGGCGTGGGAAAAGTTTTGTAGCATTTAGTGATGGACTGAGAATGTTTCGTGTTAGAATCTTAACTCCTGAAACTAGAACTGCATTGTGAGAAACCAAAAATCTAGATCAAAGATATAACTTTCTTACATCAGTTAAGAGGTTTTTGACTTTAGTTATGTCAACCAAATCTTCGTAAATCCTGTCTGCTGGGTCGGCTCCCATCTTCATGAAGTCACCAAACAGGATTGGCGCGGTCTCAAACTTCTCAGGGTCCACGTTCTAGAATTTTAAAGAACATCAAAACCAAAGACATCACGCTATTACACTACAAAGTCGAGGTAAGTGGTGGAGAGAAAAACGTGCTGGGAGTCAAATGGAGGCCTTTACTGTTTCGCACGAGCCAGACATTTTGAATCTTGCCTGCGTCCTTTTCAAAATAACTTTTCACATCATTCCCCTTTCAAAACGATCTTTCTTTCCTCGAACGTAAGAGAAAGCAGTGAGAATTCTGAGGAACTTACGGTTACCCGACCAGAAAGTCGTACTTGTATTAAATCTAGTACTTCTGCTCAAATTAACCAAGAACAGAGACATCTGTGGCATCCACACCTGTGAGAAGTGTTTCAGCGCCATCTCCGACATAATGTTGTTGAAATACCGCTTATCTTCTTTATTTATCAAACGGTCGTGGAACACTCTTTGCGCTTCGTGACAAAACAGACGGAATATCTGATCGGCACCTCTTATGACACCTGGATCTGCCTGAAGTACACCTACAAACACAAGGAGAAAATAATTTTCCATAAAGAGCTGTTAAGCTTTGACCGAATCCTTGTTTCAACCTTAGTGTGTTCAGTGATTAATAAACAGCCAAAGTTCGGCCAGAGAATTTGCTTACATATTTATGTATTGTTAAAGTCGAGGCGGGCCGCATTGCCCCCTCCCCACTTCCTCGCTATCTGGACATAAGGAAATGGAAACTGACAAGAGGTCTTCTTACCTTGGATACATTTTGATAAGTCTCTCAAGTTAAATACGTAGTGCGATTTAGCTGGAGTAGGAAGAAGGTCTGTGCTCATTCGAACATAGATTTCAACGCTGGGGACAAAAAAGAGAAGGGCAGTGTAACAGACAGATGAGCTTCCAAAAAAATGATGTTGTACCTTGACTTTGAGAACCCAGGACAGATGAAACAACGAAAAAACAAAATGTTACCTTGCCCCAACAATAGCGTCCGCGCAATTTCGGACATCCTGTGGAAAGTCGAGCAAAAATCCCGAGACAATAGACTGTAGAAGAAAAAGAAAAACAAAAAAAACAAAATAAGACGTTTTCACGTGCGTGTCGGAAGCAATCAACAATCATTCTGACGTTACAATTATTCGCCAATCCTGTTCTCCGTCGTTCCTTCAGAATTAACCGAGGCAACTTTCTCACCCGATCAGAAACCACACTGGTAACTTACCTTGAAGATGTGTTTCAGTGTATGCTCAGCAGACGTTGGAATACTAAACATGCTAAAGTGACGTAAAAACCGAGGAGTGACTGGATTTCTACCTCCCCCTGGGGGAGCACAAGCTGCGCAGATGGTCATGTCCTGTAATGATAAACAAGGTACAGCTAGGTGAGCTAGCAAATTTCACGTTTTTGGGAACAGGCGAGAAACAAGCGCAAACGCCTGGTTCCGACTTGTGCGATGAGCACAAGCATGAAATAAGCATAAGAGCAAATGTAACCATATGCACATGAACAAAAAACACTTTTTCGTTTCCTTGTCCTTATCTCACAAGTGGGAACGGACGTGGAATAAGCATAAACACAAGCGCTAACTGAATTAACAGTAGCTCGTATTTCATCTGCCGTTACTGCGCTTCCATTAGGCTCATTTTCTTGTGCTTGTTTTAAGTTTGGGAAAGTCGTACAGATATGCTTGTGCGTATCACACAATGGAAACCAGGCTGAGGTGTCCAAATGCCCAAGACAACTTACATGAATTTCCTTCCAAAAAAGCTTCTCTCTGTCATAAAATCCATGGAAATCCTACAAGACAATAATGTCACAAATATAAGCATGTGGCGAGAGCAGAAGTGTGAACCACACGGGCGGGGTGGGGTGCTCTGGGGGCATGGTCCGTAAAACGAGACAACTTAAACAGTACCTGATACTGTCTAAGCAGTTCTATTGGCGGCTGTGCTCCGTATGTATCCAGCTTTGGCATGTTCAAGTCATCAACGAAGATAATCATTCGTTTACCAGCAGGCGCACCTAAAATTTAAAGCCGGAACAGTAATTGAGGTTATATGGCAAGGATACAACAAATTAGGTGAGGATACCAAAGATCGAGGCCTCGTGTCAATGGTAGTGGTCATTAGATGCGGTAAGTATCTTCTACGGAGCCTCGAGGGCAAAGAATAAGTTGTTCGAAATCACTTAAAGAATCAGTTGAAAGTTGCATTCGATGCTGTCTCCCTGAAACGTGGTACCGAGCACGTTATACAGGACAAAAAAAAGAGAAAAGAAACAATTACCCAGAATGTTTTTTCGCTTCTTCTCCAGCTTGACTTCAATCATTTCCTGAGTTCGCTGACTGCTGGTCTGTGCTGAGAAGTTCATCATGATTGGAACATAGTTTGCCTTCTCGCTGATATCAGTCAAAAGTCCTTTGGCAACAACAGACTGGAAAGACAAATCAGTATGTACAGAGTAAAATTTAAGGCAGCTTAATACTTCCAAGGACAACTCCGTTTCGAGGGATTGACACTACAACCCTGGATCACGTAATAGCAACGTTATGGTAGTGAAATACATCGTCATTTCAGTCACTGCTCTGGCCTCACAGAAAAAAACTTGACTCGGTGACATCCATTCTTTTGTTACTAGAAAATAATAGGAGCCCAAGATGAAACTTTCCGACTTTTTTAAAAGCTTTTAAATTTTCTGAAGAGGATTCAGTGCCAATTTTTCCAGAAGTTAACACTGGCACGTTCGACACGTTTAAGGAGTTGAACACAGGCTACAATGGTCAATTGAAACTGGTCTCAAGACTGCACGCATCTTCCTCGTGAACGTACGAACGGACGACAGATTGGCCGACGAACCGACGCACCTAACGACCAACCGACGACCGAATGACCGACCGAACGAACGAATGAAACGAGTGAGTGAAAGAGATTGAAACAGTACATAATTACATTAAATTGAAAGAAAGAAAACTCTTACCTTGCCGACTCCAGTGGTACCAGTAAACATAACAGATCTGTTGATAGCCAGCAGCTTTTCCATCATGAATCCATACCTGACTGTGTCAACTGTAGGCACCAGTAGGTCAAAGTACGGGATATCAGCACTGTACTTGAAGGAGGGGATGATCTTTTCCCAAGGCTCAAGCCGGCGGGTATCGAAATCCACAAAGTAGCTGAACAAGTCACCCGAGCCAGGAATCTGTAGACGGAGTTCAATGAGTGGCTTAGGCTGGTTTAGTGGAGAGAAGGAGTGGGGGATTGAAGAAAGAAAGGGCAGGGTAAACCATTGGTACGACGGAAAGGACGAGGAAAGCACAAGAGGAGGGGGAAGGGAAAAGGGAGGGAACATGAGGGGAGGAGGTGACGAGGGAAATTGGCAAAAGGGGAAAGAAAATAGATGGACAATTCCAATATTTAACTCTAAAGGGGAAAGAAAATAGATGGACAATTCCGATATTTAACTCTAAAGGGGAAAGAAAATAGATGGACAATTCCGATATTTAACTCTCAAGGGGGTCTTCGGACTCGGGGATTCACCGCATTAAAAGGTGCAAACGGTTAAGTATCAAGATTGTTGTCCCACATTAACATCTCACTTAAGAGGAAAAACTTTAACAAGATATACTTCTCTTAACTGGTATGTAGTTCATAAGTGTTATACCACCCATGCTTAAACTTAAATAATTAGCTACCCCGACATAGAAAAAAAAAAATCATTCAAGACAAAGGCAAGGTGGCCTCACCTTAACATCATGTGTATCCGAGAACAAATCTCGGGCGAAAGTGTCAAACGCGTCCATGGAAGACTCCACCAGATTACCTCCGATGCTCCAAAGAAATGTAAACAGAAAGGTAGTGCAAACAAGAGAATGCAGCTTATTTATGTCCATGTTCCAATCGGGTCCACCTTTCACGGGAAAAAAGAAGCTTTCCAGAAGACAACACATTGTAGTCACTTTGTTTATGTTCACCTAGAATAGAGAGTGATTTGTCAGAAATTGTTGGCCTCTACTGTCTTTCAAAGTTGGTCAAGAATTACTTCGACTTGCGGTTGGCTAAAGGGTGAATTTCGTTCAGCGCGTGATTGGCTCTGAAATTACCTTGTTTTGGTTTAAAGACACTCACGTAAAAAATGCTGTATACGAGAATATCATCACTCGATACAAACCAATTATCATGAATCAACTGTTGAACGATAAACACCATTAATGTACTGTACGGAGTATGTGAAAGGCATTCATTTCCTTTACCTGTTGCATGGCCTGGACGCATTTCTTTCTGGCAAAATCAAGACCATTATCCACGTAGTTCTCAAACAAATTCATAAGATATTCCTGTGGGTGTTCAAAGTCAAATACAACAAGTGTTTGAGTGCACCGAACAACAATAAAGATTTAACAACTCCTTTTTTTCCCTTTAAATCAGTTGATTGAAAAGAGTGAAACAAAACAACACCTTTGTTTCGTCTTTCATTTTCGTACACGTTCTTGCCACCCACGATTTCACATAGGGCCTCCAGCCCAGCATACTGGGATCCATATACACCATGCCACATCTATAGAACAAGATCGAGTGAAATGAGTGTAACAAAGAATAGACCTTTTTACCAATACGGCGGCCATCTTGAATTCTATTGTTCGATGAAAGATATTATGGGATGCCCAGGGGGCAAATGCGGGAACGGGTTTGTGGTGACTTCGTCGATGGCCGCACTCAACTACGTGTCCCGTTGATGTGCGAACCATATTAGGCCTCATATTTTCATCCTGTCAACTTCGGTTCTCGTTACGCTTTTACAACGCTCAATTGAAAATTTTGTAATGGCCGATGAAGTAAATACCTGCTAACGGTAGCCGGGGATGCTACAGCAAGATCCTGCACCTCAAACAGCATGTGCATAGTGTTGTTGAGCTTGATTCTCTCACTATTGGCCAAACACAACATCTTATTGTCATCAAGAACTGTGTTCATGTTTTCAATCCACAGAGCGTCCACGGGCCCGTCGCACACAATCCACTTATGATCTTCAGTGGTGTCCTGTCGAGAAAGAAAAACTGAGAAATGTAATAAAACAGACAGAGCATTTGATCGTCTCTTTGGCCGGCCAAACTGACAAACAAATGCATTAACGTTTCATACTCTTCTTTTTCACTTCCATCACGAAAGGTTTTCCACCATGAAAAAAGAATCCAATGTCATGTGTTAACGCTGGCATTGTCGTTCTATTCCTGAAGCACTCAGCGTCCGTATGTAGCCCTGTGCGCCTGTGTCTTACTGACTGTATGTTGTGCGTGCTGTTGCTTAGTATACGCCTGTACTCTATTCTGCCTGACAAAGCAACACTGGTCCCCTGAAGCTCCTTTCACGTGTTTATGATATACGTAAACTAATGTATCGTATGTACAATATATATGGTATTTACATACGATACACTGTGGTATTGTTTATAACGACAGAGCTCGTACAGAAAGTCATACCTGCACACAGACTCTGACAGTAATTGCCATGAGTCCGTCCCTCCACTCCATCGTCAGCTTGTTGATTTCACCATACAGTTCTCCCATGCTAACAGCCTGCGAAAGAAAAGGTATACAAATATGATAACAGTTTGCTAATCTTCTTGAATGATGATTGCCGAAAAAGTACGTTTTTCCTTTTGAAGTTCGTGCACGGCATTTGAAGCGTTGATTCCACAGAGAAATATTTGATTGCAAACAGGCTTTTTTATAATTTTATGTATTTTCTCCGAGTAGTTTGAAGTTGAGCCCAGAAGGTAAGCTGGAGAGAGGGTGCTTAGAATACAATTTAATGACGCCCACTCTTGCCATTTTTACTGCAAAACATCAATGTTTCAATCAAAGTAAGTATTTTGGCCACTCAGAAACGGAGAAAATTGATTGAACCAAACAGGAACTCAAAGTAAATATAATTAAATGTAGTCGGTGCGAATCGCGGGAAATGCGTGCGAGCAATTTTTAATTGGGTCTGGTTTTGCGTCTGAATAGTTGAGAACGTGACACGGTATTTCTGGCCTACTTCCGAGGGTAGCAATGTAAAACAAAAGCAGTTGTGAAATTACTTTCGACACCGATGAAAATCGCCAGAAATAAAGTGTTCCGATCATTGCGCTGTTTTCCATTGTTGCCCAATGTACGGCAATGATACGGACTTGTCTAACCTTTGGATTCAGAACATAAGTTCGAACGTTCTGATAGTATGGGTTGTCGTCCCCTTCTTCGTGCAACGTAGTGAGAGTATCTTTCAGTATCTATCGAAAGAAGGCATAAAATTTAATTGAGACAAGTGCACAGCAACAATGAACATATTTGCTGTTGCTTACATCCACCTGTTGCTTTTCTAAATCTGATCGAGGATTGCATTGTTGTGACAGGCATTCTTTCCACGCAAACATTCTGTAATTTACGAAGAAAAAATCCCCTACCGTTGGCAACGGTAGAGGATTTCTTTGGGGGGAGGGGGGGGGGGCAAAAACCTGTTGATAAACGCGAATTGCACGTATTTTGGTAAATCTTCCTGGAGGAAAAAAAAAGCCTGAGAGAAAGTGGTACACTTTCGCTCGCTAAACCCAATGTTGCATTGAAGGTCCAATTCACGCGTTCCCAACAGCAACTAGGTCATTTGGATGATAGCGTAATATACTACGATGACCCGGATGCCATGCTTTGTCTCTTCCCTCCCAGGAGTGTAGAAAAATCTGAAGAAGAAAGCATTTTGAAAACGCATCCTACTGAAAAGCAATTTACTATTGCATCGATTGCAACTGTGAACATATACTTAGTATGTAAAGAGCTTCTCAACCAGTTTGCCCAAAAGTGCAGCTTGAGGTCACTTGCCTCGTAACTTGTGGTTTTTCCTCCTCCAGTTGGACCCACAGTCATCACACCATGTCGAACAATCATTGTTTCGTACAACTGGATTGTCTTCTTCACCATGGACGGAACAACCTAAACAACACATTACGGTATCAGAGGTTACTGTACTTACAACGCAGTGTGAAAAGTGGAGAGACCGAAATAGCGTGACAAGCCCATTGTAAAGAAACTTCCTTTACAAAAACGTAACATTTTTAGACATCTTCTAATCATGGCAAGTTGTCAACCTCCCTGTCTTCCACAACAATTGTGCCTCAGCATCTTGTACAGAAATCTGAAATGATCGTGCGTGTGGCTAAGTGTATGAATAGGCACAGATCCAGCTAATGTGAACCGAACTTAGTGCAATACCTGCAAACCTCTCTTCAACAAACAGTCCTCAATGGTGGCTTGCAACTTCCCATAATCATGATCTGGAATCTCTTTACCAGGGAAAAGATCCGAGAGGATTGCCTGGAAAAATAATAGCGTTTCATAGACTAACGTTCTTTGATACTAAAAGCTGACCTTCTGAAGCATTTTTTAGGGGGGGGGGAGCTTCCACTTAGTAACCCCTAGGGAGAACTAAGGGAGTGCGTGATTCTTAGACCTCTCGCCTCACATGTCTACTCTCTAACCAGTTTTAAATTCTCCTTAGCTAGTGTACAAGATAGTTCGTACGCTGTTATCTTTGTAACCTTGATAATGTTGGTGCTGATGGAGGTATTTCAAATTAACAAAAATCAAATTCCAGGGAACTGATGTGG
Source organism: Astreopora myriophthalma (assembly GCA_014634185.1). Lineage (NCBI taxonomy): Eukaryota > Metazoa > Cnidaria > Anthozoa > Scleractinia > Acroporidae > Astreopora > Astreopora myriophthalma. The sequence continues at coordinate 509,743 of BLFK01001060.1, read as the reverse complement.
AGTTAATGTTAAGCTTCCCTAAACCAACTCTATCCGCAACAGTGTGTACTCCTCGTGATACCGTTACAAAGTTATAAATAGCGTAAGAGGTAACGACTGATTCATACTTTAGAACGTGTATTTCGAGTTGACGCACGCGGAAAAAGCACAAGCGAAGCGCAAGAGCATCATAACCGGATACAAGTCGCTGAATGCACCAACCAGTTGCTTTATAACACTGCCAGGCCGTTTTCTGCGAGCAAGAAACAGATCCACTTTGGTTACGCCAGCAGCACGCTCAGTAAAGATTATTGTCCACGCTGGCGCACTGAATTTTATTACCTGAATTTTTTTATTAGAGTGGTTTTCAATTGAGTGTCGTAAAATCAAAACCAACGTCATTGCAGAACCAACCACGTTCTGAAGGAAACACAGCCGTCAGCAATTCATGAGCCAATCAGAATGCAAAGCAAGTAAACGCAGCCGGCGCCAAGTGCGCGGGAAAACGAGAGTGACGTAGTCGGAATTGGTTTTGGTTTTGCAGCTGATTGGTTGAAAAGTTCGCGCAAGTTTTTTTGAACCAATCAAAGGGCAAACCGAAAACAAAGCAATCACGTAACTACTTTCGGCACTCAATTGAAAACCTCTCCGTCTGTTTTAATCAGCGATTGAATGGTTGAGGGTAGATTTGACCCGGCCATGGAACGTACCCTGAACAGCTCGGCATCCTGCTTCAGAAACTTGGGCAAATTACTGTCTCGCAGTGCCCTGATCAGCACAATGTCCTCATTAAGGCTAGGATTCCCTCTCTTGAGCGCGCCAGCCATAACCAGTACGGACTTGACAGCTCTCATACCGAAATCATAGTGATCCTGCTGGGACAGCTGCTCGCTGCAGAGGCGGTACATTTGTACCATCTTACGGGCGAGGTTTTTAGAGGACTCAAAGCCTTCTGAATACAGAATCACTTCAGCAATCAAGGCTGAAGGAACAAGGGGAAAATTAGCGTTAAAACAAAGTTTTCAGATAAGGACGATGAACTATGAGTAATATATGCAGGGAACCACGGAGAAAAGACGTCCGAGATGCCCTCTCTCTGAAGCACAAGTGTTGGATCGACGACACTGTAGTCATTAATCCTTGGAACGCTCTATCGCTCAACTACAATAGACTTTGTAGGAGCTGAAGTGCTGGTAAACTACGCGAAGTCCAAGGAATCAAATCACAATTTTCTGGGGGCGGATTCCCCGACCTCCTACAACTAAACGCCTCCGGCGCTCGCTTCTAAGCCCCCCGATTCAAAATACGCTCCACCATCCCTGAATTTCCAGTTCCCAAGTATGCTTGTACAAGTCGCTGATAAATCAGCCATTTCTCTCCGTGATCGAAAATATCAATTTCTTCCTCTCATTTCTCTACGATTAACGCCAAGCCGAAAAATATGAAATATGAAATAAGGCCACTTCAAGTCGAATGTGTACCTTTCTTTCTCTGGTATCGGAATGATTTATTTCACTTTATCGTTTCCTCTAAGCGCATAAACAAGATTAACCTTTCCATATACAACAACAGTAGGCCCAAAACCTTTTCACACCCGTTCATTAATATGGCCATTACAAGCTCATTCCATGTACGCATTGCGGACCAATATTCCTTACCATAATCGGGTACCATCATAGCCATTGGCCTGAACAACGCCTTCAAGTTATCAGGGAGCTCCGTACGGCCGGCATATCCTGGGTTCATAGTGATGAATGCAGCACAACTGGGGATGAGTTTGATTTCGCGGCCCTCAAACATGAAACGAGATGCCTAGAATACAAAAATTGATGGATAGTAAGAGCCGTTATCACTAAGTTAGTTATCGAACTAAATGTCGGGTCCAGACTATTCTGTACGCTGGTTTCCAGGCCACTAGAGTAAATTTGTCTCTGTTTTCGGAATACCACTTCTTTTGGAAAGCCATATTCGCCTTACGGTAATCTCACATTCCTAAATACTTCAGTGGGGATGCCCTATTATGAATTAGGATCAATTCATTACCTTAGCCACTTTAGCGTTTCTAATAGTGAGAAGCTGTTGTGCAATGACAGACAACACTTCAATGTCAATCCTGTTGAACTCATCAAAACAGCACCAAGCTCCAGACTGCGCAAGTCCAGAAAAGAACCGTCCCATCATCTTGAAGTCCAGCCCTTCTGAGCAATTGAATACCACGCACTGCTTGGCGAGGGCCTTGGCTAAATCCTACGGAGAATCGACAAAACGTATGAAACAATGCACGAAGAAATGGGTGAAAAATCATCCGTTGCAAATCGTTTCGTTTACCAACACTAGAATCATCTAGTGACCAAAACAACTCGCCCAAGCAAGGCTGTGTTCGACTTTAGCTTCACTAGCATCCTTCGCAGACATTCCCTTGATCTCGTCACGCAGTCTTACCTCCCCTCGAAAGAGGAAAGATTAAGAGACGAGCCTAAAACAAGTCTGCAAAGGAGGCTATAGCTTCACCTATGTTATTTGTTTGTTTGGTTGTTTTTAATTTTCCTGGTGGGTGAAACAACTCTAGGAAGTGGCGTTTTCTCTCACAGGCGGATCACCTCGACGACAGGCCAACAACACTCGAATAGTTCGCTTTGTTACCTCATTAAATTGGCCAATTCAACTTGTCAACTGAAACTGATACCGAATTTTAGAGTGGAACCCCCTTTCCCGCGTCTGGAGAGCAGCAGTTTCTACCCACAGCCCCCACGCCCTCACCAACAAATTAAGCACACATATTTTTCTTTACAAAATCTGTATCCGATTAATATACCTTTGTGGTCTCAGTTTTTCCTGTCCCAGCAGGTCCCGCGGGTGCTCCTCCCAGATCGAGTTGTAAGGCGCCCATCAAGCACAAGTAACATCGATCCTATGTGCGAAAGACAATTAGTCACCAAGATACTTAAGGCCCGCGCCAACGCTCGCATTGTTGCAAGGACGGTGAGCCAACGGTCTCAACAGATCTCAGCAAAAAATGGACTCTGGGGAAAATGATGACATTTCCATGGATATCGTGTGTTGCATGCGCGAGATCCATCAGTTTAGGGGAACCTATTGGTGTTCCTGTGCAAACGCAAGCAACATTATTTGGGTGTGTACCCTTCAGCGCGTACACGATAAGAGAAATGTAACGACTCGATGGCTCCAAAGTTTCAAGCGTTTCGAACTTCAACCAACAACAAGCAAAAAGCACAAACACATCTCAGCCATTCGTGACAAGGTTTGCAAACGCACCCAACAAGTTGCGCGCATCAAATATGGGATGCTGTTGACCAACCATGTTAAGCGGATTTGCACGGGCCCTAAGTTCCACTACATGAACATGATTAGTTCTTCTTTAGGAATAAAGATTACATATGACTATCGCAAACCATGAAACAACTAGATGTCTCGAAGTCGTGAAGATGAAATCACGTGACTTACTGTAAGAGGGGTGATGACCAGACGAGCCGAGGCACCAAGGTACTCATACCCATATACGTACAATGAGTTTGACATGCGCACTACACAGTTGTCCAGGTCTGGGTCCCAGTAGTAGCGCAGCTGTTTCACCCACTCAAAACTGTTCACATTATCAACCTGCAAAAAACGGACAAAACAATCGTCCGCTATCTTGTTCCATTTTCATTTGCGAAGTAATGACCCATTAACGGTTCGCAATCGATTCGGTACTCTTTCCATTTGAACAGAAAAAACAGTGGGAGTTTTCCACAAATATAATGGAACAGAAAAAGTATGAAATATTTGATAGAAGCTGAAAACAAGTCAGAATCTCTGGCTAAATGGAATGTTTACGACTAAATTTCAACAACAGAGGATCGTGCTGTATCATGATGCAAACGGTACAGTGATACTCCGACCCCTGACATTACCTGGTGTTCAACCATTCCAGTCACTATATCCCTTGCGTGCACATCAATAGTAATCAAAGCGCACAGGATGTTTCTTGTCAGTTTAGGAAGCTCCCCGCGAACCAAAGCGGCAAGTTTGTTAAGATTCTAGTAAAAACGAAAGGAAAAAGTTTCAATATCATCCAATATCAAACACTGCATGCCTGCCCACCCTATTTATTCCCCTTTCCTCGTTTCCTTCGTTCTCCTTTCACGAGAATGAAACTTTTTATGAAATTACTGCAGCCTTCTCTGTTGGTTTGCTCGCAGCTTAAGCAGCTGCAAAGAGCATGCATCAGAAAATACCCTGCTTCTACAGGACTTGAACCATGAACTTTGTGATGCTACCGGGGGGGAGGGGAGGGGAAGAGAATACTGCTGCCAGGATCACCACAGTTTTGTCCGCAGTTATAGTTAACTTCAACGATGATTTTAACTTTTCAGGTCTTCTTTTCGTGACAACTTAAGTAGCTCTCATAACTGCGACGCCCTACTTTTAACCACTTCACTTCCACACCCTCTAGGGAAAAGCAGAATTGAGTACCCGGGGCAAAATCGTAAGGAAATTTACCCTACGGATAAAACAATCACTTCGACTCAAACGACGGGTCACCGAGGGTTTGGGTTTCTGGGAGTGAACTGTACTTCCCACCGTACCTGCACACACATGTCTTCTGCTCTTTTCATGGCTTCTAGTCTGTCACCATCTGTGAGCAAACATTCCGTGATATCTCTGCACCACATTGTCTGGGAGACTGTCAAAACAATCTGCCGAGAAAAGCAAGATATAGCTTGCTATTACCGGGAATGTGAAAGCAAAAACATCTTAACATTTTAAAGGGTCAAGCGGCAAATGCAATGACGCGGATCATTTTGTTGACATCTTAGTTGACAGCGACGGCGATAATGAGGACGATGATGACGGTATCTTCATGTGTATTTTTCAAACTCATTAATAATTCATCAGCCCAGAACAAAAGAAATCACTACGGTGAAAGAAGTTTGGATATGTTATGTTAATTAGGATAAAATTTCGGCAACTTTAAACTGACATTTCTCTTAAAATACTGATTTCTTTGAGAAGCAATATCAGACACTCACAAGATTGTTTCCTCCTCTATCCAAACACCTCTAATTCGGTTAAAAAAACTCGACCTTCGGCCTCGTTTTACAACTCGCTTCTCGGTGTTCGGATATCCGATGAAACACTCTTCTTTGTGTTCGATATATTACTTCTTGTGGATGAGAGGAACCAGGTCATAGTTACAACTTTGCGCAGAGTGGACTCTTAACGTACTTTTGTCGTTAAGTCTTATGCCAAGACAGCTTCATTTTGATATTAATTCGTTTGCATCCAAATTAGCTCTTCTTGCCTGATTCATGGTGAACTTTGCGCAGAGTGGACTCTTAACGTACTTTTGTTCTTAAGTCTTATGCCAAGACAGCTTCATTTTGATATTAATTCGTTTGCATCCAAATTAGCTCTTCTTGCCTGATTCATGGTGAACCGGGGTACCCAGAGGAAAATCCCTCACAGCTGAGCTGAGCAGAGAACAAAACAAACTGAACCCAAATATTTAAGACCGAACCGGGACACACTGCGCCAGCCCTGCTCCCAGCCACGCACCAAGCATGGTCTATGCTGTTTGTTTATAACAGATACCTGACTGGGATGTAATGTGACCCATTCTTCTCTCGGTCGGCTTTCATAATCAGCAATAGAAGCCTTCGCAAGTTTCCTCAGCGAAGCTACCATAGATTCCTCTACTTTACCCAGCCAGTCTTCCACATTACCTCGAGCCTTTAAGCCCTTAATGGGACAGAAACATAAAAGAAAAGCGTGTCAGGTTTTCAACTTATGAAAGACTGTGTATCGCTTCCAAAGCTGAAAAATCTAAATGATGTTTCTTAAAATCTTATTTTCCAAGTAATCGCTTTCAGTCCTGGAGTCAAAGTAGCGCTATGCGTGTCTGCGTTTACCGCTTGCTTCTTGAGGCCCACTGTGAATGTTCGACCGCTGATGATGCCAAACTACTTTGTGTGGAGCAAAGGAGAGAAAACTCTCGTTTAATCTAACGGGATATTCGAGCAGGTTCACCGTTCTGGTCTATGAGAGCGCGCGTAGGTCGGTGAGATTAACCCAGGGCGCATAAACGTTTCGTCTCATGGCGCATA
>BLFK01001060.1:496157-498657 GCA_014634185.1 Astreopora myriophthalma | reverse complement strand
TGGCGCTGAATGTCTGGGGCACTAAAGATACTCTCGAGGTACAACCAGTTACGCTGACATGTCATCCATTCATCCTGCAAAATCAAGCGCACGTTCAGTTAATTTCCAGTGGCAATTTCAGATTTTACAAATAAATTATTGTTAATCACAGGTATTTGAGCAGACGCATTTTGCCTCGCATTTGCCTGGGAAATTCACCGACCGAGTGGCTTTCCCGAGAAAGCATAGGTACGATTAAGAATCGAAAAGTTGTAGTGCTTTACTGGTTTTGTTCTGTTTTTTTTTTGTTGTTTTGTTTTGTTTTGTTTTGTTTTGTTTTTTTTTACTTTTAAGGTAACAGCTCTTTCACACGCACGCTTTCCTTTATTAAGTTTCTAACACGTTCAACATTCTACGTGACCAGCCGCTTGCAAATTGGGTCGAACATCTATCACGTACTGCACGCGCAGTGTTTCAAACTCGGCTTCTCGTTGGTAGGTTCACCTGCGAAAACTGCATGAACGACCCTTTATCCACAAAAGCCGTTTTTTCTATTGTTTCTGTCACTTCACCTTGAAGATAAAAGGCACTTTCTCTGGAGAAACTCCATAATTATCCTCACAACTACCTCAAATACCACGCAGAAAACGCGTCGAGCCCAACCTCGTTCCCAGGGTGCGGGAAGAGGAGAGACCATGGGAACGAGGTTGCGTCGAGCCCTCTTAAACGCAATCATGTGCTCATGCAAAATGAGGCACATGAATGGGCGCTGTCTGAAGTCCGGAAAAAGCTCTTTATTTCCCACGATTTCTGTTAGAATTATGAATTACTCAGTAGAGCTCGGTGGACAGTAGCCTTCGACCATAATACCTTGAAACAAATGTGCAAACATTGGAGCGAGAAACCTTACCAGAGTCTCGCTGAAGAGATGAAGTTGTTTCTGCCAGTCTTCTACTCTGGGTCGAATTGGACCAACGTGCCGAGAACCAGCAATGGTAGAGATGTTGATCTGTAAAAATACAGAAAAGGCACCACTTACAAATCAATGCATTGCATTTAACTGTTTCGCAACGGAAACCTTTCTAAACCGCGCACATGGAGCTGGCCATGGTCGCTATTCAGGGGAAAAAAAGGAGAAGTAGCATAATTTTTACCATGCTGTCGTCCAGTAAAGCTTGAATATCATCGATTCCTCCCAGGATGAAGACATCTTTGGAATCCCGATGGGGCAACACAATGAACTCTGTTTGCTTCCAAGAATCTTCAACCTCAAGGATGAAAGTGCAAGAAAAAGAGAGTAAAGGAAACCAGGTTATGTGAAGATAATGTTAAACGCATCAGCAGTGTTGCGCGGAAAGTTGGAGTAGTTTTAAATGGTCAGGCGCAGGATTTTCTGTGCACTTTTTGTCCTGCTAGTGCGGCGTTAGGCTTCAAAACAATTCTTGCAACGCGCTAGTCACTGCGCAGGAAATCATCTACACAGGCATTTTATTTGCGCAACACTATTACGCAAAAAAACAAACAAAAAAACCGTCGTTGGAAACACTAGTCATGGGTAACATTCGCCAACAAATTGAAACAATTTTTTTTTGCGAGAAAGCCCGCGTCATTATCATTTCAAGCACCATGAAGTCAACTCTTTATTTCCTCGTTATATACAAGCTTCTACCTTTTTTAGTATTCCTTCTAGCGATGCCTCACTCGATGCCTGGCCCGACACTTCTTCTATCGCCTCGGTGTGATCGAATGCATAAATCTTGTTCAAGAGTCCCAGAGTCAAGGGTTCTTCTTCAGTGAAGTGATACCCAAAGATCTGTTGAATGTGCTCCCAATGGCGCGGCTTCAGAGCTGGATTACGAAGATTAGTGATGACTGGTAGCTGAAAGAAATATTGATAGGAAATTTATTATACAATGAATTTTAAAAACTGCGACGCCTAACGAAAACTGCCTACAGTCAGACCATCTGGTCTACTCTTTTCCAACAAGGACGAAAAACCGCACGTCTTAGTTTTAAACGGGAAGAGTAAGGATGGGTATTTACAATGGAGAGCTGTACGCGAACCACTGTAAATCGGACGTTAATTTTGTATCTCACTTCTGAAATGCATGTGATATTCCGGTAGTAGGTCGTAATAAGTATTCGGTATCAAAATTGCAGATGTGCCATCCCGTAATTCGGATACATGATAATTAAGCATCGCGTTTACGGCCAACGGCAAACGGCAAACGGCAGGCAGCTGCTTGTCATAAAACCATGAAAATTCTCTTATTCTAGCTTATTTCTCTGTTTTTAGTACTTGCTTGATAGCTGTGACTAACAGGCAAAATATGAGCTAAAATCAAACAAATTTAATGAGTTTTTGGTAAACAGCAAATTTCAGCCTGACGTTTGCCGTTTGCCGTAAACGCGATGCTTAATCTCTCTAATAATGAGAGAAACGCGTGAACTGAATCTCGAGAATAACAAAGGTATCCGATGTGACCTGAATACGGCGGTTCTGTCGGCTGTCACCCTCAAG
>BLFK01001060.1:483058-493647 GCA_014634185.1 Astreopora myriophthalma | reverse complement strand
GGAATATTGGCCCTCGGTCGTGGCAGTACGGACCTCGCTTCGCTCGGTCCGTACTGCCACGACCTCGGGCCAATATTCCCCAGTACGGCCCTCGCGCTCGGTTAGTAAGCGGTTATTATTTATTTATTTATTTATTTACTTATTTCTTTATTTATTTCTGGAACTTAAGTCTCGAGCTTATAGAACTTGTGAAATCTGCTTAGGGTATTGCAAAGAAAAAAACTGAAGATAAGTGTATTACTGATACTTATAATAATTTATAAGCCGAGAAATTTCGGAGATTTGACTGGTTGATAGTATCGCCATTTCCGCGTAATAGTGGTATAACAGCAAAAATGGTATAGCAGCAGTGGTATAACAGCAAAAATTTCTCGCCTTCCATTATCAACAAATAATAGCATGACTTGCACGTGGTATTCGGCAATAATACCGCCTCGTGATATTTGAAAACTCTCCAAATATTTTGGACAATAGGCCTTTTTCGATATATTAAAATTCAGCTTGATAGCGAGTCAGTGAGGACAAAGACAAAGGAAAGTGGATGATATGTAAATATTTTTCACATTAATTCCCCCGTGTTTCTATTGTCTTTGTCGTCACTGCCTCACTTTCAAGCTGAATATTTAATATATCGAAAATGGCCTATTCTGAAATATCACTCGCGGTATTACTGCCAAATACCACTACAGGTCATGCTATTACCCATACTAAAAATCTGCCATAATTTTCTTGAATTTCTCGACAACCATAACTAAGTAAACATGTAATACCGCCACTCTCACCTTGAATAGCTTTTGGTGTTCCTTGTAAGTCGAGGCCAGCTCGTTGAGCGTCTCCATTCTGCTCAGCAGGTCATCGAGGTACTGGATAATGTCTTCAGATTGGGAGCTGGAGTCCAAGATCTTGGGGTCCTGAGGAATGAAGAAGTCCCTCAGTATCTTTATTGACTTGTAGGTACTCAAACGCACGATATGAGAAAAAAAAGTGTAAATTTGACATTGGCTAGGAAGCAAACAGGGGAAGAGAGAGCATTTTCACAGTAAACGCATATACAGTATGTTACGTTTTGATCAGACATAACAGGTCTAATTAACGATGGCCTCCATACTGGTTTTCAAAATGTCATGCAAATTAGCCACGTGCTAATGATGTCACCAGGATATATGACTGATGTTTTTCAACGGGCATTTTACCTGCGCTTTCTGTTTCACTTCCTTAACTTCTTTTCCCAGAGTGACAATGTCTTTATCAATGTGTGTACACATCTTGTCAATGTTGGCATCCCTCTCGGCCAGCGACTTGTCAATCACGTTGCGGACAGCTGTAACAGTCGGTCTAATGTTCTAAAAGCAAAGAAGGGAGAACAATTTCTTTGTGTCAAACATTGGAAAATCCTCTCAGGGGGAATAAGATAGAATGATGAAAAAAAAAATCATTTTCACGGTATCTCAAGCTGTCGATTCGTCGCGATTGAAGCCTTCCAACAGCGAGGCGCTGGTTGCAAATACAGTGATCGATAATAACTGCGATAGTTTCAATAATCGTTGATGGCTACGATAGTTTTCCAATCAATGATCTCCTGGTGTCTGTAGTTCACTCGATAGATAGCACTATCCAGCGAAATAAGCGCTAGGACAACCAATTGGTGACCAATTGAGTTATCCAGTGGATAGCATTATCCACCCTTGACACAGCTTGGGGTACGATTTGAAACCAAGACCTTGTTCCCTGTACCTGGTACACAGCAAGATCTTCTGGAGGAGTAGGGACTTTGTATGTCTCAATCAGATCATACAGTTCCTTGACAATGGTTGCATTTCTTTCAATGTCATCCACCTGCGTGAATAACAAAGTACAAAATTCATAGTAAGCATGATGAGGGGAAGCAATTTTGTCTTCTAAGTCCAATATATGAATGACCTAGATTACTAGGGTCGAGGCTATGGTTTCGGCACATCCCAGGGTAAACCACAAGGAGTAGGAATCGTAAAATTGAAGACAGTGGCCGGTGAGTTCATGCCGACGGTTTGCTTAACATATGCTGCAGTCCAGATGATCCCTGGGCAAGCCATGTCAAGCCGTAACGTCGTTACGTCATCTATTGTCATTAATGTGCCAACCAGAGGTTGATTGGCCGTCGAAACAAAGGGTTCTTTTGTTCCAGTGGTTGGCAAATTTGAATATCAAAAGAAATGTTTGTAAATAGTGAGTATCGTTATACATAGACTAGCAATCAATAAAAAAGATGATAAAATACTGGTAGGTGAATTTAAAAAGTACATGCTATAATATTCTTTCTAAAAGTTACGAAAGACGCAATTCTGAGTCCTTCTTCAGCTCCCCAAAACAAAAAACAACAACAACAACAACCACAAAAACAGCTTGAGCTTGATTTTTTAAATTTGGCTTGGTTTGTTTTTTGTATATTCGTATATTTATTACCAAAAGAGAAGGCTTTTGAAGACACAGTACGAAGTCTTAATTTACCTCTTCTTGAATCTTGTCAAGGAATTTTAGGCTTTTAACATACTCAACAGTGCTGCTAGGAATGAATTCTAGCTCAAACTGCGCATCTTGACAATATTTCGTCAGTTCGTCAGTTCTTTTCTTGGCTAACTTGGGCAGAATATCGTTTATGACCTGGAAAGAACAAGGCATGTTTTTGTTACTGACTACAGCAGCTTTCAGTTGGGTGTCGAAAGCAATGACGCAATTGCTTTGGTTTGGTTTGCTTTATTATTGGATAAAAAAAACCTCGCGGGAACGTTTCAACCAATCAGATGCAGAACTGAAACTAATTGTGACTCTTGTCACTCTCGTTTTCCCGCCGGCGCTTGGTGCTCGCTGCGTTTCCTTGCTTTTGCATTCTGATTGGTTAGGAAAACCAATTCGTGAATTACTTCGATTCATTGTGATTGGCTGAAGGTTCATTTCCTTCAGAACGTGATTCGCTCTGTAATTAATTATTTGGCTTTTGGTTTTACGACACTCAATTGAATTGAAAACCGCAATCAGTTGAAAACCGCTCTAGAGCGGTTTTCAAACAACTGTCGAAAGTAATTACGCGATAGCTATTGCTACGCTTTGTGATTGGCTTAAAAATCTCCCGCCAGTTTATCAACCAATGAGAAGGAAAACCAAAACCAATCGCGACTTGCGCGCGCGATTTTTCCCGCGCTTTGAGCAAGCTACGTGGAATTGCCACGAATTTTGATTGGCTCATTGCACTGCTTGCTCCTGCTGTGATTGGTCGGAGTGATTAACTTGGTATTGGTTTTACGACACTCAATTGCAACCCCCTCTAATTATTTGGCTTTTGGTTTTACGACACTCAATTGAATTGAAAACCGCAATCAGTTGAGAACCGCTCTAATGCTCATTGAAAACCACAATTGAAAACCGCTCTAATGCTTCCGACTAACAAAAATAATTTATCATTTTGCTAACTTACCGAGCTCAAAAATCCCATTAATTCTTACTTATTATCACTGCAACTAAGCCACCATTTTCCACAGTTCATTCCGATCAGTGGGCAGGACAGTTGTAATTCAAACCTGATTTAATGGACTACCTCCTATGAGTCTCCTGTGCATGCAACTCAATGGTAGTATTTAGTAATCTGAAGGTCATAGGTTGGACTCTTGTTAGGAGAGAGAGCAGAATCTCTTTCCCGGGAATGTATATATGAATGTATTAATTTGCTTACCCACGGAGCACCTAGGAGCTCACAAGAATACGTTCAGACGTGTCCGTGCGTTCCACATCGAATTGGACTTTGGAAATGTTGGTTTTTTTAGGAGAGGGGAAACCGCGGTGAGGGTAAAAGGCGGAATGAGTTTGCAGAATGGCATGTGGCATGACCTGCGGATTGGCATAATTATGCGGAATGTAATATATGCAGAATGCCTCAAAGAAATAAATTAACCCTAACCCTGACCCTAACCTAACCTAAACCAATTACTTCCGAACGTAAACCCATTACTTCATATAATTGTCAGGAGATGTCCAACGTCATTCTGAGCGATGGAAATAAGTGCCAACTGCTCTCATCACCGCGCTATCCCTGCTCCCCATTCATCATTTCATTTGTGACAAAAAGATTTAGTGTCTGGTAATAACACACCCATTTTATCATGAGAGAGCCGAAAAGCAGTCAACACTTCTTACCTCCAAGCATTTGAGTGGTGAAGGAATCAAGACTTCTTTGAGTTTATTACAGTCAACCAGAATCATGCCAATCGGTCTGTGCTCTAAAATGCTGACCGCTTGTTGATGTTCACTGTTGTACTTTTCCAGTGATTCAGAGAAGAAAGTGACATCTGAACAAAAGAAGAAACAAGAACTTGAAGTCGATCGATGCAATAGCGAAATGGCTGAGTAAATCGAACCCTTGCAGATAACAACAAAATTATTTAAGATCTTTGAGCACAAGCGACTGCTAGTGACTTGACGCCAAAGCATGCGCCATTTCTTCCTTGAGGCTCCTCTACTGACCTCCCCTGGCTTTAGGGTTCCGTTATCAGCCCACCGTTTACAATGCCGATTTGCGGAATCAAGACTTTGGGCGCTTTCCTTTTGTCAGAACTGGCCGGCCAGACCGGTCAGTTTGCAAAGAAATTCAACAATTTGAAGAAACAGTTGCATAAGAATCCCTCTTATTCTTCTGGAGGAGTATATATCATCCTCGAAATGTGTTATTTTGAATCCGTTGTACAGTTAGCCCTTGCAAATCAGCATTGTTTAGTACGAAAGTGAATCAGTTTTACACTGATAAGTTTAACTTAAATAAAGAGAAATTTTTATAGTTTTCTGATCATCTACTGTTGATGTGATTTGTCTATACTAGTATTCTGTGTATCTTATATCTTTTTTCAGGCAGCTTATTTAAAACAAGGAATCTAGAATTCTGTATTAACTGGCCTAATTACTCAGATATCTCCTTTTTATATTTCTACATACATTTTATTCTTTATCTTATTCCATTTTGATCATCTGTGTAATTGAATTTGAGTAAGCAAATAAATGGCCGGTCTGGCCTGTCAGTTCTGTCAAATGGAAAGCGCCCTGGATTTTTAAAGCAAAAAGGGGTCCAGACTCGTTTTCTGACTCTCGTTCCAAAACCAGAAAAAAACGGGACTGGATCCATTTCCTAAAAACGTGGTATATGGATAGTTCACATGGCAAAAATAAATGGTCCGTACCAACTTTTCAATGGGTGCGGACCCAGTATTTTTTTCCTGTGGTGTAAATGGGCCTTTAATTACCGCAAGTGCTGTCAATAACTTAGGGCGAGATCAAAGAACACAAAAACTGCGCAATACCATGTTCTTCGTTTCGGATGGCTTCCAAATCCAAAATCTCGTTTTCTTGGTAGAACTGCCGATAAGGGTCGAACGTGTTGGCATACTGCCAAGCAGCATCAAACGCTGAGGAAATGGCATCCTAAGGCAAAAGAAGAAGAAGAAAACAAATCGTCAATCAATGCTCAGTAGAAAATAGGGCATTTTCACGCGTTTAAGTGGATAAAAACTGGACGCTTTTCACGTGCAATTTCACACAGATTAAACTAAAACGAGGCAGGCGAAATAACCTTGCCTTCAGCGATAGGCGGCCGCTTAGGAAAGATTCTTCCGCTTGTTTGATCTCTCCTTCAATGCCATCCACAATGCTTACAATTGTGCTGGCACGACAAAATTGGGCTCCCTGCAGTGTCCTGAGTTCTGCGCATTATTCTAAATGTGTTCCCTCGAAGGTACTCGTGTCTGCATCCGTAAAAATACAGAGTTTATATGGGAGTTTACATAAATAGAATTTTTTTCGAGGCATCTGTCAAAATAACTGTTCCCTACGAGAGTGGAGAACAGAGTACAGAGATTGTTCTTATTGAAGTGTTCTAAGAACTTGCATTCTTTGAATATTTTAGATTATGTATCATTTCGTTCTTGTGTGAAACATCTTCTAATATTGATCATCTTACTCTTGGAGTGTTACCTAGTAGGACTGAAGCGTTTAAAAATACTTTTCGTGCATTTCTCGTATTTGGAACAATTTACCTCTACAATGAAGTATCCAGGAATCTAGCTCTTTGACACTTTTTAGAAACAATGTACATAAATTTCATTATGATAAATTTCTCCTCAATTTTTTATTTAATTTATTTACTTTAGCTAGATTGCACTACTGTGTTACTTTGTATTAGTTATTTATAATTTAATTGTTTAATATACATATTTATGTCTTCTTAACTTTATAGATGTATATAATTTATCTAGGGGGCTTATATTAAGGAATCTTGTATTCTGTCTAAGCCCACCTCAGATTCATTTATTCCTTGTTCATATGTAATGTAATGAATTTTGAAACTGATGAAATTAATAAAATAAATAAATATTGCTCTGTCTTATGCCAGCCATTTTGAAGTGTATTGCGGACCTACATTACCCAGGGTCCAGCGGGAGTTACGTTGCTGGGATTTGTAATGGCGAAGTTGTGTTTTACATCACGTTTAATCTGTGTTCAATACGAAGTTAATCTGCTACAGATTTGAACTACGCAAATGTCTAGAAGGAACAAACCTTAATACGCTGTATAATCCCCTGCAGATGTCTATCATCTTCAAACATCGTTGCCAAGCTTGGCCCATCACCAGCGGTTTTGTCTTCAGGTTTACCGTTAATATACGGCCTATGGAACACAACAAAAAGTATCCTTTAAGCGGAAAACAAATGTCTCTTTGTGCCAGCGCACGCTCCTGAAGCGTATCATTTTCACTCGAATGACAAAGTATCCGACTCGTCAATGCCGCCTTTTTCCGAAGGTAGCGCTTATTTCCAAATTACTATTATTTTGTATTAACTATGGAACTTAGTCTTTTCAAAATGTGAAGCGTACCGTATTCACTCCATAAATGGCCGATATCTGGCATGTCAGATATCGGCGATTAAATTCGCCTCAATTCGCCCGGAATGGGCCGGGCACACATAGTGTCAGCTACAAGTGACAAGCAAAAATCTTTCGGGAAAATCTTTGTGAATTGGTAAATAAACTGGAGTCAAAGTTCATTCTAACCCAGGGCTAACTCAATCGGCCTTTGAACAACTGGGCCCTGGAGTTTTTTTTCTTGCGCACTTACATATTACAAAACATACCACAACCAATGATACAAATGAGAAAATGCTTGCACTGTACCTACGCGATTCTCATTTGAATGAGTTCTGAATCAGGTTCAACTACTTACTGCGTAAAAGCATCAAAGTACGAATCGGGCACCAGGTTTTGCACACTAAGGACTGCATCTTGGAACTTCTTAACAACCTCGCCAAGTCCCTCCTGAAAGTCATCCAGCCCAGGAAAGAACAGTAAGGCTTGAGGCTCAAGCAGTAATTCAGTTGTGTACAGCGGATGAAGCTCGCCTTGTTCTTCCTGTTCAACAGAAATGAAGGTAAACGTACGGCTTTTACATAACAAAATAATAACCTTCAAAAGATGCTGGCAACCGGCGATTTGGTTGCATACAGTGGAATATGTGTTGCTTACTTTTATCTTAATTAAGAAATAGAAAACATTTTCCGTGTTTCTATCGAGTTTTAGCATAAATCTACTAGCGTTCTATCACGAATGCCGCGCTCTGATTGGCTACGCTACTCGCTATCTATTCTGTGATAGATAGCGAGTAGCGGTTTTCAACAAAATGGCAGCCACTTCGTCGCGTTTTCGAAGTGTCTGCGATGAGGATATATATAATTTACTTGTTTAGTTTTGAACGACTAGTAGATTTATACTAAAACAATTAGATTATTCACTCTCGATTTCTATGCGTGATAGTTGACTCGGTCTGCGCCCTCGTCAACTATCACGCGATAGAAATCTCGAGCTCATAATCTAATTGTTTAATAGAAACACGATTATTAACCAATCAGCGCGCGTATTTTCCTTGAGCTATTTTCTAAATGCAAGTAATAAACTGTCAGGCTCCTGGGGCCCGTTTCTCGAAAGCCCCGAAACCTTTCAGGCCTATTTCAGGAGATATTTTATAATTCCCTCCGTATCGTGAAAAGGAAGGCCTCTTAAGACGTGAACTTTGCGATTGGTTTGCTATTTCCTATCTTGGAAGCATGCTGTTATAAACAGACCAGATTTTCGGAATAAGCGGATCGCAGGTTTACAAATTGCTTTTCGGCCCCATAAACGTTTCGGCCTTGCTACCTAAAATGCACTGTACGACCCCTCACATCCTGCAAACATGTACAACTTGACTATTGGTACAAAACACCATAGGATGGCTGCTTTTAGTGACAAGATCGTGTGGATACTCTATGAGGAATCACTGGGCAGTCTATGCGTTCGAATTAACCCCATACTTTTCCTCTAGTTGTCCCTCACTCTTCGGAAACGGACGAGACAAAATCTAGGAACTGGTGCTCGTTCCTAAAACGCCCTGAAAACCCTATCTGACTCGAAAAGCCATTTGCAAAACTACGCGACTTTTCATGACAATGTTTGCTGCCTATTAACGTCTTCGCTTTAAGTAATTATGGCACCAGAGTTTAGAGGCTTTCGAGGAACGCATGCCTAGAAAACCGTGAAACGTTGCCCTGGCATACAACGTGTAACCATGTCACTTTTTGATGGGGTTTAGTGCTAAACGTGGGGTTTCAAACGATGCTAAAGTTCACAGATTGTAACGTCATTTGCCACTTAATTCAGAGGAGAAGTCTAAACTTTAAAAGGATGTTTCTCGATTTTCCCCCACTTTGAAGAATTTCCTGGTCAGGACTTTAATAGCTGGGAGTCCACCATGACTTTCTGGGACTTTCACGATTTATACAGTGTACATGCATAGGAACCATGACGTACAATTACACAGCCCACAATCTAACTGCAATGACGAGAAATACCTTTTGCTCCAGCCCCTCCCCTTCAGGTTTCTCTTCTTCTGTTTCGTCTTCTTCAGCTATTCCCTGGATCTGTGCGAAGGTTGGTGTACGTTGCAGTTGCTCCTCTAGGTAGTTCAGCAGAGTGGCTACTGAGTTTGCGGCGAGGACGTGCATCGTGTTTACAATCAGGTAATCAGCAAGCCGAATAAAACTAAAAGCAGGAAACATGAAAAAAAAAAACCAAAACAACTAAGAGTGCATCGTGTAGCAGCTTAGTTGAAGGGTCTAATATCACTCCTTTCATAGCCTTCCTGAGAACGCAAGAAAGCAAACAAGCAAAACAAGGCAGCTGCCTCTAAAAATAATCACAACTGCATGGAAATGAAAAAAACAAAACAAAACAAAAACAAAAACGTGGGATGATGAAAGAAAACCGCATGGGAAAGAAAATTCTTGGCTTCTTTCCACTATACAGGGTTTGTAATCTTTTGAGATTTTCAAATTCCATGACTTTCCATAGGTCGTTTTCCAGTTTTCCATGACCTACATATACATTAAGCTGTCACTTTCCAAATTGTCAAAACTATCCTTGTTTTAGGGTATTTTCTAACAGAACTGGCCTTTGCTTTATTATTTCCTTGCTTGGACATCTGCACTATTAACTTTTATTTATTTCTTTGATCGTGAGCGGGCGGTATCCTGAGAATCCTGCAATCTGATTGGTTCTGGGAGCGGGCAGTATTTTCCTATCTCCTGACCACGGTCATGGTAACCAACTACGCTAAGCGCAGAGTGACACTTTCTCGCTTAAAACATTGAACATTTCTTCTTCTACATTTCACCAATTTTGATGACTTTTGAAAGCGAAACTTCACACAGTGTAAAAATATTCCTGACCAATTCATTTTATTGTACATTTGTTGACACGTTGATGAGACAATGTGTCAAATAAAAACATGACTTTTCCAGTTTTTCTAAATAGTTTCTCCTACCTTCTAAAAATAGAATTTAGAAATAAATCAAAATGTTATTCACCGGCCTTGGTCGGTCCGTATTGGGAAAAACTGTGCCCTCTGTCTCAAGTACAGCCCGAGGCCGCAGGCCGAGTGCCGTACTCGAGACAGAGGGCACAGTTTTTCCCAATACAGACCGACGAAGGCCGGTGAATAACATATATATCTACATGTACCATACATACTGTAATTTTCCCATGATTTTCCATGGCTGACAATTAAATTCCATGACTTTCCAGGTTTTCCATGCCATACAACCCCTGATCATACTTGCTCCCACAAATTATTGTTTTTCATCAGACAGCAATGCCATTATGTCATGCCATGTTGTTTCAAGTCAAGTGATGTTGGCATGTCAAGTCATGTTACATGTCAATTACCAATGTCAACATACTCAGTAATAACTACATTAACATGTTAAGGTTTACCTTGTGAGTCTCTTGCAGTGACTTCTCTTGTTTGCCTGCTCAGTGTATGTCATCTTGTCTGGTGCATCACCATATATATCCATATCATATCCGCTTGGCATCATATATGACGACATTGACATTGCAGCACCACCATATTCATCTTGAAATTAACAGAACTTACAGTAAAAATGCTGAGAAGAAACTAATTTATGCCTTGATTATTAAAGTGAGATTTTCCAAGCAAAGCGAGTGTTAAGTCCCAAGAAGAATGCACAGCCACACAGTTCTGA
>BLFK01001060.1:454878-466416 GCA_014634185.1 Astreopora myriophthalma | reverse complement strand
GGGGGGGGGGGGGTGGACGAAGGGAGTCACTGCACCCTCTTTTTTTCCTGTAATTAAAAAAAGGGCTTTCTGTAACCAACCGACTTTCAAGGGTGTGTGTGTCGGAGGGGGTGGGGGTGCGCTCTTGCCGCAATTTCTTTGGCCCCGACCCCTCTTTCCAGATTTTCTGGATCCGGATCATCCGACCCTGATCTCTGGTTCTCTACTAGTAGACAATACGTATAATAGGTGTTCAGAGTAAGAAGAGAAAAAGGTGATTCCCCTGTTTTGCATTGCGCAGCCTTACTGAGCATAATCTCTTGCCTCATTAGCGCGCACTCAAGCGCGCGTATATAATTTAGCGAGATTTTCTCTCAAACGAGCACGGTGAACTTGAACTATCCTTTTTTCGCATTAATTTAAATGACTCAAGGTTAACAACAATATATCTCGATTTGAAAAAAAGTTCAAGATTCTCGTTTAAAATATTACGATTTTAATGCTGTAAAGAACACATCTTTAGATACTGCTAAGAATTCTAAATTTCGTTAACTAACATTAACTTCTGTTTAAAGGAGCTATGTCACGGTTAAATGAGTTTGAAAAGTTTAGCTAAACTTTTCAATTTTGTTGTTTGTAATCCGTGTCAATCTTCTCCATCCTTAACCATCCTTGTTCCTTTCTGGTTTATTATTATCTCTTTGGTGTTTTTCCACCTTTGTAAAGCATTATTTCCAGGTTTCCTTCAATTTAAAGGTAAATTTGTCGATGATCAAAATACCTCACAATATCGCGACAGAGCCCCTTTAAATACGATAGTCGGTAATGTAAGTTCATAGTCTATTTTGTTGAAGTTCTCCAATAACTGACTGAACCCAAGAAGTTCTTTTTCTTAGAAACACTTGTGTCCCATATCGCTACGTGTAATTAAGGTTAAGGAATGAGAGCCTCGGTTCGATCACAAAGTTGCTATGAAGGTCATCCATCAACTGAAGAAATGATCCTCACACTTTCTGGACAATTTAAGCAATTATCTCTTATATGCACTTGAGAAATTCAAGTGACTCCAACGGGATTCGAACCCACGACCTCTGCGACGCCGGTGCAGTGCTCTTACCAACTGAGCTATGAAGTCACACAGTTGAGAGCAGTTGGTAAGAGCACTGCACCGGCGTCAGCTCAGTTGGAAAGAGCACTGGAACGGCGTCGTAGAGGTCGTGGGTTCGAATCCCGTTTGGAGTCACTTGAATTTTTCAAGTGCATATGAGTGACAATTGCTTAAATTGTCCAGAAAGTGTGAGGATCATTTCTTCAGTTGATTTCTAAACCGCACTTCATAATCATTTCTTTCAAGGTCATCCATGTTGTGCAAAAACGAGCAACGTGAACCCTATTTCTTTTACAATATATTTTTCATATACATAACACGATCGACAACTGGACGAAGACTGAGAAATCTTTAAATTATTGATATCATATATCCAACAGAAGATTAGGCCAGTAAAGGAGGTAGGACGTCCGTAAATTCGAATTGTAAATCTTCTTCTGTCGCCTCTAGTTTCGCGGTAATTTACATCAGAATTTTGATTACAAGGATAGGTGGTGTGCACGTTACGCCAGCGCCGCCATGTTGGTTGACGAAAACAATAGATCTCTCGTTAACCCAGCATTTGCACATTTCATTATTGTTATCTGTGTCTCTAGAGATTGGTTGCACACAACCTATTTCTATGAAATCTTCAAAATACGTTTACGGCCGTTGAAGCCTGAATCTCTTCTTTATCTTTCATGAAAATAATGTCAGTACAAATGACCTTTAAAGACATTTTCGTTGTCAAAATACTGTTTCCGCAGCGGAGTTAAAGAGGTTCGAAGTCGGGCAAAATCCCATACATTCACCGTAATTTTAGCCGTGTTTGGCCCCCAATCAATATCGCGTCATTATACGTGAAAAGGTCTATTAACAGCTAAATAGGATCTTTATCCCTATTGGTCAGGTCAGGTGTAGTGTGATCAGCCCTCCATGACTTGGGGCCTCCGTATGCAATGCATGATATCCTTTAAGTCTACCTTTGGGCGTATCTTAGAATCCTCGACCTGTGACGTGTGACGTGTGTCAATGACTATTGACTGGGCATTTTAAACAGTGCGTGCGATTCCGAGAAACCCTCGACGATCTCTTATTAAAAACCATACACACAAGGGTTGACTCACAGGGCTTGAATGCGAGAGGGAACTGGCTAATTTTTAATTTACTTGATTTTTTTCGTGCGACATGCAAACCACTTATTTTATTTTATTATTATTTTTTTTTTGTAGTGGACGCACGGTCTCTAGTTACCCCTCGAGATGAACAAATATCGCAGAACGAGCTACACAAAGCATATGGCCGTGTTCACACTATCTTGTTTTTCATTGGTTATCCTCGAAGTTGTCACAGCCTTCTTGGCTCTCTATTGGACGCTCATCCCCACATGATTATCTCGGATGAGACGAATGCATTTTCCAGATGGAAACGTCGCCAGTCTTACTGGATACAGACATCAATTTTTTCGTTTTATGACACAATATCAAAAGCATCGAAAGTCGCTTCCAAAACTGGTAGGAGATCTCATGCTTTAAACGGCACAGTGATGAAACCTAGTTCCAGCTACGGTTACCTTGTACCTAACCAATGGCAGGGGCGATTTAATAGTTACATCGAAGTAAGTTACGAGTGGTATTTATATTATAGCATTTTCTCAGGATGTAAGTGGTCTAAATTGCGCTGAACAACGACGGCATTGAGGAGGGGAGGGGGTCCAGCTTTCTGGTGGCGCAAATTGTAGAAGTTGAAGTTTTTCTAAAGAATTCACAGATGCTTACTTCCTGTAAATGAGCAGTAAACACGAGAGGTAGCTTACTTACAACCTGCTTTGTGGCTGCTAATCGTCCCACAGAATCAAGCTATGTGCGCTGAGGAGGCAACCACCACGTTTCGTCCTTATCCGACAAAACTCACAGGGTATAATAACAATGTTGATGACGACACTCGTATAGCATATTGCCAAATTGCGACTTGTGGGGCAAAGTGCAGCATATGTCCAGAATTGCACCTAATTAGATGCACACAGATTTTGATAAGCTTCATGAAGTGTCCCCCAAACTGTGCTTTTCAAGTAAACATGAACAGTTGCATTTACCCTAACCTAAAAAATAACCAGGGGCCGGTTGCTCGAAGCCCGGTTAACGCTAACCATCGGTTAAGAGATATCAAAATCTATAGGTTTCCATGGTATTTAATCCTGGTTAGCGCTAACCATGCTTCGAGCGAGGCACTGGGCACTAGGCGCTTAAACTTAACAGGACACCTCGTGATGAATACTGAGCGTGCATCTAATTAGGTGGAATTCTAGTCTTAAGTGCAGTGCTCCACATTCTACTCCACCGAACAATTTCTCGCTATTAAACGGCCTCAGTGTTCTGTTTTCCTTTCAAAAGGTGATCGGTGACAAGTCGGGCGCCTTTACAGCCGGCTCTATGATGAACAGTGATGCGGTCCATTCAGTGCATCTGTTAGAGAAGACAGCCGGTGCAAAAGTAAAATTTGTTCATGTCGTACGAAATCCGTTTGATAACATTGCTACGATGGTCTTAAGGCACAGGGACATTCGTCAAAGGCACACCGAACATGTTCAAAAGGTGAGGTACTGGGCCAGTTTACTGATTTTTATCGTAAAGTGAAGAAGGACGTTTATTTTAAGGAACTTGATTTTAGCGCACAGTCGGCCCAGTCATTGCCGAGGCACTACCTAGACTTTAAATGCTTTTAAATATTTTACATTTTATGCTTGTGTTTTATATTTTATTCTGTAAGTAATGTTATCACTATTTTAATATAGTTTCATATTGTAACTATTTCCACACGACCCCACAAGCTCTGAGCTTTAAACCTTATCGTGTTTAAATAAAGGATATGATGATGATGATGATGACTGGGATACAGAAAGTGGTACGAACGAAAACTGGCGTATTTTTTAGTTCTTGTTCCTGACCCCAGTTGTTTAAAGCCTGGATAAGCGTAGATGAGTTTATCGGGTGGATAAGTCCTTGAATACCAAGTGGTCTCCATATGTGGAGCTGAGATTCTCATATTATTGATGTAACAATAAAGAGCTGGGAATGACGTATCCACCCGATAAAGCTGTCCAAAGGTAACAAAATCGAAATGGTAAACTCAAAGTCTCGTTTTTTTAATTGACATGTGAGATTTTTGCCAGGTACTGGAAAAAAAAAGGTGCCAAGTTTGATTGTGTTCCTTTTAAATTTGAATTGAATGTTCAAAGTTAGAGCAAGCACCTTGCGCCCGCCAAATAGTGAGCTGAAATTTTTACTTATTTCCGTCTTTGTCCGTTGGATCCACAGGTAAATGAACCAGAAATAATGGACACAAAAATACGCCAGTATTTTCACTTTGCCGAGGGAAGCAACAAGGCTAGAATGGAATTTCCCGGCCAAGTGATCGACATCCCGAGCACGGAATTTGTAAGATATCCAGCGGAAACACTCAGAAAGATATGCGCTTTCCTGGAAATCCACTGTTCGGAAACCTATATCCAGGACTGCTCGGCTATTGTTGACCCAGTCCCCTCCAAAACTCGCGATTTTGTGGAATGGAGTATCGAGAATAAAAAGAGAGTTTTCAATGAAACGAAAAGATTTTCGTTTCTCAAGGATTATTCGTTTGAGGACTGAGACAAAGCGATTAGAGGTGTCAATTTGATCTTTGCAATAATTCTGAAAAACAAACAAAAAACAAGAAAAACATGAAGTTATCGTGGTTCGCGAACACAAAAATATTGCTAAATAGGAGATGCTAAAATTTTCTTACGGAGAAACATACATTGTGAACGTGTGACTTCTCAAGTACGAGATATTGCGTGAGCAGTGAAGGGAATATTCAAAACCCATTCAGTTTGCGATTGGTATTATAATTATAATGATAATAATAATTATTATTATTTATATGCATTATGCAACCTGCTTGTCTTAAATTTGTAGAAAGAGAAATACAATAACAGGGGTAGCCATTCAAATAATCGTAATGACTGAACTATTTCGCGTCGCTTCTGTCTAAATGCTTTCTGTGTTCCAGTTGTATTTGAAGTTTGTTTTTCAATCTTTAAAGTGATTTTAACCTGATAAATGTATTCTAATACGGATGGTTTAATATCCTTGTACTTAAAGCTGAAGATATGGTTGGTTTCAATTACTTTTTTAATCCCTAAGATGAAATTACTCACAAAAAAGTGTTGCCGTCGTATAGGGCAGATTTGGTTAAGCCACGATCTAACAGCCGGAATCTTTAATTCTTACCGTCCATCTGTTCCAGTAAATCCTCGCCCTTTAGGCTCACACTACAGTGTGGGAAATAGCAATCTCGTACCTCCAGTTTATTAGGCAGCCTCGTTCGCAAGACCTTTCCCTTCGCTCCACCTCAAGGCAGAATGAAAGGTTGTGGAAACGAGGTTGTTGATCATGTTCATCGCGCCAGTAAACGACTATCGAGAGAGCTTACATAACGTATTATTAAACACTGCTTTGATTTTGTGAAGGGATGGTAATGGCGGTGCAATGACATGCATTCCCGCTAGATCCCCGTTCGAATGATTTCGGCATTAATTATACATGCATATTCCTAGCAACCCTTTATTAAGGTTAGAAGGAATCTGCATGTGGAATTAATATAGGGAGCTGTCTAGAAATCGTTCCCTCGTTCTTCTCCCCCCGAAACATCTTCTTCGCTCGACCTGTTCCCCTACAAGAGATCCTTCAGAAGATACACAGATAATAATTTCAAAATATCATGTTGCGTGTTCCTCAGTGGAACACTCACAAACACCCTCAATAATTCTGACGTTGACATAACATGGTTCCTGAACTCTCCTCTGCCCTTTTCCCTATGATTTTTGACGCAGTGACGTGTTTGACACAAAATTTCAGAAAATTTCGCGAAGAACAGCAAAACGTGATTGCTTTTTTGTGTGTCCCCTTCCGATGTTATCAACTGCAATTCTCCCAAGACAAAACGAAGCCTTTGTGTTCAATTACCCTTCCTCCTCAAGGCCTAACTATACATTGTTTTCTTTAGAAAACCTAATCCAATGGAAAATAAGATTGTTAACTGCCTGTCCTTCGAGTTTCAACAGTTCTCCGACAGCAGTCTAGAAGCAAAGATTTTAAGGCGAGTTTGAAATCTCTCCTGAAGAAAGTATACAAAACAGGATTGGTAAGAGAAGTAGTGTACCTCACAAGCAAAAACACATGGGACGGAATTTGGAGGCGTTCCTTCTCAGGGTAGGTCTTGTAAAGGAGCATCAAAACAAACCATGGCAACCAACACACGAAGTATATCGTTGCCATGGAAGCGAAAAGGACCCAGCACCTTTTCTCAAGGGCAGCTTGTCGACTGGACTGACGTTTGGCAGAAGTTTTGATATTGATATTTCCTTTGCTTGAAATCCGCTTAAACATAACCACAAACGTATAAATCATGAATGTATAAGGCAGGAAGAACACAGCGACGAGGCAAAATATAACGTGTGCGATATCGCACTTAGCTTGAGTATCTCTGTCCTCCATATTGACCCAAGCAAAGCGGACAAAAGCCAGAATGACCGACGCGGTATGCACAACCCCCAACACTGCTACGATTGTTTTTCTATTCATACGTCGATGCCTCATAGGGAACATAATTGACAAGAACTTTTCGGCTGTGGCCACGAGAATGTGATAGCAGGTTGATATAGCAGTCATATTATTTAGAACGCCCACCAGGGTCTCTAAATGCCAAAGTAAGTCAGATGATTCCACTACGGGTGTGAATGCCACAAGGATGAAAAGTGGGATATTTATAACACCATTGCTCAGGTCGCAAATTGCCAGGCTGAACAGGATACAGTTTGGCGAAGTACGAAGCTGTTTTCGTTTTGCAAACAAGAGGAGAACCAAACCATTCACGACTGTGATGAGTAAGGCTATTGGAACCAATTCAGCTATTGCTCCCGCGTTGAATTCCATGCTAAATTAAGTTAAATTGATGCCTTGATACCTGCAAATGCAAGTATATTGAACGGATCGTTAGCTAGCAAAACGTGTGTGGAAAAGCCCTGAGCTAATGGCTTTATGGCAGTTCCATAAATTATGGCGTCGTGTCGTCTAACGATGTTGAAGGCAGTATTTATGTGGTCGAGAAAAACACAAACGCCTTTGAAATTTCCCCCTTT
Source organism: Astreopora myriophthalma (assembly GCA_014634185.1). Classification (NCBI taxonomy): domain Eukaryota; kingdom Metazoa; phylum Cnidaria; class Anthozoa; order Scleractinia; family Acroporidae; genus Astreopora; species Astreopora myriophthalma. The sequence continues at coordinate 459,172 of BLFK01001060.1, read as the reverse complement.
TTTTAATTAACAGCGCCTTAAACTAATAGTACGGTTCAATGCACAAGTAAATAAGTCCTGAAGAAAAAAGATATATCTACGTCTGACGAAAAAGCAGCTCATTAATTCAAAATTTATTCATCTGATGTAAACATATTGCACGCGTCTGGCACTTGTAACATTTGAATTTTACAGTAACAATAATGATGACATCGATAATAAAGATAATGATGATGACGACGATAATTTTTTGTGAAATGGTTAATGTTTGGACGATAACGATCATGAAATAGTAAAGCGAGGTAAAGACGCAAGCTCCCGCGAAGACTGCCTCCCTCCGCAAGGAATCTCCGGCCCGATTCAAACGCCCATGTGCCGAGCCTAACTCAATAAAGTTTGACTTTGGAACGACTTCGGAGCAACGACTGATTCATTCGTCGTACCATAGATAGTAGAGGGCGACTCGTACCAAACTAAGGATCAGGTAAAGGCCCGGGTACGGGTATAGCCACAGGTCACCCAGACTATCTATTTATGTCAAATGCAGGTTTTATATGCGAAAATAAAGGGCACATACGGGGCGAAGTGCAAGTCGAAAATTTTGTAAGAAATTGTGAATAAAAATCGACGATACTTGCCATATGGCCAGTGATGGTTCTCTTTAATGCTCACACGGAGTTTCGGAAAATAAGGTGCACTTGACCATCCATACAAGTAAAACGGAAAGGTAGGAGATAAATTATCTATTTAAATTATCTTAATTTATGCGTTACGTTCGGCACCAGAACGCCCTTTGAATCAGCCGTCGCTCCAATGTCCCATAATTCGTCAGAACCTGCCGAATTTAACCTTGTTTGCCGCTCTAAACGTAACCCGTTGAACCAAATTGATTGAAACGCCGCTCCGGTCTGCCGTGCTTAACTCATCAGTTTGGTTCGACACATGACTGGAGCGGCGTTTGGATCGGGGCCTCAACGCGCGCACGAATGACTCCCCTGTTTTAATAGGGCGTCTTCTGACCAGTAAACCATGTTAATAGACACGAACTCTTTGAGGCGAGAAAGTTGGCAGGCAAACGCATGGTTTAAAAACTACACGCTGTAAAATACGAAACTATTAAACCAGTAATTGGAATTGAAATTCGTGTGCTTACAGAAAGGCCAAGTTCGGTTCCAGGTCAGTTTGCAGTAGTTATGCCATATCGCTTATCGCAGTTCGAGAATACAAACACCATACATCAGAATACACCTAGAATCCTATAGAAACAAAATTAAACTGACCTGCCGTCACGTCGATTCATTCAACTTGCATTTTGATTTAATATTTCCGTAAGAACAGATAGGCCACAGCTTGCATTGCGAGACTAGCATTAATTAATGTAAATCTATTTCGTCTAACTCGGTTCTTCAAAATATGAAAAAGAATCACACAGGGACAAATGATATGTCCGCAACACCGGTCGGATGTTCTAACCACTAACCTTCGCCCGTTACCAAGTAACTAACATGTCACTATGTCACCTTTCTCACGGGTGCATTACATCATTACCATCAATAAGTGCAAATAGGAACAAAGTTTCACCATCTTTGCGCCTACGGGTTCAACTTTAATGCGTCCTTTTGTCAAGGACATATAGGCCATAAGCTACAACGCAATGAATTAAGTCGCTTCCTTTACTTCTGAATTAAATCCATTTTCAGTAATCCAAAGACCTTTGATGTCAACCGCTTACACTCAGCGCCTAAATCTCGATTGTCGCGCGTGTCGCGGTTTTCAAGCCCATTTCAAAAGGCAATTCTTAGCCCAATACTTTCAGCGGCATTTGAAGTACAAAAAGTAATAAAAGATAAACAATCGATTCTATTTACGGATGCACTTGCCAGCCTTCCTAATTAATGACTTTATTTCCATCGTAATATGCAAAATATTCGCAAAAGCACTCTGATAAAAAGTTGGGGTTCCTCTAATGCTCATGAAAAACAACTGATTGCTATTTATGACAGGATTTCGTTGTCACTTTCATTATTGTGAAAATTTCTTTTCTGTCCACGTCCAGTGAAGATTATGGACACAAGAAATTTTGTAAATTGTATCTCGGTAAGACCCTCCGCACTTCCAAAGACGATATGTAGTCAAATATTGTTAAAACTGGAGAAAATTTTGTAAGGTAAGCATCCTTGTGGTTATTGTAGTGCCAAAAGGAATGGAACAATCCTTCATAACAAACGGCTCTTAAATAATTATCCGTATATGTGTTAAATTTTAAGCCTTAACAACTTTTTTCTTTTACACTGCGCCATAATTTTGAGCTGCGGTCGGTAAGACTGCAGCTAGTCAGCGGTTGTTCGAACCCCATTTTGTGACGTCATTTCCGTTTTCGTCAACGCTGATTTTTGTTCACGCCGTGTCCATTCCAAATCCCACTCTTCACAACAATTCATCCATTTTTAGCAATAAATGAGTTAACGAAGATGTTTCAAGTCACAAAATCTTGTCATAGTATGCTAACTACTGCTATAGATTATTGCAACTTATGGAATCGTACAATAAAGTTTGAAGTATCCACAAACCCCATCATTTGGAAAATTGCTCTATCTTCAATCTTTCTGCCTTGAAGCCAGTTCCAAAACTTTGAATTAATTAAGTCAGTACGAGCCGTGCAATAAAGCAATTGGCGTTTTTGTGGCGTTCTCGTTGCCACTGTAGTTTCGCAATTAGAAATCTCCCTTCGCAATTCAGTGACACCTGGCGAGCAAAGCAAAACCTTGTAAAATACGTCCATTATTCAGTTGTTTATGACTTATTGTTCAGTTTACGTCCAGGACAGACGGAAATTGATCACGAAGTCTTATGATGCAGGTTCTCAACATGTTCAGCGTTTGAATCGGAATGGTCTGCCGAATCAACTTTCAGCTCTGTTCCAATTTAATTTTGCCTTATGTTCGATCAATGTGTTTACTGTGGCCTTAAAAACATAATGCCTACGGACTGACGTAAATTAAGCTCACCTTATGTGCGAAAAGAAAAGGGAAGGAATAAAGCGATGGCGATGCACCAGCTCGCGAACGGCTTGGGTAACGTAACAACGGTTGGGAGAGACGAATCTTTTAAATGTTACGTCTAAAATTAACCATCAAATGAAGCTATGATCCTCGCAGTTATGATTAACCATGTTTCTAATTGTTGAGTCTCGGTGGGGTTTAGTTTTCGAGAACATAAAATTTGCCACTTAAGGGGTAGGGAGGTCATTCGACGAGCCGGCTTATTTTGGAGGAACAGACTCTTAGTATTAGTTTGGTTTGATGACGGTAAGTTTCCAGTTTGAAGACCACCTCAAAATTAATACTTACCGGTGTTTTTGGTGCGAGGGCTTCTAGAGATAAAACGGTAAGTCTTCCTGTCACTGTACTGGATCTAAACCTGGTGACGTCCTCTAGATGTTTTCATTAGCTGCGTTCTATTGTGTTCTCTCAAGAGAACTAGCAAGTAGGCCATCCCGGCGCAACGATGTTTTGAGAATTAACGCCTCGACAAACACAGCTGTTATAAAGGGAAGGCAAGTTCTGCCCGAAGCCCTTTAAACGTAAGAATTCGTCCACAAAATGTTCCGATCGATGGCTAGACAGAAAACGGAACTTGGCGAGGTGATCTATTTTTAACTTCCTCATCAGTTACTTTTCTTTTATGAATGTCGGTTGGCAAGAGAAAATTATGCGAGTTGTCGGTATTGTACGTTTTAAATCGAGAGAAAGCACTCAACGTGGAGAGTAATTCGGCTTTTGGCTCCTGCACACAATTGATCCCAGATAGAAGACGCTCTAGATTTAGGATTGGCGAGGTTGCTCAAAAGAGGGTCGGTGTGGTTTAGAAATTCTTGTTTTTTTTTTTTTTTCATGTAGCTATGAAAGACGCAAAATGTCAATTTCCCTATCTCTGAAAACAATTGTGCGACCAAATTAGTGATTTTGCTATGCATTTGAGGCAGGTCGTGTTTCAAAAGAAAAATAATTAAACTGAAAATACAACGTCCGTAGAAAAATACTGTGTTTTCAAAGGGCCCGGCATATAGAACTTTGAAAAGGGCATATTCTGATTAAAAGAATCGGCGGCATGAATACATCGTTTTCTGAACAAACAATTTGCTGGAAGTCTCTTCCTACAAAACAATTTGTGAACAAAATGGTATTACTACCAAGCGAGGATGGCTCAGTCCATCAATGGATTTGACATTTTGAAAGGGTACTTCGGATGATAATGAAACTTTCAGTGGTGAATATTAATATTTAAGCAATAGAGGACTTTTTCAGTGTTCACA
>BLFK01001060.1:436867-454868 GCA_014634185.1 Astreopora myriophthalma | reverse complement strand
GAGAATCCGAGATGCAGTCGAGGGTTTGCATAACTGTAGAGCATTTTCCTAAACCTCCCCCCGCCGTTTAGATGGGGCTATGCAAATGCGGAAAAAAGTTCGCCGTTGCTTTTATAAAATATTTCTCAAAACTAATTTGACAAATGAAGGAAATTGTTATCGATTTACTTCTTCGTTGAAACAGAATTTCTTAATACACGCTCTGGGCAATCATATTTCCTACTAGCCAATCAAAACGCGCATCTAACAACATGAACCAATCAAAATTCGCGTGTTTACATACTCTCATCCAAACACACCCATTGACCAATGAGAGCGCGCGTACTACCCTAGATATTTTATAAAAGAATTCGGTTTTACATTAACCGCGCTACCCGGTTTACATAACATTTTGGAGGCGCGGCTGCTAAACTGAGCAAGCACTTTTCGTGCTTCTAACGCTGACCTTTTCGTGCCTTTTTTATCGTGTTTTAGCAAGTTGTTTTCATAGCTGAAACGTTTAGTTATTTGCTTGAAAGATTAGGAACATACACAATGACCTTATGTTCGTCAATGCAAGGTCTCGTTTTGGGCAGGGCTGTCTCGTTTTAAGCAAACTGTCTGTTTGCTTTAAATACCGACCCTTTTAGCCAGAAGCTTTATAATTATACCTGCCCATTTTGGACATCTGAAGAATAGGATCACTTGAATAGACCATTTTTAAACATATAATATGGCAAAGAGGTACGGTTGAACGGAATTAAGACAATAGCTTTTTTAGTTTCCGTATGTTGCGGTCAATTTTATTGATAATTACCCTCCATTTTCATCTCAAGTCCAACCGGTTTAATTGAAGATTCGCTCTAATGTGCCAACACTTCCCATGAATTGGTTCCTGGAAAAAGACAATCCTGCCGAGTTAATGAGTGCAATACAGCGTCAATGGTTTCCTGTAAAATACGTCCATTAATCCTTAAATTCTTGTTAGTCGCTAGTATCGATTTAGCTGCTTTTATAATTGAGAATTTCCACTGAGCCATTAGCAAAATGCTAATCATAAAAGAGATTTCCAAGAGATGATTAAAGCAGTTTAATAGTACGTTTCAAACGAGACGCGATCGGTGAAGTTCGACAACGGTACAAGCAGAAACCTTTGGTGAGCGTAATTTCTCAAAAGAGTAAATTATACACTGTCTCTGGTTTGTCAGAAAATCACAGAATTTAAGGTACGAGATAAACGGCTTTATTTATTTTATTATTTTTTTTTCCCTAAATCTAAACTGACTTGAGTTTTATTTTTGACAACTTGGGACAAGGTTTGCTCTGTTGCCTGATAGGAACACGGCAAGATTAATTCTGAAAATTCTAGTTTTGGTCATTAATATATAGAAATATATACATTCTTTTTTTAACCACAGACTAAGAAATCTCTTAACTTTTCCGTTTATCTCCACAATATCTTCGACTGAATGATATATGGTTTTGAATGTATATCTCGCCAGGCCAGATCGTAATTTAATCCGTGGAATATAAATTTACAAAGCAAACAAATATTGCACTTAGCGAAATCCTCTCGACATCTTAGTGATAACACCTTGGAGCATTTTTTCTGTTAATTATAGCAAATATTTCAAGAGCCTCAGAAATTCTGGTGTCTTTTTATTTTAAGTTTACACCCCTGTCCGTTTCTTTCGTTCTCTACGAGATTTTTCATATATATTTATATATTTTTTTTCATATATAATTTCGTATATATCATATATTTATTATTGTTATTTTTCGTTAGTATCTTTTGGTTATGGTTTAAAGGTCCATTAAACAGATTGTACAACAGGTATTTGCTCATAGATGTCACTTTTTAACCTCCCTTCAATGTGAAAACCAATGGCCAATGAAGAATGCACAAAAAAACTCATAAAAGGGTGGCTTGAACACCTTTGGTTGATGCACTTACTATTTCCCTTTAATTTAATAGATGTGTTCTATGTTAATTTTAATTTGTGGTTAGTATGTCTGCACTGTTGCCTTCTTGCCAAACTCTTACTGGATAAATTGCATTTTAAATGTGGCTAGGCTAGATATAAACATCCTGATTATAAAACGAGCGTTGCCCTCCCTTCCTCGTCTCTCAAAATCCCTTAGTTTTATATCACAATATGGCAAAACAAATAAATAATAAGACGCTTCAACAGACGCGATTACAAGAAACCCATGACAACATCCCACCACATTCGTTTTCTTTTTAATTTCGAGACGTCATCTTAAGCTCCGACCAACACCTGGCGTAAATTAGTTTTTTTTTTTTTTCAAAATGTACGATACCCTATAATTTAACATCAGCTAGTTGAAGGGGTTAAAAAAAAAAGACTGCATGTTTTATATTCTCCCGTGAAATGAACCTAGTCAAAATCTTGGCTAATGTTGAGTAATGAAGAGACTCGCCCGAAGACACAGAAAACAAAATGCATTTTACCACTGAATAAATAATAAACCCAGAAGATTCACAAATTTCTTTACTTATAAACTTTGTTCAAATCTACATGTTTTGGGAATCAAGTATTCTTGAACTACCCTGAGTTTGAAAAAAAAATTATTAAAGCTACCGTGATGTATGAATAAGGAAAAAAGAAGACGAAGGGTTTTATTAATCATTAATGACTCCTTAAAGTGAACATAAATCGAAAATTTCATGTCTTCACTGTAATCTTTACTTTTAAAATTGAATGTTTGCCACGTGTTAAGATTTAAAACACTGGATCTGGAAGAACTTACCTCGATCGAGTTTCTTAAAACCGGTCAAGTCGCAATACAATGAATTTCCTTCGAACCTTGTGTGAGTTCAGAATTTCAATCTCCAATATGTTTGCATTGCAAAATATGGCTTAAAGGCCTTAGTGCAGAAAGGCTCGGCTAAATCGGATCTTTTAACGGTAATATCTAGATTTGGTATTCATATTTAGAAAACCATGGCGACCACAAAATTAAACAAAACTGATAGTAAAAGTGTTTTAATTCAAAATATTCCGTTACTGTGTATTGTTTTCGAGGCGTGACAAGTCTACATTGAAAACTTGAAACAGATCATTGGAAAATAGCTGACAAATCTCAGTGTAAAAGTTTTTTTTTCCTGCGTACACGACAATTGTTCCGTCCTCATGTTAATGTTATGTGCAGTGAAAAACTCGGAAAATGAGACTGCTACATTTTAGAAACGAAGCAGGCTCCGATCTGAAAAAAAAAAACCGAAGTGTAACACTGAGTTGTAGATTATTTTTTACAACGTTCTAAAAGAACCGTAGCGAGAAAAGGAATCCCGTTGTTACAGACAATTATCATAAAAGAAAATTATCATAAACAGCCCTTCTCAAATAATGCTCAAACTCCAATAAAAAAAATTGGGCTTGCATCAGGGAAATTCTAAAATCTGGTTAATGCAAAAAAAAAAAATCTATATCCATGATCCCATTGATATTGCAAACACCCTTAAAATGCCCCTGTTATAAAAAAAAACACTTCCTTTTTTCCTTCAGATTTTGAAAGTGTGTTTGCTTAACACCTGACTGGCAAAATTTTGAGCTTTGATTTTTATCCAAAGGCCGTTTACTTTGAGTGTAAGTTTTGGATTTCACGGTCCGCCATTACTCACGTTCAAAACTGACCGATTGGACCTCAGAGGGTTGGACCCAGGGAAAAGTGACGTCAGAGGCTCACTAGCTTAATTTCAGCGTGTGAACGCAGCTTATTATATATGCAAAGCGTGAGTTTAAAAGTCTGAAAGCCCAAAACCCCCGTGCTGCATATTAATTCTGCGGCGTACACACGTATTGTATTCTTAAACTAGTGAGCCTTTGACGTCATTTTCTCCTCAATCCAGCTCCCTCAAGAACATAATGTTATTAATGGCGGACCATTAAATAGGAAAATTACAGTTAAAATAAAGAGGTGTCTTTTTGAAATCAAGGCTTAAAACGTGGGTCACTTGTTGTTTTGTTAACATAGTTTTTAAATCCAAAGAAAAATATGAATTGATTTTTTGGTCCCAGGGGCACTTTAAAGCACTTTTTTTTTGTTAATGTTTGCAAATCCACTGCAGCCATCAGGTAAGCATCAATATAGCCTGGGACCAGGCTCCGCAGACGAAAGAAGAAACGGGACAAAAAAGAAATAAAGAAATAAAAATAGATAAACAATTGAAATAAAAAATTATCGTTTTACCGCCGGGTGCTGGGGATGACAGCCAGAGAGCCCGAAACGAAAAAAAAAAGGTACCAAGAAGAAGCGAGTTTGGAATGATTCGAAAGTTAGAATTTTGGTCAGTGAGTATAAGAACCGTTTTTCCTCCCTTGACATTATCACTTGCGCCCTCGACTAAACAGGTCCAAGAGCACTATAAACTCTGCAAGCGGTTTTCGCTTCCGTGTTAGCGCCATGTTTCAGATTTAGCGCCAACTTGTACCGGTAGATTGTTTGGTCTAACCATGTTGGACAGTGTTTTGCCACCATCTCCACATGCATACATTAACCAATCCAACAATTAATGTTGGACGTGGGATAAAACTTCGTTCGATAGCTTGGCCAGGACCTTAGCCCCAAGTAACCCTGCTGAAACTGGAACCAGTTTGCTGGTCTTTTCTCTTGTGTATAAATGATCCACCTAATGAAAATATTCAGTCTACGGAAATTTCACTTATTTGCTGATGATACTAACCTGTACTTCTCCCCTAAAGATCTGAATGCTCTTTAACAAACATTAAATAACGAGCTAAAATTGGCTGTGGACTAGTTCAGATCCAATCGTTTACAATTTAGTATTAACAAAAGAAAACCTTATTTATTGTTTTGACTCTAACCTCACTGAGAAAAAATAATAGCAATGAACATTGTTTAGAGCTATGAAATATTGTCAGGGTAATATCGAAAATTAGACATTTGGTACATCCAAACATCCTTCTCATTCTGTATTACGTACTCTTCAATACCCCTTTTCTAATTTATGGTGTCTAAGTCTGGAGATTAACATATTACACTTATCTTAAACCACTCCAGCTAATTCAAAAAAGGCCCCAACGACTGAGTTATGATGTTCTCTCAACGAAAAACTCATATTGAAGTTCTCTTTAATCAGCCCTTATGAGCTACGGAATGAATGAATCAATCAATATTTTTAAGAAGGCGAAAGATCGAACGACTGAACGATTCATTCGACACGGTCTCCCAAAAGACAACGAAAAAGAACAATGTGCTACAAGCGAAAATAAAGGTGGAAGAGAGGGCATCCCCCATACGTGCCTTTTCGCACAGGTCTCAAGTTATTTTGAGATCGACTCCCGCGCTGTACACATTGTTCCGCCTGGATAGCCCACGCACAGAGAACACATTCCTACAACACGATTTATGGTTAAGAATATAAGGCCGAGTATTTTCATTCTAACCTAAATGTTGTTATCTGTACCACTTCAGTCGACATTTAAAAGCTCAGTGAACCTTGAAAGTGAGAGGTTGGCGTGCAGCAAGAGGGGAATCGTTAATACCACGAAATGTAAGGCAAGTTTAAAAGCAATCGATTATTGTGATTAGTCGCTTTCTGAAACATTTGAATTGATTTTCCCGACGGGGAGCTTAACAGGTGAACACCAATCTGGCGCCATCAGTAACTCTTGGAAGGTGCGTGTAGGGAATGCCTACTACGCCAGGCGCGTGACCACAAAATTTGTATTGCATTGTTCTAATTTTGTATGCTTAGGTTGCCAGACCTTGAAAGGAGTGAAAATTGGCGTCCTAGCTAGGTGAAATAATTGGGTATTATGTGTGGGCAAGATATCGTAGCTTTATTGTCATGAAACTCAACAGCCAGCCTTTCTAAATAACGCCTAACCGCGAAAGGAAAGATTTAGGCCTCAACAAAATAATGATCATATTTCATTGAGCTTCCGAATGTTTGTAAACACTGACACACTAAACAGAATCAATTGTGTAAATCTTCAGTACAATTTCACTTCAGAGAAGAGAAGTCGAAAAACACAGTCAATGAAAATATTTTTATCGCAGGTGCTTTAGTTTTAAAGCCAGGATCAACATTTGTCCTTTTACTTGTGTTTGCGCTTATGCTTGAGTTCTCTGCTTCTGCTTCTGCTGTTCTCTGCTTTCACTTGACATGAATTTCTTACGCTTGCCCTTAAGCTTGCGCTAGCTTGCGTCACTTGTGAAAACCAGGCTTAAAGATATAAGGATCCTATTAGTTGTGGTTTTCAGAAAACTTTGCTTATTAACTCATTAGAGCGGTTTTCAATTGACTATCGTAAAACCAAAACGGAAGTAATGACCGAGCCAATCACGAGCTGAAGGAAAGACACCTTTCAACCAATCACAAAACGAAGCAACTCACTACTTGGTTTTACTAGCCAATCAGAATGCAAGCTAAGTCAAGGCAGCCGGCGCCAAGCGCGGGAAAACGAGAGTAAGGAAGTCGTGATTGGTTTTATAGTTTTCTATGTGATTGGTTGAGAAGTTCGTGCAAGTTTTTTTGGCCCAATCACAGAGCAAGTCAAAACCCAAACCAAAGCAATCGCGTAATGATTATTTTCGACAGACAATTAAAAACCGCTCTATGAACTCTAGCTCGAATTCAATGATCATGAAAGTTGTATAAGGCAGTCCAAGCTTTTAAGTCTGGTCCTGCGATATCCTGAAGTGCCGGTTAGTATTCAAGTTAAACTATAAATTCCAGTCATTCTTTATCAAGACGGATATATCAGGAGGAAAACTAAATCGTGATGTCAAATGCGACATCGGTATATGTGAAAAACAATTTGCAGATTAAATTACAGAACTTGTTAATGTGGACGAGAGATCTTATGTCAATTTTCTTTTGATTTCTTTTAGATAGCGAGTGAGCTCCGGGAAACGACAAAGCCTCGATATAATTCTTCATGATGTTCAACAACTCCACTTTAACTTCCAAGCCTAACAAATTCTACAAGAGCTTCCTTGATGGCGAAGCTATCGCTCAGCTAGTTCCAATAGCTTTGCTGATCATCATAGCCAACGGCTTGGTCTTAGTTTTATTTGCAAGACGAGGGCAGCTCCGAACACCGCCAAATTACGTGCTCTTCAGTCTAGCCATTTGTGACTTCGTGAGTGGCGTGATTAATATTCCCATGTTCATCATAGTTGCGTTCACACCGCTTATAACGTCTTCAGAGCTGCAATTTTACTCATTTAAACTCGTGAGTGCTCTCAAGAACTTGACCGCTATATCAGCTTGCTATCACATCCTAGTCGCGACTACGGAGAAATATCTGTCCATATTCTGGCCGGTGACACATCGAATGATTCGCAAAGCGACAGTTCGAGCAGTGTTGGGAGTTGTTTGGGTTGTGTCCGCCGTAATGGCTTTCTTTCCCTTCGCTTGGATTACAATGGAAGACACAACTTATCAAGCCAAGTTACAACTTGGACACGTTATATTTTGTCTTGTGGCCGTCTTTCTGCTTCCCTATTCATTCATGATCTACGCATTTGTGGCCATTTTTCAGTGGATCTCTACAAAAGGCAAATCGAGAAGCCAACCTCTCTCCAAACCACATCTCAGTCAACGCGCTGCTGTCGAGAAAAGGTGCTTGATCTTGTTCATTTCCATGGCAACGGTATATCTGGTATGTTGGTTGCCATGGTTTATTCTGATTCTCTTGTACAAAGTGTACAACGACATACATCTTCTGGAGATTCCGTCCCATGTGTTTGTACTCGTCAGATATGCTACATCTATCACCAATCCTGTTTTGTATACTTTCTTCAGGCGAGATTTCAGAATGGCGCTGGAATCGCTGTTGACTAGGAAGCGACCACATTCTTCCCTAGCAGGGAACAGCGAAAGAAAACGGCTAGCGACAAATGAAAGTGAGCACACGGCCGACAACTTTGTCTAACTTTGGCTTTGGAGAACTTGATTTCAACGTTGACTGACGAGGGTGACGATGGCGACAGCTAGTGATGACAACGATGGCGATGAGGATGACGATGATGATAGAATACTTAGCAATTAGACTACGAGTTCGACTTTTCTATGAGTCAATATTTGATTTACAGAAAACAAGGACGAGCAGTATTATTGTTTTAGTAGAAATCCACTCACACGCTGCCTTCGAATTCATTCCATTTTCTGTTGATTTTAAGATTTGAAGAAGCCGGCATTGTTTTTCTTTTGTTCAAAACGCCGGCTTCTTCGCTACTCACTGTCTATCATTCACGCTCAAGAGATGGCGAGTTGCTAGCCAATTAGTTTACGGGATTCGTGATAGTATGTAAGCAGATTCCAACTAAAAGGATCGATATAGTGTCGATTGTCAATTGTGACGGGGTTATCCCCACTACCAATACACACTTAACGAGAATGATTATTCCGATTACGTCCGATTCGCAACTCATCAAGGGTTATTAAACATCGGTGATGACGACGAAAGACGATGATGATGACGATTATGATACAACACGAAGACGATTACGACGTAAAAAGAAAATATGAAAGATATTACCAGTGGAACATTAAGGAGCTCATAGAAACTCAAGGAGAAGTGTTTCAGGTATCGAATAATTGGAATTTGGAAATGTTGTGTTTTGAGCAGACGCAAAACCAGTAGAGTACCTGGAGGTAAATCTCTCGAAGCAGAGAAAAAAACCTGCAACAAATTCAACCCACATGCATGTGATGTCCAGTCCGAGCATTTACTGAACCTGGGCCATCAATCTGGCCCAATTTTTCCTTGCAAATAAATGTCGTTTTGCCCTGCTTCGTTTTCAAATTCAGACGCCGGGATTAAACATCGAAAAAACGTACTTTCCAAATCCAAACTGAAGACCATCTACTTATATCACAGCATCATGACTTACCATCATTCTCACCATCTACTTTGTTCCCATTTTAAGTCAGCAACAGACTGGTCCTCGAGCCTCCTTTGTTTGTTTAACAAACCTTTCAATAGCATCCTCTTAGACAGCTTTTAAGCACTCTCCTCCATTCCTCGCCATCTCCATGATAAGGGTGTAAAAACATGGGTCACAATATTGTTATCTTTCTAATAATAAAGGGAGTATACTTGTATTGGGTCACGCATAAACACGTTAGTTTTTGTGCCTTTACGGCTAGTCCAACGAAGTCAAGTTTTTTTTCCTTTATCTTTTCTTTATTTTAGCAGGGTCTGAGATGAAAATTACTCTGTGTACTTTCAGTTTACCCTGTCTAAATAAAGTGTTGTTTTTGTTGTTGTTGTTGCTATTGAATCCCAGGGGGTGTGTCCTGAGATTCACCTGACACTACCTCTGGGCTGAAAATCTCTTTTTATTTCATCTTAATCTCTGTGGAACGAACACGCTTTCTGTTCGCTTACATCTTATAATGGGGCACCCCCTTGTCGATATCCTGGATCCAGCCTTGTTGTCTTTATTGGAAATAAGCTAAGATGTCACGTAACCAGATAGGTGAATTGCTCATGGCTCTGTTGCCAGTTACAGTTAGTTCTTTGTTATATTTTTGATGAAGTAGTATACATCATGTTTTATTCATATTAAATCTGTCCCTAAGGTGTTATTACTAGCGAGACAGTGGTATTTGAATCTTCAAGTCAGATTGCCCACAAGAAAATTAGATACCACCCTCCCTGCTTTTCATATAGAAAGTTACATGCTTACCCCCCTCCATTAAGTTTCATGTTGCCCGCGTCTCGTTTTTGCAGCCCGCCCCCACCCCCCACACAAAAATTATAATGACGTAACAAAAGAACCGGAAGTAAATCGTAATAGCCACCCCTTCCGTAAATATGACACGGTTCCTAAGCATAACACGTACATACGATGGCCGCCGTAAATGTTTCATCACTGTTGGTTTTGTTATATTTTGGCCAAGGTTTACCCTATGGATTTCAAGTTAAACTCCTTCCATTGCTTCTCCGCAAACAGAGCTTTTCTCTCTCGAAAGTAGGGCTTAGTCGCCTTCTCAGTTTGCCCTGGATTTTCAAATTTACCGTCGCTCCACTGGTAGATAGTCTGTGGGCTTTACCTTCATGGATTATTTCGGGATCTCTCGCTATGTCTGTCCTTTGTTTTATATCAGCTTTTGTGGGAGTTAGCAACATATATGTTCTTCTTCTGTGTGTGGTTTTGATGAATCTAATCTCGGCTGTGCAAGACGTTGCTGTAGACTCCTTTGCAATCACTTTCCTAAAACCTTCAGAGCTCGGTAAGCCACAGGTAACGCAAGCGTAATATTTGAGGGATCGTTTGCTAGGAATATTAAATACAATACGCATTTGGCACAAATAAAGAAATAAAGACGAAACGTTCCTCAATATCAAGTCTACTCGCTTGTCTAGCAATACATATATATATATATAAACTGTTAGTGGATCTCTCAAGCCAACAAAGGTGTCACCGCGTCAGGAGGATGATTCTCAGTGCAAACGGTGCATGAACGAATGTAAACTGTTAAAGGAAAGCGGGGACGGACAACTTATGACGGTAAAGAAAGTTTAAAAATTTAGTAAAAACGTTTCGGTCTGAAACCTTCTTCAGTTACTACAACTTTTGAATAAAAACGAGCTTTAAATAAGATTGAAGTGCCAGTGATTACGTAACTACAAGTGACAACTATCGAATAAGGTACAAGATTTCAAAAAAGGAACAGAAAGTGGTGCTAATAGACGACAAAAAAAAAAAAATGAGCGAGTCGAAACATACTGAATAGGCCGAAAAAATCCTACTATGAAAATAATAGACAAAAGATGAGATAGAAACTATATATACATATATAGGTAGATTTTTCATAGATGCCTGGCCTATCTTATCACCAGTTTTATTTCATCGACTTTCTTTCATCCAAATACTGTCCACTAGCACACATTTGTTTATTTATTTCTTTTTCAACTATTTTAATTGTAGGAAGAGGAAGTACTTTTCAAGTTGTTGGATATAAAGTGGGTGCTTTGTGTGGCGGAGGTCTTCTCTCTTGGCTCAGTTCCTCTTTTGGGTGGCAGTGGGTCTTCTTTCTCTGGGGATTCTTTTACGTCATCATTCTAACCCTCCTATTATTCAATTCCCAATGCTATTCACAACATCGCAAAAGGAAAGAGGTGCCGTATACAGATAACAGTGCAAGAACTTCGGATAATGTGGCATCAGATGGTATCATTAAAAACAAAGAGGCCATCTATAAGGAAGGCACTAATCAAAGTGGAATGCAAACTTCATTTTCAGATATCAAAACTGGAAATCTAGCATACACACAGATCATGAGAAATATTATTAAAACTCCTGGCTTTTTGTGGCTTTTCAAGTTTGTGTTGATTTACAAACTGGGTGAGCAAGGTGTGGTCAGCATGCTCCCATTATTCATGATAGACCAGGGCATTCCCCACGATCAAGTGGTCACGATGTCTGCAATTTTTGGCCAGCTGTGTTCCATAGCTGGCTCAGTGATTGGAGGTTGGATTATAAGCATGCATTGTGGACAGAGGTAATAATATTGTCAATAAAAACAATCTTAAAAATATCAGCCTTCTTTCATGCATTTAATGTCCTAAGGATGGGATACTTTAGTTTATATTTGATTAGCCTTATTCTGGGATAAGAATCAACAGAATAGTCTAAAATATAATAATATTAGTTTCTCTGTTTAGGTAAAATGAGGATACTGGGTAATCATAATCAAGAAAAATCTGACATGTATTTCTTATACTAGGATTTTGTTTTCCTCTTACTTCTCGGCCAGGTCTTGGGTGATCATTGTTCTACGATGTGTGTCTTGTGCAAGACTGCTTCCACTAGCTGTTATATGGCTGTTGTCCCAAATTAGCTTAAACAAATATTTTGCTGTCCTTCTGGAGTGCTTGCTACAATTTACCGGTGGGATCATCACCACAACGACTTTTGCTCTCATGATGTTGAGTGCTCAGAATTCATCCGAGGGAACCAAAGCATCACATAGTGCTGTTCTGGCCACGGCAGAAGTACTTGGAAAATTGACCATGATTTCATTGTCTGGCATACTAGTGGACATTGTCGGCTATCAGAGCTTCTTTGGGTTGTGTTTTGTGCTGGCTTTGCTGGTCATTCCTGTTTTAATGGCCAATATGAGCACTCCAAACAAAAAGTCATCATGACGAAAGCCCAGTGGAGATTAACCCTATGTACTTAAACATTATAAAGGTGCCGCTGACTTTTGACTTCTATTGGCCATTGCCTCAGAACATTACCATGATCTGGAAAAATGGAACATGTCGAAAACAACCAACTTGTTTTTAAATTAGAAACGTTTGAAAGTCTATTTATATGTTTTGTAATGCATATACAGCTCAAAGCCATTCTTGTCCATTCAAATGATTAACATACAGAAGCAAACAGAGATAATCATATTTATGGTGACATTTACAGGCTATTTGTCAGTGAAATTAATATCCCTTCATAAAGCTTAATTACTGCAAAAATTAAGAATATTGAAAGCTAACTTAAGAATGTTTAATATGTCTGCATTTGCAGTCTATGTCAATAAATTTTGCTACATGTTAAAAGCTATTTTGAATGGTCGATAAGACTAAAAAGCAAACAAAAAACAATTTCACTTGTTAAATTTTTTTCAAGTGGCCTGGACACTTGCCTTTAGTCATAAAGGAACTATAATCCATACATCTTTGTGGTGTTCACTCGCACTTTCTCGAGAACTTCATCTATAGAAACAAGCTTAATTTCTGCAATTCTCTGCGCAGTGAATATAGCCATTCCTGGATTACTCCATTTGTTGTTTTTTTCAGCAATTTGTGATGGCACAAAATATGGTGCATCTGTCTCTAATAGAAGTCTCTCGAGAGGTATGTCAAATGCAAGTTCATGAACATTCTTGGCTTTTGAAAAAGTTACTACTGCTGTAATGCCAATAAATAAGTTAGGAAAATTGTGGCAGAATTTTGCAGCAGATTTGCTTGATCCTGTGAAACAGTGCAAGTGAATTTTCCAGTCTGACGGTATGCATGCTTGGAGTATTTCCAGAGTATCAGCTTCGGCATCACGGCAATGAACAACCAGTGGTTTCCCAAGTGTCACAGCCCAGTGCACTTGCTTAACAAAGACTTGCTTTTGAATGTCAGGGGGAGATGCTGAATGCGACGAGTAGTCTAACCCCACCTCCCCTAAGGCAATTGCTTTGGGATGTTCAAGGCACTGAATAATTTTGGCTTCCAAATCGTCATTGTAGTACTTGGCGTTATGCGGGTGACAGCCAAATGTCCCCCACACTCCCTCCTCGGACAAAACATCTCTCCAGGTACCAAACGAAGAGAATGCCGCTGGATCACAAAATGTTGTGACGCAGCCCTCGAAATTAGGCGGAAACGACACTCTCCTCTTAAAATCTGCGAAAGTCCCATTGTGTCTTGCCCTTTCAAAGACGTATTCCAAATGGCAGTGTGTGTCTATAAAAGCTGCTTTGCAATCTGGATATGATACCTCCACGTTCCTTTTCCCCGCAGCATTTGTTGAATTTGGCACTGCGTCGCCGCGATCGCCAGCAGTCATGTTGGGGCAGTCTCTTTGGAAATGGCCGTGTCTTCCGCAAGCAAAGCACTTCACCTTTTTCAAATTGGCCGTCGGTTTTTCAGGGCAATCTCTTTTCATGTGGCCGGGTTTTCCGCATTTGAAGCACTTTCTTTCATTTGTTGGATCCATTGTACATGTACAATTTATTTTTGAATTTTCAAGCGACTACTACATGTACTACCATTCTAATGTCTCGTAAATTGGATAAGATGGCCTGGTTACCCAGCAGGGCCTAAAATTACAGCATGGCGGCTACTCTGGAAACGTATGTGAATCGTATCCTTATAGAAATCTTTAGTCGTAAGTGCGGGCGATTCCTGAGAAGTTTACTGCATCATACGTTTTAAAGCGTCTTTTTTCATTTAGGAGATAAACCATGAAATCAGATGTTGTTTTCGGCCAATTTGATCGCGATTCGTGTACTTTTATAAACTCCAACAAAGCGTGCGTTGGTTGGAAGTCTTCTCCAAGCGTCTGGGAATCATTGATCGCCAAGGGCGCCTTAAGTGATTGAAAAATACAAATAAAAATTGATATCAGTTTTGTTAGACTCCGTTAAAAAACGAGACATGACGCTGCTGTGTTTATTGTTTCATTGATTATAAAACCCTTGACTCCTAAACATGCAGACACCGTAGCAGTTATTACACAGGATGGCAGAATGATCGTGGTGAGTACAGATAATAAGGGGCTAAAGTCCAAAATGAGAATGATGAGGCTTCATTTAGTCTACGAGGTGGAGTGGCCAGTGTTGCTGGCACTGGATTCGCATGACCGGATCCAAATTGTTGTATTCTGTGGGCAAATTCAACTCTGCCTCACTTTGTAAATATCCACCTTGGTTGCCTCCTTTAAGTTGGGTAAACTGTTTTTGTTTATATGAATTGTTTCTTTCTTAATAATATACATGGAAAAATATCTTGATTCTGATTGGCCAAGAGAAATGCAGTTTTTAGGAAACACAATGGAGAAAAAAGGTAATTCAGTGCTGAAAAAAGGAAATACAGTGCAAAAAAGAGAAATAACTTTTTGCAGCTTGAAAAACTTTAAAAACATTGAAAAACCTGTTGTTTTGACTGAATGCATGATGATGTATTTGCAGGGTTTGAATAAATTATTTTTGCACGTGATTTACCAGCGTTGCCTCTGCATAATTATGATAAGCTGTCTTGCATTTTTTTTGCAAATATTATTAATAAGTAATCACATGATTTGTCTCATGCAATTTGGAATAAATAATCACTCGTAATTTTTTTCAAAGACCTCAAATTGCATTCGTCCTACGGGCTCGTGCAATTTTGTTAGTCTTTGAAAAAATTTACTTGTGCTTATTTATTCCAAATTGTACTCGAAGTCATGTGATTACCTGTACAAACACGTCCGCAGAATTCTCAAGCTTCAAATTTCTTGAATATGGGTTCTTTCCTTTTACATTTACATTTCATGACTTGAGAGTTGTTCCTTCTCTTGACCATCTTGCAGGGAACTCTCAAAGGTTTTGATCAAACTGTGAACCTGATTTTAGATGAGAGCCATGAGCGAGTATTTTCCTCAGGGAGTGGAGTGGAGCAAGTAATGTTAGGTCTTTATATCATTAGAGGGGACAACATGTAAGTGACAGAATGAGAATACTGTATCTTGTCAACCACATCGTGTACTATGTACAATCTACAGTGTAATGGACCACTTCCAATATATTATTATTCAGCTTGAAGTCCAGGCTTTGCCAAATAAAACATGAAATTGAAGAAACATGTAGACATGTTTATTCTGCATGTTTCTTTGTTTTATTTCACTAAACCTTGACGTCAAGCTGAAAGTAGCTTGTGAGAAGGCTTTCCGTGGGGGAAGCTGAAAGAGAGAGTACTGGGGTGAGAGGGCCCCACTCCCCACCCTGCAAAGAGCCTCCTTGTAGGCTAAGCTGAAAGTGGTCTATTAAAATTAATGCATTTGTTTAGTGCATAGTAACAACAGTAACAATAGCATTTAAATGCAAGTTGCTTTTCTACCCATACTGGTTTTTAGAAATATGCTGGGTTATAAAGATTAGGGCTACTGGGTTACAGCAATAAGTGTGAAACAGCTTGTGACCTGTGTTTTGAACCAATCCATAAGGACATGTTTCTGGTGTACATGAACTTGAATTACACTTGAAAACTTAATTGTTGTTGTTGTTGCTGTTGTTGTTTTCAGAGCTGTGATAGGAGAAATTGATGAAGAAGCAGATGCTAACTTAGATCTAAGCAGTATTCGCGCTGATCCCTTGAATGCTGTTGTCTATTGAACAATGACATCCTGATGTTTCAAACTGATTTGTTGAATTCCAACAGCAAACACAAGTATTAAGACTGGATGCTTTCAAGCTTGTATTAGGCCTATCATCTTGTCTGTATAGCTGTGCTGTATTTTTGTGTTCAATTGCTGTAGATCTCAAGCCAAAAATTGCAACACAAATCAACTCTGGCATGGAAAGACATAGAAACGTGTGGTGTATTGCTTAAGTAATGTACAAAACAATGAACCAACTTGCCCCAGAGTATTTACGTCTTTTTACTTAACGTCACAGTGGTTATAACTCAAGAAATCTTGCAGGAAAACTCTCTCTGCTCAAATGAAATACCAATTCCCTTAAATGAAGCTTTTGTTAGAGCAGGGCCTGTTTATAGAATAATCTGCTCCCAAATCTTAAAATTGCTGGCTCTATTGGGCAGTTGAAACAAGTTTATCAAGAGGGTATTATTCTGACATATCGGATTGCCACAGAGCGTCATGTAAAACAGTTGTAATGAGTTTTAGTTTTCAACTTTTAGCTCAACTAATGATTCTCCGTGTATAAATAAAGTTATACATTACACTACCCAGAGTGCTTAGTGAACCATACTGGATATCAATTCAGTTGGGTCTTCCCTGAGCTTCTGTCATTCATTACCCAAAGTAGTAAGATAACAGTGTTATATCAGAAACTGGAAATCCAGCAGGTAAATAAGCGCGACTCGAACTTCCATATGAAACAACAGGGCAAATGAACTATGGCAATTCCATTTACTCAAGAAATAGAAAAGTGAGAACTTGATCAATGAGCTGGAGTGCACCTCTAAACCACTAGTGATATTGGCAAACCACTCTACCCAAGTATATGCTTAATATGAGACGAGCCTGGAGAATTTCATACATCATAAAATCATGAAAACATTTTACAACTCAACTGTGTTTTTGTGGTCTAATCTCTGATTAAAGATTCAAGGATCCATCCAAATGCTATTCTTGCCGTATATGGAATTACATGGTCATATGTTGTTTTGTTTGTTTGTTTTTTGTTTTCCAATGTGGGAACCCAGAAAACTCATTGGTTAGTCTCAGTTGAAGAGGTACAATTCTAAAATTCTATTAAAACAAACCCACGAAGCCATGAACTCGGTGGGCAAACATTTGTTCTGCATGTGTTTAGTTTTCATCCAGTGTAAAGACGGGCACAAGACGGATGATGCTGGGCCGGCATCTAGATGAACTACTGAGAGTGCTTTGGTGCATCTTGGAAGATGCACTTTCAGATATAGTTCATCTGGTCGCATAATCCGGCTGGTACCTGCATTTTTGCACTGGAAGAACTAAACATACGCAGAACAAATGTTTGCCCAAGTTCATAACAGATGAATTATGCATCTCTAGTAAGATATAGTTCATCTGGTCGCATAATCCGGCTGGTACCTGCATTTTTGCACTGGAAGAACTAAACATACGCAGAACAAATGTTTGCCCAAGTTCATAACAGATGAATTATGCATCTCTAGTATAAAAATGGCCATTTCTCCCATAAAAAAAAAAAAAAAAAACAGCGCTGGTTTTTGCCTGTAAGCTGAATCTGCTATGTGTCCAGCATTTTCTTTTCAGGCTGATATTTCCGTTCTGTGTTTCTGAAGGTTATCGGCTATAAGCTGAAGGAAATTCTGCCAGCATTTAATTTGGGGATTAGAAATTGCTCGGCTTATTAAATATGGCATGCCATCTAACACAAGACTGAGTGCATACGAATTAGCTGGCCCTAAATATATCCGGGGCATGCATGAGCGACAGGCCTTTGGCTTGGGCCCTTGAGTGAAATGAATCATGGGTATTTAATCTTGGGATTGCACATCACTAGCTTTTACATGGGATAGACCACGTCTAAAAATTGTTTGCATTCCTTTTTTTTATTATTATTATATGAAGACATGTTTTTTAAAGGGGACACCAGAACTTTCCCCGAGGGTGTCCTCTTCATACGGGTTTCACTGTACATCTGATCAGTCTTTTGGAGCACAAGAATCTGATTCACTGTTTTTTGGTGCACACTTTTATTAATCATGTTGGACCTTCCTGGAAAAAGGCATGAATGTTAGGGACTGTGCAATAATTATCAGGAGTGGGGGGCTGACAGGGGGACATCAAGTAAAAATAATGC
>BLFK01001060.1:425627-436857 GCA_014634185.1 Astreopora myriophthalma | reverse complement strand
CAAATTAAAATTACTCTTATTACAGGGGGCCCCTAACTTTCATTTTATGTCACGTGCCTTCGTAAAAACAATTCCACATGCATTGTAAAACAGGAAATGTACTCTCAATTCTCAATGTTCTTAGAAAATGTGAAGTTTATATAAGAAATGTCATAACATTTTAGACATGTTACCAGACTTTTTTTGTCCTTGGAAAAGAAATGATTTGTGTCATAAAATTTCTTCAATCCAGGTATCAGTTACAAGGCCAAATTCAACTTAAAACATAAATTGCAGCAACATCTATGACTGTCCCAAACAAACCATTTGTACTTAGATACTGTCCTATAAGACAGTTGTAAGTTCATCAGTTCACCCTCAGGTGCAGAAGTCCCAGACAATCTCCTGGGCTTCCCTGGCAAAACAGTTTGCCCTACGAAGGTCGTGCAAGTATGCCTTGTCTTTCTTTGAGGTAAACAAATATAGCGTTTCACAATCAACTGTTACCAGTTGGGGAATACCAAATATGTCGAGCTCAAAGTCCTCAGCAAGGGGGGCTCCTCCCAGGAAATGGAAAATGAGGCATGCTCTTTTTCTTCAGTTTTCACAAGCTGAAAGCTTCCCCTTTTCTTTTTTTTCTCTGCTCTTTCCTTTTTCTTGCTTCAGATGTTGTGGACTTGGTGCCAATTTGATATGTTGCCTTGTGTTTAGCCATCACTCTGTCCAAGTCCTCAACAAGATATGACACACCCCTTTCAATGCCAGACTTGATATAATGTTGTTTCTCATTGTTGAAATGGTGAAGGCAATTTAGCCCAGTCTAAGTTTTCCACCCTCCGTAAATAGGCTGTCATTGGAAGAAGGCTGTTGTAAATAAGCGGATCGGGATGTGCAGGAATGCATTGTTCCCGAAACTACAAAAGAGCTAAAGGAACATCATGTACGGCAAGGTCATTACTACTTGGAATACCTGAAGTCCACTTGTGAGCCCAACTGCGAGTACCGTGAGCAGGAAGGATGGTCAGCAGGAGTTCCTGAAAGTTGGTTCCCTGTTCCTGGTATCAGCAACGCCACACTGCGAGGTTACATTCCTTTCCCTGTTCAGAACATTGGTGACCAAACTGATCGCCTTCTCTCAGGGAAGCTTGCCTCTTCAGACTAAGTCCGCCATAAGTTCTTGATTGACAAGAGTGCATGGAAGAACTTTGTAGAACGTCAAGAGTTTCTTTCTTTGAAGGCAAAGAAAAAGGCCGAAGAACAAAACACATTGCCAACAATTGACTGGACTGATGAGCAGGAAGTCCGTCTTCTGATGGCAAAACAGTAAAAACTGTTCCTGAAACAACAATGTTCACCAGTAAGTGGGGGAAAAGAAGTGCTATTAAAACATATTATGCGCCATGTTTTCGATGGAGAGGAATCATCGGAAACAGAAGGCAATGGCGAGGCCCTGATACGGGCGGGGGCTTTAGTCATCCCTTATCCCCAAAATTCCGGGGACAGTTATCCCCTGTCCCTAAATTTACCGAGACAGCTATCCCTAAAACTGCCGAGACTGTTATCCCTAAAACTGGGTCAAAACTCAGTTATCCCATATCCCTAAAATTATGTAATCAGTCATCCCTTATCCCTAAAATTATTTTTCCAGTTATCCCTTATCCCTAAAACCCCTAACACTGGGCCTCAATGGCAGTACCACTAGTGATCCGGAGCTCCTGTCTTCAAGTGATGCAGAACATGATTCAGAAGCTAAGTAGATGAGTCAGACAGCTTGGAAATGGAAATGGGCAGTTCTATGGAACATTCTTACATTAGGACGTGTTATTTGTACCAGATGCAGAAGCCGAGTGCATTATAATTACAGTATGTGACAAGAAGTAAATTCAGGTATTTGTAATGTTGAGCAATTTTGCTCATGTATTTAAGGAATGCAATATATTCCTTACAATATATGATGGGCACACCAATAGTATAGGGGGGCAGTGGCCGTGGTTGAGGTCGCATGGGGGAGGGGAGGGCGTAGTAAAAATTATCAAGAGATGAAGAAGGGGAGCTGAACTAATTCTGCTTTTGCAAACGGGGGTGGGGGGACACTACATAATAATTTCTGCTTTGAAGCTCATTTTTCAGCCCCCCTCCCCTCCTGATAATTATTGCACAATCCCTTAGACAGAGTGAACAGCACCTTGACAGAAAACTGGCAAACGGTAGAAATAACCACATGAACACATTGTCATTTGTGTTGTACCGTTCTCATATAAATATTTTCAAATTATTTTGTTTTGGAACCTGATACTTGTCTCTATTGTATTCTTTTGCAGAACAAACACACCACTGAGTTAGGCGATTGTCAACCCGAAGAAGATAGCAACATTGTGTTACTGCTTTGATAGGCTCTTCTTTTCTTGTTGCTTTTTTTTTGGAAGCACCCTTTCATGTTTGTCAGCTTTTTCACATATTATGTATGTTTGGTGACTTTCTCGACCAAATAGGCCGCGTTATTTAAGTGACTGCTGCCCGAACTCAAGGCGGTGAAACATTTTGTTTCAGTTTGTAAGCTGTGACTTTCTTCGAAGTGATTTTGTAGACCATTTGGTGACTTTTTGACTATAGAAACAGTACAGTTGTTGTCACGTAGCCCAAATTCAAATTATCGATCAAGGTTAAAGGCTGGTTTTCACTAGCGACGGAGTCGGAGTCGGAGTCGGAGTCGGAGTCGTAAGAGCGCTTATGACCTAGTGAAAATCAAAGATCGGAGTCGTAAGCGGAGTCATAAGCTCGACGGAATCGGAGTCGCAAGGATCAGAACGTTTCCATTTTCTTCCGACTCCGCTTATGACTCCGTCACTTATGATCCAGTGAAAACTAGATTGTCGGAGTCGGAAGCAGAAGCGCAAAAACCAACCAATCACAATGGCAGTTCTCAGGCCCTCCGAGTACAGTCTAAGTAACATGGCGGCCTCCTGTTTGGACGAAAAAGTAGCAGAGGGGGTAAGACGTTTCCCCGTGCTTTACGATAAATCCTGCAAAGATTTTAAAGACGCCAATAAGAAGAAAAATGCATGGGAGGAGGTAGCAAAGCAAGCTGGGCTTTCATCAGGTATCTTAAATTGCAGAAGCGAAAGATCACAGTTTGAGAGATCCTTCTCATTTACTGGTGTTAACCCGTTTCTTTTCCTGTTTGGCCTTGAACTTGGGACGTGTTTACTGCGAGAAACCTCAGTAAAAAGGAAACGATATAGGAAAGAAAAAAGGAAGCTTGGTTTTTTGGATGATTGTGTTTGCAGCAATATATCGTATCATTTTTGTCAATATTAGTCCATTGCTTATTAACTATTTTGTGCCTGTTGGGCTGTAGTAAAAAATTCGTATTTAGTTAGGGAATTACCTACATTTGAAATTAATTGAACACACAGGCAGAACTTCTCAGTGTAACTTGATGCACACTACATGTTCGATATCAGCAGTTAAAAATAGAATCATGAGTGGACTCTCACTCCAGATCAGGGTGTTCTCATACATGCAAGTGATTAAAATAGTGCATGTTTGAGTAGCAAGAGTGCAAAACAAATAAGAAATATTATTGTGAGCAAACTTGGCAGCACAAAGTAGTGTAACCAATTATTTATATGTTCATTCTATAATCCACAGTTCAAATGTGTTATTTATATATATATAATCATACTCACATATTTATATCTATAACAAACTTTGACAGAAAATTTTATTGTGTCGAATTAAAGGATCCTCACTCTAGAAGATGAAAGAAAAAAAGGAAGCCATTCAAATGCAATTGTTTTGTTGTTGCACACTATGCTATTAATGCTTACATTGAGATACAGAGTATTTCAATATTATTCATAGAATTGATGCAAGACATTCTTTCATTTTTAGGGGAGGAAGCCAAAACATATTTTACTAATTTGAGAACCAGGTACACCCGAGATAGGAAGAAATTAAAGAAAGCCAAAGTCAGTGGTACTGGGTCTGAAGATGTATCCAAAGTGAAGGATGAGGTTGAAGATATGTTTTTCTTCCTGGCTTGGCTTGATCCATTTTATAAACCGAGAAAAACATCTTCTAATTTTGTCACCATTGATTCTGCAAACGAGGGATCAGAAGATGATGATACCCCAAATTGTCAATGTTACATCTGACACAAATGAGACAACAACCAGCGATACAGACAATCACTCAGCTAGTAATTTTCGACCAAGAAAAAAGCCTAAGTTACAAATGAAAAGAAAAGGTGAGGGAAAAACCAACGATGTTTCAACTGCAGAAGTACAAGTTCTGCAATCAATAGGTAATGCTATTGGACAGAGGCAAACAGCAAATTTGAGTTGTAAAGATGAAGATGAACTGTTTGGTGCCTTGATAGCTTCCCAGATGCGACAGATAGCACCGGAACGAAAAGTTATTGCTAAAATGCAGATATCAAATATTGTTTATCAAGAGATGTTAGGCCCTTTCAAGCAAATGCCTTTGTCTTACACTGGTGAACAAACATCCTGGAAATATCATCAACATCCTCAACAGCCGATACAAGAAATGCTTCAGGCACAGCAACATCAGCCACAGCAACATCACTCACAACAGCATCACAGTTTTCAGGATAGAGTGATCAGGAACCAGACCCAAAAGCCTTTTCAGATTCCTAACCTTCTGGAATCCACAGACGAACCTGTCATGAAGCCTGGGCAACTTTTCTATCGAAATAAGTCACAGACTGGATTTCTTAATGATCTTGAGCAAGATCCTTAAGTATTTCAAAATTCCATAACAAGGGCATTGTTTGGAACATTTTGATAAATTTGAGCAAAACGTTATTTCATACAGTTTGATAGTCAACTTTTATTTCTCCAGAGGTGTGAAATTATGTATTTCATATCATGTCATGCATGTAGCTTTTTTTTTTACAAAAGTTGTGTTGTTCTTCCCATATAGGCAAAGTTCACAGTTATAAATTGCTGTGCAATTGCTTTAAATTTAAAATTAAAATAAATTTGAACATTGTTTCACATTATTACTTTACAAATTACTAGACATTATTTTTCACCATCAATATGAAAAGAAGGGTGATCTGTCAGACACAATCAAGTTTGGGTGCTCTCTGTAGTAAACATATTGTAAAATAGATAGACCCAATGCAAAAATAGCTACTAGAGATTAATTTAGTTTTATTCTTTTGTGTTTATTCAAAATAGCCCATGCAACCTTGCTCATTAGATCAGAGGCCATTTTTGCATTGAGTCTTCAAGGCCTTACTTTCTCTATAATCAGCACTTTGAGACTCAATGAATCTGAATAATACTCCAATCTTGTTTAATGTTTCCCTGGTGTAGCCATCTTGGTGAATCAATTACTGAAAATCTTTTGTTAAGTTTGAAATTGCCTCAGGGGAGAGGTTGGTGGAATGGGGATACTTATTTTACAAAATGATAGCTCATAGATGACCCACATTTTTACCAAGTGATATTTTGCAGTCTTGGCTGATTATTTGTTTTCTTTTGAGCATAAGTAGCAGAATTCTCCAAAAGCTCTCATTACCATAAAAGAATGAACATTGAGACAAGTTGGTCAGAAGTCTCTTGTAATTTTTTTTTTTTCTGAGGAGAGGGCATGAGGGTTTAGGGGACAGGGGTGAGGGAGACAGCTGAGAAGTGATGGGGGAAAAAAAGAAAGGGTGCACTTGTCAGAGGGAGAGGGACTTAGTATAAGATCTACAGCATTAATAAGCTATTACATTAAATACATCTGAAACTGTATGTTCTAGGGTACATGGATAGGACCTCTTCGACGTATGTATTCCCACTGCCAGGAAACTGCACCTTGCTCTGAATTAACAAATTCTTTCAAGGCCTCTCTCACTTCCATAGCATAATTGCGATATCTTGTGCCTCTTGAAGCACGTAAGCTGAAAAAAGCCCCAGAAACTTCATCAGTTGAAGTGATTCTCCGCCACTCTCCTGGTAGAATATTTCCTGAACCATCAAAGCTGTCCACAAAACCAGCTGGGCAGTAACAAGCAGTGTCTGTCTGCCTTAGATAATTGTGCAAAGCAACGGTTGCTTGTACAATTTTTTGCACTGTTTCAACGTTCGCTTGAATTGCTCTATGAAAGATTCTCCATCTTGCCACAAGAATCCCAAAGCAATTCTCAATCACTCTTCTTGCTCTGGACAAACGATAATTGAATATCCTTTGGTCCTCCTTAATATTCTTCGCTGGATAGGGACGCAGCAGCCAGGGTTTCAGTGCGAAGATTTCATCACCTACCAGGTAATAGGGGAGATGAGGTAAGCTACATCCAGGAAGATGCTCTGGCTCGGGTAATGACATGGATCCATTCTCAAAGGCTTTTCCCATTTCAGAGTTGGTAAGCACACTGCTGTCATTTGTACTGCCGTATTGGCCAATATCGACTAAAGTGAAGTTGTAACTTGCATCACACACGGCCAGTAGTACTATACTAAACCATCCTTTATAATTGTAATACAAAGAACCACTGTTTCGGGGACATCGCATTGCTATATGTTTCCCGTCAATTGCTCCAATACAGTGCGCCAGATGCCAAATGGATTCAAAGTCCCTTGAAATGTTCTTCCAGTCGCTGGCGGAATTAGGTGGGCTCACATATTTATCCTTCAATGCCAGCCAAATGGCGTATGATGTCTCTTGGATAATGTGACTCACCGTTGTCTTTCCAATTCTGTACGAGAAGCTGAGGCTTTGCTGGTTATCACCACTAGCGAAATATCTAAGCGTCAATGTTAGTCTTTCAGCCGCACCGATAGCTTCTCTCATTCTTGTGTTTGTTTTTGTAATTAGTGGTCCAACCAAACTCAGTAAATGTTCAAAGCGTTCTGGCGTCATCCGTATGTACCTAAATGGCAAGGAATTTGCATTTATTATCTTTCCAGAATACACTAATAACTATGACAAATTTAAACGTGTGAGCTTGACTGTAAAATGAAAAAACTACGAAATTAAAAAAAATAATAACGCGACACCTACCGAAAGTAGAATTCGCGGTCACCTAGTCGTAGTTCCCTGACGAGGTTAGCATAGTCTCCCAAAGCTGCTCGATGTCTATAAATATCACGAACCCAAAATCGCTTTCTTCTTCGAACAATATTATTCCTACGACGTCTTCGCCTGCGCAAAATAATCATCAGTAGTAACCAAAGCAGAATTTCCTCTTCGACGTCCGCCATGTTTTCTTTGGCGCCAAAATTTGTACTCTCGCGGGCCTCGAATCGAGCATTGTGATTGGTTTATTCTTCTGCTTCTGCTTCTGACTCCGACAATGCAGTTTTCACTCGATCATAAGCGACGGAGTCATAAGCGGAATCGGTATTCTGCTTCCGACTCCGACAGTTTGATTTTCACTAGATCGTATCGCTCTGCGCTTCTGATTACGACTCCGACTCCGACTCCGTCGCTAGTGAAAACCAGCCTTAAGTTATCAGTGATGTTTCAATAGTTGTTCACTAGCGGGGAACTCAATAATAGACACAGAGAATGGCACTATTCAAGCACACGTTTTAATCCGACACGTCCAATTCTACACCAGGTAATTCGATGCTTAGACTGATTACACAATTCGATTAACAAAGACTCATTCTAAACAATCACTATTGTTACAAGTGATCAGTTTAGTAATACCATTGGAAGTACTAGTAGTGATCAATGCCTTTGAGCAAAACAGATTACTGAGATGATTTTAAAAGTACTTTTAATATTTTTTTCTCGGAAAAAATAGAAAATCACCCCTACGGTATGTTGCTCTAACTCCGGAAAGGCTTCAATTCTGGACAAATTCAAATTTAATGTTCCATAGATGTTCTTGGTTGACTACAGATAAAATCCAAAATTCCACTTTCCTGGAATACCGTTGCAAAGAGAACCAATTGTTAAATGCCGCTCTAATTTATCCTTCCGCATTTTTGATAGCCAGCATTTGAGCTTAGTATAACGTTATTGTAAGGTGGTACTCTCACTCAAAACTGACGAACACAACATTCGTCGACTAGAAGAGATCGTTCCAGGAGTAAAAACGCGGGATTCCCATGAGCCCCTGTGGGCCTGGGACTAGCAATATCGTCTTACCCAGATGGCCGAAGGCGTTACGAGCTTTCTACGCTCCACTGACCGAATGTTTACATACCACTGGCCTAATTCGCAGCACTTCACCAAAGTTGAACCACAGAAGAAATGACTGTCATCTAACTTGTTGTTTATCCGGTGGAACGAAACCAGAAATGTTCTCAGTGAAGCTCACTCTCAAGGAAACCCTGTCATCGCGTCTGCGAACTTCTGCTTTTGCATTTTCACGTCCGATTTTTCAGACAGCTGAGGCAATATCCGATATCAAACCGCAAACGGCAATTGATAAGGAACCGTTGCCCTTCGACGAGATCCCCGGACCTCAAGGAAGGCTCACAACAGCAATAGCGTTCTATCGTCAAAGTAAGGGATTCAGAAAGCATCACAACCTAGCGGTGAACCTCTTCAAGAAATATGGGCCAATATTTAAGGAACATGTCACAGATAAAAGTCCGGTTGTTCATGTGATGCAGCCAAACGACTTCGAGACAGTGTTCCGTGCCGAAGGCAAATATCCGAGGCGGTCCGCATTGGACTTTCTCGTGGAATATAGCAAAAAAAGTGGCAGACCTCTCGGATTAGAGAGCTTGTAAGTCCTCTATCTTTTACACAACGTGGTTTTGGGCGATAGAATATTTGCTGCGTTAAAAGGCTTATTGTACTAAAAGCAAGACTGGACCCAACTGGACTCGTGACCGTGAAGCATCCATATCTAAATATTTAAATTCAGTTCATTCATTAATATGGCTTGCATCATCTCTTCCTAGGTTCATTTTTCGACAAATACGGTCATAACAAATCCAAGGGGACAGACTATAATTGATAGTTGCCAGAACAAATACATGTCTAATGGCATTAACTGTTCTTCAGTAGGATGTCTGCAATTCCACAGTTGGTTTCCGCTCCATTAAATCCAAAAAAAAAAAAACATAGCTTTAAAAAGTTTATGCGTCTTCGAAATCGCTAAGATTTTAACGAGCGTCTTTCTCGCTAAGATCCACCTCTCTCTTTTATTCTTTTGCGATATACTGCTGGTGTATTGGCAGTAGATGAGGCCGGAGAACAGGAGGGTTAGCAAATTGAATGTTGGTTGTTTGGAAATGTCAGTCAGCCTACGTGACAGACGTGTCGTTTCTCTCCACCGAAAAGTGGAGAGAAACGACAATCGGAAATGCTTCTGTCACACAGGCTATAATTATGACAGTGGAAACTTTTTTGGAGGTAGTTCTCATCTCCTGCAAACACTCGGTCGAGGCTGCTGACCAGTGGAACCAGATATATGATCTAGCTCACCAATGCCAATTAAGCAACTAGCATATCATCCTCCTAGCATTTTCAACATCTGGCCACAAGGTTCTCTTTTCCTCATATACTGATAATACACCAGTAGCATATCGTAAAAGAATTACAAATAACTGTACAGCTTAACAAATTGGGTAAAGATGCTCCAGAGAATCTTAGCTAATTTTATATGACATTTTAGCTCTCACGTTTTATTTATACCGTGTTTATCAGATAATGATCCGTGCAAACCATATTAAGGAGTTAACTAAATTTAAACATGGGGATAACTCAAAACATTAAATATGGTGACTTTATTTTATTTTTGACTCCACGGTCAAATGTGGACATTTGCATGATGACATGATGTTACTAGCAAGACGCTTTGTCAAAATACTTTCTAATTCAGATTTTTCTGCTCTCCATGGATTAACGAGGCAATTTGTAATATTTTCCTTCAATAGTAGTCACCCCTATCCCCCCAAAAAAAATAAACAATAAAATAAATAAATGTCAATAAAGATATAACGAGTTCACTGAAATATTTTCAGAAACGACGGAGAATGGCAAAGACTTCGTCAAGTGCTGGCTCCCAAGGTTATGCGTCCAAAAGTTTTGGAGGAAAACATTGACAACTTCAATGCGGTAACAAAGGATGCTATCGACAGAATGGCCAAGATAAAAGGGATAAATGGGGAGGTGCCGGACTTGGAGGAGGAATTGAGCAAATGGGCCACCGAGTGTACGTATTTGGCAAGCCTTCGGCGTCGCAGTTGCCCGTTTCGTAAACTATCGTTGCCATTTTAACTCTTTCTTGTTAAGTTGACTCGCGCGAAAAAAATCGCTCTCAAATAAGAGCTTTTATTTTTACAAGTATTCACAGTTATGTGGCACATTATACCTCATTTTAAAGGTTATTTAATAAGCTTCAAGGGAAAAAAATATATCGGCAGAGAAAATCGGCCTCGCGCTCGTGGGAGTAATCGTAACTGTAACAAAATTCGAGAATATGACAGTGTTTTTAACTATTTGATACTTTAATTTCTTCAACTTTTTAGTCGTTCAGAAAATAAAGAACCAGAGCGCGCTTGATGACACGTACTGTCCAATTACTCAGGCATGGCGCGTACAAGGTTCCAATTACAAACTGTTCCATTAATGCTGAAATCAGGGCTGCTGATAACCAATCTGAGTCGAGAATTTTGTTAGAGTTACGATAGATTCTCAATCGGAGCGTAACTTTAGTTGATTTGGTTGCAACGAAAGGCTCGAGTATTAAAAATGGCATCGACCGTTTACGAAACGGAAATGGGCGTCGGCTTCGTCGTGTGCATTATGTTGTCTGATGTTAGCCAGGTCACTTGTACCAGGGTTTCCGGTAACATTTTAAGTACTGGACTCCTCGATATTTCATAGCAGAAGAAACATGCGGGTGTGAGCGCCGACGGCGCGAACATACTTGCCGAAGACAAGCGTCATAGTACCGTACCTTGCATGTCAAGCGAACGAACTTTGCATAGCCGTAAGCGAAGCCCCGGATATAGATCGTTTTCACAGGACGTCATGGCAGCCATATCGGTTGACCTAAAAAAGAAACGGCGGCTATCTTGATGCGACAAAACAATCCTCGGGGAGTTTTGCTAGCAATATGCATGCATAATGAAGTAGGAACCTGCACGGAAATCTTGTGGAATTGAGTCGTAACGGACCACAGGTAGCCCAGGCTCTGCAAGTGACCGTTTGAAAACAGTAGTTGTGAAGCAGCGATTTCGGCACAAATAATCTCGTTATCAATAACAATAAAATGGTCTGCAAACTTCAAACATGTCTTCTGGTAATCATTTCTAATGTCTGAAACACG